>OW052243.1:76584281-76956781 GCA_932526585.2 Philonthus cognatus | reverse complement strand
ATATATATATATATATATATATATACATATATCATAAAAATGACAATTGGTTAAGATGTCGATCAATGAAATGTGTTAATAAATTTTTATTTTCACAGGAGCAAAACATAGCCAAAATACGGGAAGAAGAAGAACTCCGGAAAGAAGTGGTAGCCAAGTTCCAGACTACCCTAACTGAACTATCGACCGTAATGCAGGAAAACAGCGAGAAGAACATCAAACTCAGGGATGACAACCTCGACATGGCCAACAAAATCACATCCCTCTGCAAGGAGTTCGAAACGGGCCAAGAAGAACTCGCCCGCATGGGCAAGCAAATGTCACTAGAGAAAAAGCTATCAGAAGCGACAATGTCGAAATTACAATACGAACACCTGGCCGAGCGCGAACTCTGGCTCAAAGAAAAGGAAATGATGCAGAACAGCCTTCATAAAAGCGAGGAGACGATTAGCAGATTACAAACAAATATAAAGTCACTGGAAACGCATCTACAAATGTACACAGGGAAATACGAGGAGTTCGAGACGACGATTAGCAAGAGTAACCAAGTGTTCGATAACTGCAAGTTCGAGATGGTGAAGATGACAAAGCAGATCAACACACTTGAGAAGGAGTTAAAGATGTGGAAAAGCAGGTGGGAGAAGAACGCGAAGTCTGTCATTGAGCTGACGTCGAATAAGCAGCTTCAGGACGTGGAGTTAATGAACTCCGAAAAGAAGATCGAGCAGTTGCAGAAGCTCTGCCGGCAGTTACAGGTAGACAGGGCTGCTTATTTGAAGCTGCTCAAAACTAACGGAATCGAGGCGAGCTCGCAAGTCTGCATTGACAATGCACCGGTCCAACCTGCTCCATCATCTCCAAATAAGCCAACCAAAAAGGAGCAAGAACTTGCTGCTCTTAAAAGCAACTTAAAGGTTTTACAAGATAAGTTCAAAGGTGGGTTATTTTCATCTTATATTAATCAAATTTTTTATAATGTGTGCGACATTTTTCAACAGGATTAACAGGTCAGAGTGAAGACCAATTTATCCAAGAAATCCAAGCGGAGGGTTTACCGGAGGAAAGTCCAGTTGGTGAATTTGTTCTCGTGGGCAACACACCAACTGTTATCGAGCCAATGGCTGAGGAATCCAACGAGAGTTGTCCAGCTGCACCAAATACACAAGGTTAATACTATAAATTTGACTATATTTTTAAAGCAAATTAAATATTTCTGTGATTTCTTAAAATTATACAGAGATTGATGCTGGATATTAGTATTTTTATCATTTACATTGATATATTTGGTACAGTACATTGTTTTCTAAGTAATGTAAAATTGAAAAAAATCTACGTTTAGCCTTTTTATATGTTTAAAAAATATATGGCTGCCCCAAATATATCTTGTAAGCTTATTACGTTTTTTTGTTTCTCAAGTCTGTTTTTGTGTTTTCATGTCTTTTAGATTTAATAAAAATAAATTGGTTTTTCAACATTTTATTTATTGTCGTTTATTACAATCCTAATTGTGTGCGAAAAATCCTTACATTGAAAAATGTTAGAGGACATTTTGATAACCACCAATTTAAAAATTATATTAAAAAATCTGAATTATAAAATAAATCGATATCTCAGTTAAACTCATTAATGCTTTTTAAAAATTGCATAACAGCATATTTATAAGAAATGAGAGCAATTAAGGAAACAAAATTAAAGCACTAGACAAACTACTACAGAACTAACAAAATTTAATAATACGGGCCTAGTGATAATGGGCATGCGCGACCAGTAGTTCTCCATTAGGAAATAACATGATGTAAAGCCTAAACGTTGGTAACTCGTAGTGAACAATATAATAATAATAATCCTTGGCAGTAATAAAAATAATGTACAATTACTTTCAGTAATTTAATTGGAAATTAGTTATATATTTAGTTTAACAGGTAGGGTAATTATGTTATACATTGAGCCATAATTGAATTTCTGAAAGAAAGAAATATTTGTTTGTAATAACCTGGAACGTGTTTTCATCTAGAACACACATTTGAGTAATATAATATATACTGCCTTTCAAAAAAATCAGAACACAAAGTATTTATTGGACGATTTTAATGAAATTTACAGAATTTGATCATGTAAATGAACTGCATCGATGATCAAAAAATCAATTGTTTTGGTTACTATTTAATGGTATTTTTCCTTGATTTCACCATTATGAAGAGCTGCTGATTTTTTAATGTAATTGCTTCTAATATCCAAGTAGCCTCTGAGTAGTTTGACATTTCAGTTTGTAAAACATAAAAAGATGCCCCGTGTTCGTTGGCGTGCACAATATCATCATCCAAGTGAATTTGAAAGGGGTCGCATTATTGGAATGCGAGAAGCGGGTTTTTCGGTTCGTGCTATTGCTGAAAGGGTAGGCCATAGTGTATCGGTGATCGTACGCTGCTGGTCTAGATGGTCCGAAGCTGGGGAGAATCGACGTAGACTTGGATCAGGACGTCCAAGAAGCACCACTGAGCGTGAAGATCGAGCTCTTCGTCTTACAACTTTAAGGGACAGATTTACAACGTCGCGGGCATTGGGAAATGACTGGTTGGCTCTAAATGGCCAAATAGTATCCATGGCTACTGTTTACAGAAGAATCCGCAGTTTTGGTATAAGATCCTATCGTCCACAATTGTGTCTACCTCTTACTCCGCAGCATCGCAGAGCAAGACTTGATTGGTGCAGGAAAAGACAACATTGGACCCATGAATGAAATAACATTATCTTCAGCGATGAGTCTCGGTTCTGTTTATGGGCTCATGATGGTCGCAGAAGAGTGAGACGTCGACGCGGTGAACGCAGAATTTTACAATTTGCTGTTGAAAGACATACGCCTCTTACACAGGGAGTTATGGTTTGGGGGGCGATAGCATATGGTAGTCGGTCTCCTCTAGTTTTTTTAGAAGCAAGTCTTAACGCGATTCGGTATATTGACAACATTTTACGGCCAGTGTTAGTGCCCTATGTAAATGGCTTGCAGAACCCCATTTTTCAGCAAGATAATGCTCGACCTCACACAGCGGCCATTACAAGACAGTTTTTTGATAGTGCCGAAATCAATTTGTTACCTTGGCCATCTCGTTCTCCAGATCTATCGCCAATAGAACATGTTTGGGATATGATAGGTGTTAGAATAAGTAACTTACAGCGCCCCGCTAACACTGTAATGGAACCTAGAGGTCAAATTATCGTAGTTTGGAATGAAATACCCCAAGTCGATATTGACAGCCTGATTTCTAGCATGCCTCGACGTGTTAATGAGTGTTTGGGAAATCGTGGAGGCCCAACACATTATTAATTTTTATTCATTTGTTTTTTTGTTTTTCAAGTTGATTTTTTGATCATCGATACAGTTCGTTTACATGATCAAATTGTGTAAATTTTATTAAAATCGTGCAATAAATACTTGGTGTTCTGATTTTTTTGAAAGGCAGTATATTTTTTTCCTTTTCTTTTAAATTCATTTCACCATTCCGTTGGGCCCCCTCTAGTGTCAGTTTTTCCTCATTGTGGCGGCCCCCACGAAAAACTTCCTATACAAAATCCCATGTGATGTTCTAATTCATTTCCATACAAAAGTTGAAGCTGATCAAAGTAGATCACGCAAGTGATTCAGATCATATATGCACTAAAAAAACAAAATAAAAAAATACCTAAATCATGACGGCGTCCTCATCGAATCATCGGCAGCCATTCAAAACCTCACACGTGACTACGTCGTCATCGAATAGGCACCCATTCGAACCCTCAATCGTAACGATGTCGTCAGTCAATTATTAAATGACTTTTTGCAGAAAGGAACCAGATGATGTTGAAGTTAGCATCAGATTCAGATTCACTTTTTATCCAGCAACAAAAATTTACAGCGGACCAGTAAAATATTGCACTCGATTTAATTATCAATTAAATAACATTTTAAGACTTTTCAAGACAATTTTAATACCGATTTACATGATTTCGAACCAAAATAAATTGACACCCTACAATTAGAAATTAATATAACCCTTTAAACTTATTTATTTGGTATTAAAAAAGTCCCTATTTAGAAAATGCATAAAATATTCTGACAATATTTAGACAAATATAAAAATTATCATTTACTCCACACCCTAAGAAAACTCTGTTTTTAAATACTCACCCCTAAAAACTTAATATACAACTATTATTGTTGCCAAAAATCAGGTAAAAAATTGTGTTCACAACATCCCCACTAACACCCTGACACCAATCAACATCTTAGAAAACCTCTGATTCAAGAAACCTACCCCTACAAATTAATACATTTTAGAAAAATCATAAAAATTACAACTAACATTGTTGCCATTAATTTAATGTATAAGGCTGTTAAAAATATCCTTACTAATAGCCTGACACTAATCAACGCCCTTAAAAAACTCTCAGTTTCGAGCCATCCACCCCCAAAAATTGATATATTTTAGAAAAATCATAAAAAACTCAACTCAGATTGTTGCCATGAATCTGAAATATAAAGTTGTTTAAAACATCCCTACTAACAGCCTGACACCAATCACTACCCTTAGAAAACTCATAGTTTCGTGCCACCCACTCCCGAAAATTGATATATTTTAGAAAAACCATAAAAAATTCAACCCACATTGTTGCCATATATCTGGTATATAGAGTTTTTTAAAACATCCCTACTAACAGCCTGACACCAATCCCTACCCTAAGAAAACTCTTAGTTTCGAGCCACCCACCCCCGATAATTGATATATACTTTAGAAAAACCTTAAAAAATTCAACTCAGATTGTTGCCATATATCTGGTATATAGAGTTGTTTAATACATCCCTACTAACAGCCTGATACCAATACCCTGAGAAAACTCAGTTTCGAGCCAACCACCCCCCAAAAATTGATATATTTTAGAAAAATCATAAAAAATTCAACTCACATTTTTGCCATATATCTGGTATATAGAGTTGATAAAAACATCCCTACTAACAGCCTGACACCAATCACTACCCTGAGAAAACTCTCAGTTTCGAGCCACCCACCTCCGAAAATTGATATATTTTAGAAAAATCATAAAAAATTCAAATTATATTGTTGCCATATATCTGGTATATAAATTGATATATTTTAGAAAAACCATAAAAAATTTAACTCACATTGTTGCCTTATATCTGGTATATAGAGTTGTTTTAAACATCCCTACTAACAGCCTGACACCAATCACTACCCTAAGAAAACTCTCAGTTTGGAGCCACTCACCCCCGAAAATTGATATATTTTAGAAAAACCATAAAAAAATTCAACTCACATTGTTGCCATATCTCTGGTATATAATGTTTAAAACATCCCTACTAACAGCCTGACACCAATCACTACCCTAAGAAAACTCTCAGTTTTGAGCCACCCACCCCCGAAGATTGATATACTTTAGGAAAATTATGAAAAATTCAACACACATTGTTGCCATATATCTGGTATATAGAGTTGTTTAAAACATCCCTACTAACAGCCTGACACCAATCACTACTCTGAAAAAACTCCCAGTTTCGAGCCACCCACCCCCAAAATTGACATATTTTAGAAAAACCATAAAAAAATCAACTCACATTGTTGCCATATATCTGTTATATAGAGTTGTTTAAAACATCCCTACTAACAGCCTTAAACCAATCACTACCCTGAGAAAACTCTCAGTTCCAAGCCACCCACCCCCGAATATTGATATATTTTAGAAAAATCATAAAAAATTCAACTCACATTGTTACCATATATCTGGTACATAGAGTTGTTTAAAACATCCCTTCTTATAGCCTGACACCAATCACTACCCTGAGAAAACTCTCAGTTTCGAGCCACCCACCCCCGAAAATAGATATATTTTAGAAAAACCATAAAAAATTCAACTCACATTGTTGCCATATATCTGGTATATAAAGTTGTTTAAAACATCCCTACTAACAGCCTGACGCCAATCACTACCCTGAGAAAACTCTCAGTTTCGAGCCACCTACCCCCGAAAATTGATATATTTTAGAAAAACCATAAAAAATTCAACTCACATTGTTGCCATATATCTGGTATATAAAGTTGTTTAAAACATCCCTACTAACAGCCCTGAGAAAACCCTCAGTTTTGAGCCACTCACCCCTGAAAATTGATATATTTTAGAAAAACCATAAAAAATTCAAATCACATTGTTGCCATATATCTGGTACATAGAGTTGTTTAAAACATTCCTTCTAACAGCCTGACGCCAATCACTACCCTGAGAAAACTCTCAGTTTCGAGCCACCCACCCCCGAAAATTGATATATTTTAGAAAAATCATAAAAAAATCAACTCACATTGTTGCCATATATCTGGTATATAGAGTTGTTTAAAACATCCCTTCTAACAGCCTGATACCAATCACTACCTTGAGAAAACTCTCAGTTTCGAGCCACCCACTCCCGAAAATTGATATATTTTAGAAAATCCATAAAAAAAAGAAAGAATATTTAAAGCCATTTTGGCAAGCATTGGATATTCATCACGGATTCTGCACCAAAAATCGTTAAGAGGCGTCGTTCAAAACGACGCCTCTTAACGATTTTTGGTGCAGAATCCGTGATGAATATCCAATGCTTGCCAAAATGGCTTTAAATATTCTTTCTTTTTTTTATGGATTTTCTAAAATATATCAATTTTCGGGAGTGGGTGGCTCGAAACTGAGAGTTTTCTCAAGGTAGTGATTGGTATCAGGCTGTTAGAAGGGATGTTTTAAACAACTCTATATACCAGATATATGGCAACAATGTGAGTTGATTTTTTTATGATTTTTCTAAAATATATCAATTTTCGGGGGTGGGTGGCTCGAAACTGAGAGTTTTCTCAGGGTAGTGATTGGCGTCAATACTTGTGTCTGATGACATTTCTAGAAGAGATTCATATATCTCGTTTGACATACTTTCCGGCTTTTGTAAGTTGGGCAAAAAAGGATTATGAATCCATGAATTCAGTTTTATTTTTGTATTCTGTTCTTCGGGAAAATACTTCTCAAAAGATGCGCGCATCGAAGTGAGATATTGGACCAATTCTTCAAATACATCATCTTGAAACATTTCTGAGTCGTTGTCGCTAACAAACTCACTGAGTGGCGTAAAGGTTTCTACTTCTCTCTTTTCAACGCAAATAATCCCAAAATCTAATTTTCTTTTGAAGGCAGTTATTTTGTTACAGGCCTGGAACACTGTTGTCTGTTTACCTTGCAATGATAAATTTAATTCGTTCAGTTTTTAAAAGATATCCGCCATAAAAGACAGTCGGAACAACCAAGTTTTATCATACAAACGGTCTTTCAAATTAAAAGAAGTATCTGAAAGAAACATTTGTAACTCGGCTCTAAGTATACATTTTGTTATGTCTAACACACATGGTTTTATTAAATTCTCAGCGATAGTGTGCGCTTCACCTGCTTGTGCAATGCGATAGCTAACTAAATGTGATGCCTCCGTGGCCTTTTGATTGATAGTTACATGCATCATAGTTTTTTGACTATCCAATAACTGTTCTTTTTTACGTACAAAAAATTCTTTATTCTTGTCTTTAGACTCGGGGTGTACAGTTTCTAAATGTCGGCGCAACTTGGCAGGTGCCATGGAACTATTAGGAAGCAGATTACTACATAACATGCAGAGAGGTGTGCCGATGGAATCAACAAATCCTAAACTGATATATGATTCATCATACTTCCTTTTTTTTGCCTTTGAAACCGTGGAACTTGACGTCGTTGCATCATCGTCTGGATCGGTAATTGCTGTACACTCCGCGCGTACTGCTTTTGAACATTCGGCTTCCTTAGAAGATGTTGTTGCAACACGTTTAACGCCTTTAAGCCAACGTTCCATTCTTCTTTATTAATAATGTTACATGTCAGGATGGTGGGGTCAAAATAATGCACAATTAGTTTATGGAAACAATTTAAGTTGAATTTTTTATGATTTTTCTAAAATATATCAATTTTTGGGGGTGGGTGGCTTAAAACTGAGAGTTTTCTCAGGGAAGTATTGGTGTAAGGCTGTTAGTAGGGGTGTTATAAACAACTCTTTATGCCAGATACATGGCAACAATAAGAGTTGCATTTTTTATGATTTTTCTAAAACATGTCAATATTCGGGGGTGGGTGGCTCGAAACTGACAGTTTTCTCAGGGTAGTGGTTGGTTTCAGGCTGTTAGTAGGGATGTTTTAACCAACTATATATACTAGATATATGGCAACAATGTAAGTTGATTTTTTAATGATTTTTCTAAAATATATCAATTTTCGGGGGGTGGGTAGCTCGAAACTTAGAATTTTGTCAGGGTAGTAATTGGTGTCGGTCTGTTAGTAGGGATGTTTTAACCAACTGTATGTACCAGATTCATGGCAACAATGTAAGTTGAATTGTTCACGTGGAGGCTTCTACTTCGTTATACATCATTATTTACACAAATAAGACAATTAACTTTGTTTATATAACTGAGGATTTTATTGTGACTATAGTTTCGACAACTTTAACTTGTCATTATCAAACATAAAGTAATTTAAAACAAACAATTCGTCAGGTATATATACGAAAAAATTACGGTTACAAAACGGCTTTAAAAATGGGGGTGTATATTAGGTCAAGCTGGTCGTTTATTACGGGAATTTCCGGATTAGCGCGTGCTCTGTGAATTTCCAGAGACTCCAGGAGGTCCATCTTACGATCCTTTTCGGCTAAATGTATTATTGACAGTACATCCTCGCCAAAACTATGATTGTTTTCAATCATATGTCTAGCGAATGACGACTTATCAATCAAATTAAGCCGAAAAGAGCTAAGATGCTCCTTGAGTCTGATTTTAAAATTACGACCAGATTGACCAATATACACTCCTTTACAGTAACTGTAACCTGTCAATAATACATTTAGCCGAAAAGGGTCGTAAGATGGACCTCCTGGAGTCCCTGGAAATTCACAGAGCACGCGCTAATCGGGAAATTCCCGTAGTAAACGACCAGCTTGACCTAATATACACCCCCATTTTTAAAGCCGTTTTGTAACCTTAATTTTTTCGTATATATACCTGACGAATTGTTTGTTTTAAATTACTTTATGTTTGATAATGACAAGTTAAAGTTGTCGAAACTATAGTCACAATAAAATCCTCAGTTATACAAACAAAGTTAATTGTCTTATTTGTGTAAGTTGAATTTCTTATGATTTATCTAAAATATTTCAATTTTTGGGGGTAAGTGGCTCAAAACTGAGAGTTTTTTTAGGGTAGTGATTGGTGTCAGGCTGTTAGTAGGGATGCTTTAAACAATTCCATAAACCAGATATATCGCAACAATGTGAGTTGAATTTTTTATGATTTTTCTAAAATATATCAATTTTTGGGGGTGGGTGGCTCGAAACTGAGAGTTTTCCTTTGGCAGTGATTGATGTTAGGCTGTTTTAAACAACTCTATATTCCAGATATATGGCAACAATGTAAGTTAAAATTATGATTTTTCTAAGATATATCAATTTTTGGGGGTGGGTGGCTCGAAGCTGAGAGTTTTCTCAGAGTAGTGATTAGCTTCATCCTGTTAGTAGGGATGTTTTAAACAACTCTATATACCAGATATATGGCAAGAATGTAAATTGATTTTTTTAGGATTTTTCTAAAATATATCAATTTTCAGGGGTGGGTGGCTCGAAACTGAGAGTTTTCTTAGGGTAGTGATTGGTGTCAGGCTGTTAGTAGGGATGTTTTAAACAATTCTATATACCTGTTATATGGCAACAATGTAAGTTGAATTTCTTATGGTTTTTCTAAAATATATCAATTTTCGGGGGTGGGTGGCTCGAGACTGAGAGTTTTCTTGTGGCAGTGATTGATGTTAGGCTGTTAGTAGGGATGTTTTAAACAACTCTATATACCAGATATATGGCAACAATGTAAGTTAAATTTTTTATGATTTTTCTAAGATATATCAATTTTTGGGGGTAGGTAGCTCGAAGCTGAGAGTTTTCTCAGAGTAGTGATTAGCTTCAGCCTGTTAGTTGAGATGTTTTAAACAACTCTGTATACCAGATATATGGCAAGAATGTAAATTGAATTTTTTAGGATTTTTCTAAAATATATCAATTCTCCGGGGTGGGTGGCTCGAAACTGAGAGTTTCTTAAGGGTAGTGATTGGTGTCCGGCTGTTAGTAGAAATGTTTTAAACAACTCTATATACCAGATATATCGCAACAAGGTGAGTTGAATTTTTTATAGTTTTTATAATATATATCAATTTCTGGTGGTGGGTGGCTCGAAACTGAGAGTTTTTTCAGGGTAGTGATTGGTGTCAGGCTGTTAGTAGGAATGTTTTAAACAACTCTATATACCAGATATAAGGCAACAAAGTAAGTTCAATCTTTTATGATTTTTCTAAAATATATCAATTTTTTGAGGGTGGGTGCCTTGAAACTGAACATTTTCTAAGGGTAGTGTTTCGTGTCAGGCAGTTAGTTGAACTTTTTATGATTTTTCTAAAATATATTCATTTTTAGGGGTGGATGGCTCGAAACTGAGAGTTTTCTTAGCGTAGTGATTGGTGTTAGGCTGTTAGTAGGGAAGTTTTAAACAACTCTATATACCTGATATATAGCAACAATGTGAGTTGGATTTTTTATGGTATTTCTAAAATATATCAATTTTCGGGGGTGGGTGGCTCGAAACTGAGAGTTTTCTTATTGCAGTGATTGATAGGCTGTTAGTAGCGATGTTTTAAACAACTCTATATACTAGATATATACCAACAATGTAAGTTGAATTTTTTATGATTTTTCTAAGATATATCAATTTTTTAGGGTGGATGGCTCCAAGCTGATAGTTTTCTTAGAGTATCCTGTTAGTAGGGATGTTTTAAACAACTCTTTATACCAGATATATAGCAACAATGTAAGTTGAATTTTTTGGGATTTTTTTAAAATATATCAATTTTCAGGGTTAAGTGTGTTACCGGCGCTTTACTCTAAGCGTCGTTAACTCAACATTTTTCAAATTCATTGTAACAACGGTCCCATTCTCAATTCCAAAATGTTGCTTCACTTTAATTCAAATAAGTAAAGTTCGCGCCCCACACACATTTCTCCACAGCTACCTAAAACCAGGAAGAATCCTGTAAAACATCCTACTATCCGTGTCACAGCATTTTGGGCACGGAATAACTTAGCCGCACGAACCCTCTTCTACCTGCGTTGGGACACGACCGATTGGAAAGCGCGTGTTTGCAAAGCGCACGTTTAACTCGGGAAAAACCGAAGTTTGCGATGACGTCACAATAGAAGCCAAAGGGATATGCTTTATTCGCGGTTTATAGCAAAACCGCGAATCACACCAGAACACCACAACCACCATTCAATAGCTGAGAGAAAGACCATCAATTTGAGTACACACACTAATAAGAGCTTCATAGTAGAAGCCTATAAAACTTCGAGCTGTCACAATGTGGAAAATGCTTTCACGACGAGTTTCCACGGGAAAACAACTATACATAACAATTGCATCACCTCCCTTTATGTCTGGGAAAGGTTAAAATATTTAATTCTTAAATATTTTAGCTATTATTTCATATTTACTTATAGCCCAGGCATAATGATTTATGACCCCCCTTTGTTTGTGGTTCATTTTAACATTCAACGGCAATTGTTTATGTATAGTTGTTGTTGACTATATCAAAAGATGCGCATTGTCATGCTGCATCTTTTGGTATAAATTTAATTTACAAATTTCATAACAATCAACCGCTATGCAATATTAATTCAATAAGACACCATTTTTCGCCTGGAACCATTTCAAATTGAATATGTATATGTAGAAAATAATTTTCCCCGTATTTTGGTATACATATCATGTGGAAATATTATTCATAAGTATTTTTTTTCATTTGTTTAATTTTTTTCTTTCGGGCCACCCCGAAATGGCTCCAGCGGAAGCCAGGAGAGAAATGGTGCTCTTACCCCCCAAAAACGTAGAGGGGGAAGGTTTTTCGGCGTTTGGCATAAAAGCCCAGCGCCCTAAGCAAAATCAAGCAGTTCACACCAAGTGTCGAATCAATCAGTTCACCAACCAGTTCTCACCAAGTGCCGTCTTAAGTCCGCGTTATTGTTATTGTTGTAAGTTATGTTATTTTATTTTTAAATTGTTATTTCACTTAATTTTGTTTTCACTTGTATATTTTTTTATTGCTCATTTTCGTTATATGTTATTTTCTTGTATATTTCTTTTTCAATTTTAATTTTTCTGTAAATAAATTCTTTACTTGTTATTTTTTTTTAACAAGAATTTTTAATTCACGTTACCTGACAGAATTATTCAGAGTCAATTAAACATAAGAATTTATTTTCATAAGTGAAATAAACAATTTAATCTGTTCCTGTGTAAGCTATTCCGTCTTCACGAAAAACCAGGTAAGATAAACTTCTTTATTATTTTTTTATTGTGTGTAACCTCTACCCTGAGTTAATCGAGTAATCACGGGAAACCGATTAAAACGTTTGGCCAACAAGTTTACGTTTTGATCGGGAATTGCGACTCACAAGTCAACGTTCTTAAAATCCCCCGTTGATAAGTGGCTCGAAACTGAGAATTTTATCAGGGTAGTAATTGGTGTCAGGCTGTTAGTAGGGATGTTTAAAGCAACTCTATGTACCAGATATATGGCAACAATGTAAGTTAATTTTTTTAGGATTTTCCTAAAATATATCAATTTTCGGAGGCGGGTGGCTCGAAACTGGGAATTTTGTCAGGGTAGTAATTGGTGTCAGGCTGTTAGTGGGGAAGTTTTAAACAACTCTATGTACCAGATATATAGCAACAATGTGAGTTAAATTTTTTATGGTTTTTCTAAAATATATCAATTTTCGGGGGTGGGTGGCTCGAAACTGAGATTTTCTCAGGGTAGTAATTGGTGTTAAGCTGTTAGTAAGGATGTTTTAAATAACTCTATATACCAGATATATTGCAACAATGTAAGTTGCATTTTTTATGATTTTTCTAAAATATATCAATCTTCGGGGGTGGGTGGCTCGAAACTGACAGTTTTATCAGGGTAGTGGTTGGTGTCAGGCTGTTAGTAGGGATGTTTTAACCAACTATATATAGCAACAATGTGAGTTGGATTTTTTATGGTATTTCTAAAATATATCAATTTTCGGGGGTGGGTGGCTCGAAACTGAGAGTTTTCTTATTGCAGTGATTGATAGGCTGTTAGTAGCGATGTTTTAAACAACTCTATATACTAGATATATACCAACAATGTAAGTTGAATTTTTTATGATTTTTCTAAAATATATCAATTTTCGGGGGTGGGTACTCGAAACTGAGAGTTTTTTCAGGGTAGTGATTGGTGTCAGGCTGTTAGTAGGGATGTTTTAAACAACTCTATATACCAGATATATGCCAACAATGTAAGTTGAATTTTTTTATGTTTTAAACAACTCTATATACCAGATATATGGCAACAATGTGAGTTGAATTTTTTACGGTTTTTCTAAAATATATTAATTTTCGGGGGTGGGTGGCTCGAAACTGAGATTTTCTCAGGGTAGTAAGTGGTGTTAAGCTGTTAGTAGGGATGTTTTAAATAACTCTATATACCAGATATATGGCAACAATGTAAGTTGCATTTTTTATGATTTTTCTAAAATATATCAATCTTTGGGGGTGGGTGGCTCGAAACTGACAGTTTTCTAAGGGTAGTGGTTGGTTGCAGGCTGTTAGTAGGGATGTTTTAACCAACTATATATACGAGATATATGGCAACAATGTGAGTTGAATTTTTTAGGAGTTTTCTAAAATACAGGGTGAGTTTTTTTCGATGTTCTCTATGGGGATCTCGGAAACTATAAGAGATAGAAAAACGGTTAAATGGGGAACACTTTCAAAATATTTGAAAAAGTCAAGGGTAACTAGATATTTTGAATAAAGTAAAATGTGTCAATTTTTTGAAATCAATATATCTCTATTATTATCATAGATAGAAAAGAACTGTAAAGGACAAAGTTGTAGAAAATCTTACACAGATTAATAACAAAAATCAAAAAAAAAAAAATTTCGCCCATATTTTGGGAGATATGACACAAATTTATCTTTTTTTAAATGGAAACAATTGTTGGCTATGGCCGCATTGGAAAGGTTATTTTTTTCCCTTTAATCCGATATAACATATGCCATAGTTATTTTTAAAATAAAATAAGTTATAGTCGTTTTAATTTTTCCATACACCAAAAAATAGTTAGCCATGAAAAAGACAAAAGTAAAACAATTGCGGTTGTTTATAGCAACGAAATCAATATTTAATTCATTATCTTTCTTTAGATTTGTCAAAAGCAACATAAAGTAAAATAATTCCAAAATTATCAAAATAATAATAGAAGAAAATTTTAAATATTACATAAGATGCTCAAAAAGTCCACCATTATTATTATGCCATGAAGTACATCTTTTTAAAATGGAATTTGTGGCTTTTTTGACTTTTCTTCTGTCAATAGAATTAAATGTTGCAAGTACAGCTAGTCTAAGATCCTCCACGGATTGATATGATTGTTGATACACTTTGTTCTTCACATAACCCCACAGAAAAAAGTCTAAAACGGATAGGTCGGGTGATCTAGGTGGCCATAGGATTGGTCCATTTCTTCCCACCCATGAATTAGGAAAAGCATCATTTAAATAGTTTCGCACAGCCAACTTGCTATGCGGTGGAGCTCCGTCGTGTTGAAACCACTTCAATCTTGCCCGTACTGATAAATTTAAATCATCGAGCATATCTTCAAATGTTTCTTGAAGAAAACGAAGGTAATCATTTCCATTCAATGTGTTATCAAAAATATATGGGCCGAGAATTCTCGATCCGAACACACCGCACCATACATTAAATCCAAATTTAATTTATGGTCTACGTTGTGCAACTTCTCGTGGATTCTCCTTTTCAACACCAAATAAATACAAAACAAACTTATCGAAACAAACCAAATATGGAAATGAATTAATATGTGTTTAGAATAAACAACTGCAATTGTTTTACTTTTGTCTTTTTCATGGCTAACTATTTTTTGGTGTATGGTAAAATTAAAAACGACTGTAACTTACTTTATTTTAAAAATAACTATGGCATATGTTATATCGAATTGAAGGGAAAAATAGCCCTTTTAATAAAGTCATAGCCAACTATTGTTTCCATTTAAAAAAAAAGGTAAGTTTGTGTCATATCTCCCAAAATATGGGCGACATTTTTTTTTTGATTTTTTGTTATTAATCTTAAAATTTTCTACAACTTTGTCCCTTACAGTTTTTTTCTATCTATGATAATAATAGAGATATATTGATTTAAAAAAAATTGACACATTTTACTTTATTCAAAATATCTAGTTACCCTTGACTTTTTCAAATATTTTGAAAGTGTCATTTTATTCGTCCTATAAAACTACACTTCTTTCCCCATTTAACCGTTTTTCTATCTCTTATAGTTTCCGAGATCCCCATAGAGAACATCGAAAAAAACTCACCCTGTATATCAATTTTCGGGGGTGGGTACTCGAAACTGAGAGTTTTTTCAGGGTAGTGATTGGTGTCAGGCTGTTAGTAGAGATGTTTTAAACAACTCTATATACCAGATATATGGCAACAATGTAAGTTAATTTTTTACGATTTTTCGAAAATATATCAATTTTCGGGGGTGGGTGGCTCAAAACTGAGAGTTTTCTTAGGGTAGTGATTGGTGTCAGGCTGTTAGTAGGGATGTTTTAAACAACTCTATGTACCTGATATATGGAAACAATGTGAGTTGAATTATTTATGGTTTTTCTAAAATATATCAATTTTTGGGGGTGGGTGCCTCGAAACTGAGAGTTTTTTTAAGGCAGTGATTGGTGTTAGGCTTTTAGTAGGGATGTTTTTAACAACTCTATATACCAGATATATGGCAACAATGTGAGTTGAATTTTTTTTGGTATTTCTAAAATATATCAATTTTCGGTGTTAGGCTGTTAGTAGGGATGTTTTAAACAACTCTATATACCAGATATATGGCAACAATGTGAGTTGAATTTTTCATGAATTTTCTAAAAATCATAAAAAAACATAAAAATCATTAGTAGAGATGTTTTAAACAACTCTATATACCTGATATATGGCAACAATGTGAGTTGAATTTTTTATGGTGTTTCTAAAATATATCAATTTTCGGTGGTGGGTGGCTCGAAGTTGAGAATTTTCTCAGAGTAGTGATTGGCTTCAGCCTGTTAGTAGGGATGTTTTAAACAACTCTATATACCAGATATATGGCAACAATGTAAGTTGCATTTTTTAGCATTTTTTTAAGATATATCAATTTTTAGGGGTGGGTGGCTCGAAGCTGACAGTTTTCTCAGAGTAGGGATTGGCTTCAGCCTGTTAGTATTGATGTTTTAAACCACTCTATATACCAGATATATGGCAACAATGTGAGTTTAATTTTTTATGGTTTTTCTAAAATATAATAATTTTCGGCGGTAGGTGGCTCGAAACTGAGAGTTCTCTTAGGGTAGTGATTAATTTCAGGCTGTTAGTAGGGATGTTTTAAACAACTTTGTGTTCCAGATTCATGGCAACAATGTGAGTTGAATTTTTTATGGCTTTTCTAAAATATATAAATTTTTGGGGGTGGGTGACTCGAAACTGAGAATTTTGTCAGGGTAGTAATTGGCTGTTAGTACGGATGTTTTAACGAACTCTATGTATCAGATATATGGCAACAATGTAAGTTGAATTTTTTTAGGATTACCCTAAAATATATCAATTTTCGGTGGTGGGTGGCTCGAAACTGAGAATTTTGTCAGGGTAGTTATTGGTGTCAGGCTGTTAGTAGGGATGTTTCAAACATCTCTATATACCAGATATATACCAACAATGTGAGTTGAATTTTTTATGGTTTTTCTAAAATATATCACTTTTTGGGGGTGGGTGGCTCGAAACTGAGTGGTTGCTCAGGGTAGTGATTAGTGTCAGGCTCTTAGTAGAGATGTTTTAAACAACTTTATAGTCCAGATTTATGGCAACAATGTCAGTTAAATTTTTTATGATTTTTCTAAAATATATCAATTTTTTAGGGTGGGTGGCACGAAACTGAGAGTTTTCTTAGGGAGTTGAATAGTGTCAGGCTATTACTAAGGATATTTTTAACAGCCTTATACGTTTAATTAATGGCAACAATGTTAGTTGTAATTTTTATGATTTTTCTAAAATGTATTAATTTTTGGAAGTGGGTTTCTTGAATCAGAGGTTTTCTAAAATGTTGATTGGTGTCAGGGTGTTAGTGGGGATGTTGTGAACACAATTTTTTACCTGATTTTTTGGCAACAATAATAGCTGTATTTTTTGTTTTCTTCGAAATTTCTAAGTTTTTGGGAATGACTATTTAAAAACCGAGTTTTCTTAGGGTGTGGAGTAATTAATAATAACAGGGACTTTTTTAGTACCAAATAAATAAGTTTTAAGGGTTATATTAATTTCTAATTGGGTGTCAATTTATTTTGGTTTGAAATCATGTAAATCGGTATTATAATTGTCTTGAAAAGTCTTAAAATGTTATTTAATTGATAATTAAATCGGGCGCAATATTTGACTGGTCCGCTGTCAATTTTTGATGCTGGATAAAAAGTGAATCTGAATCTGATGCTAACTTTAACATCATCTGAAATCGCGAAAATAACCGTTCTCCTGCCGGTTGTCATTCTCCCCTGAACTCTGTCCACCTGTTTGTGACCTGTTATTATTTATATTTTGTCGTCTTCGGTTTGCATTAGGCGCGTTTCTCTAGACTGCATTCAGCTGAGAATACTCGCCTCCCCATGCTCTGCTGTACCCTTGTGAAGTTAGCCATAAAGTTTCCAGCCATAAAGTATATTTCGTAATGTTTGTTCGTCGATATCTCCATAATTACTTAGCAGATGTTAATGAAAATACACACACTAATAGAAAAAGGGTTGCGCTTTAGATTGGTGCTAACCACAATTTGATACAATGTATACTTTATGAGTAAATCGCATAATTCGATTTTTTTATTACTCTTAATTACAGGTTAATTACAACTCCGATTTTCATGAAACTTATACATTCCATGTAGAATTTAACGCTCTATCCAAATATGTAAAAACTATTCGCTGGCAAGTTAAACTGCAAAAGTTATTAACAAAAAACCACAAAACAATGGATTTTTAAATGTAGTCCGATTTAGATGAAATTAGCATATTAAACTCGAAATTTTATGCTAATTACGAAAATATTATTATTTTTCGCTGGCAAGTAGTTTTTGATCAGTTATAGCACATTCATTGACGCTAGATAAACACTTTTACCCCTGAAAATGGTCAGAAATCCAACGAACAAAAGCGTACCGCTGACAGATTTATGACCGACCCTTCTGAAAGGCTTTTCTAATTCGAAAGTACCTTCAAATCTTCTCTCTACGTAATCTAAATAATTGTTCCAAACTGTTACTTAATTTATTTAACAAATATACAGACAACAAATATTTCAGAAATGCATCCGTCAAATAATTCATTAATATTAACGGACATAAAACGATGAATGAATTGATTTTTTTTAAATTATCTCATCATTTATTTTCTAGTTTTACTCAGAATTTTATAAAATTTGGCTAGCTTATACTCTTGCATACGCTGATCATAAATATCAAAAAAGTTTTCACTGACATGTAAAATTGCAATAATTATTAACGTTTTAATCGCAGAAACAAACTTTTAATATTTTTTATTTTTACTCGGATTTTAATAAAATTTGGTCACGTTGTAGCCCGGAGCACATTGATTACAGAAGTCTAAAAAGCTTTCGCTGGCAAGTGAAATTGCAACAATTATTAAGCCAGCCATAAACTTTAAACAATTTTTATTTTTTCTTGAATTTTAATAAAATTTGGTAATGTTGTAGTCCAGAAATCAAAAAAGTGTTCGCTGGCAAGTGAAATTGCAATAATTATTAACATTTTAATCGCTGCAACAATCTTTCAAAATTGTTTATTTACACTCCGATTTTAATGAAATTTGGCAATGTCATAGTCCGGAGCACACTGATTACAAAAATCAAAAAAGTTTTCGCTGGCAAGTAAAATTGCAACAATTATTAAGCCAGCCATAAAGTTTAAACAATTTTTATTTTTACTTGTATTTAAACAAAATTTGGCAATATCGTAGTCCGAAGCACACTGATTACAAAAATCCAAAACAAATTGCAATAATTATTAACATTTTAATCGCTGCAACAATCGTTCAACATTGTTTATTTATACTCCGATTTTAATGAAATTTTGCAATGTCGTAGTGCGGAACACACTGGTAATAAAAATCAAAATAGATTTCGCTGGCAAGTGAAATTGCAATAATTATTAACATTTTAATTGCAGCAACAAACTTTCAATATTTTTTATTTATTCTCCGATTTTAATAAAATTTGGTAATATTGTAGCCCGGGTCACACTGATTACAAAAATCAAAAAAAATTTCGCTGGCAAGTAAAATTGCAACAATTATTAAGCCAGCCATAAAGTTTAAACAATTTTTATTTTTACTTGTATTTTAACAAAATTTGGCAATATTGTAGTCCGAAGCACACTGATTACAAAAATCCAAAAAATTTTCGCTGGCAAGTAAAATTGCAATAATTATTAACATTTTAATCGCTGCAACAATCGTTCAACATTGTTTATTTATACTCCGATTTTAATGAAATTTTGCAATGTCGTAGTCCGGAGCAAACTGGTAACAAAAATCAAAATAGATTTCGCTGGCAAGTAAAATTGCAATAATTATTAACATTTTAATTGCAGCAACAAACTTTCAATATTTTTTTATTTATTCTCCGATTTTAATAAAATTTAGGAATATTGTAGCCCGGATCACACTGATTACAAAAATCAAACAAAAATTCGCTGGCAAGTAAAATTGCAACAATTATTAAGCCAGCCATAAAGTTTAAACAATTTTTATTTTTAAAAATAAAAATAAAAATAAAGGCTAGTATTTTTGAATATTACAATATGTCAGTGTTTTATACGCGTGGCGCGACCCTCGACAAATTTTCTACGCGGGGCTTTTCTAAACTCGAAATTTTACTTCATGCTTAGCCTGGGATTGAAAACACTCGTTCGAATTTTAAATTAGACTCTTTTATAGAATCAACGAATATCCGCAAATGTACAGAGTATACGAATATATAAGGATATGATATATAAAAAATAGTAAATTATTATGTCATATTAAAAATTTTTGTTTATTTTTGGGGTTAAAAACCTTACTTCTTTGGATGTAGATGGCAAATCCTCTTCCAATTTTCGGGTGTACATGTGAATGGGCTTTAACACTTCTAAATCGGAATCCGAATCACTTAATACTATGTCAAATTGTTTTGGAATTGCTGATTTTAACAGTCTATTTTGTTGGTAATTTGTAAAATCACTTGCTCGAAAATGTTTATTACACAGGCGCTTTGAAGAAAGTTTCTTTTCGGACAAAATAAAGAGATCCATATTACCACAATTTTTTAACCAATGATCACATCTTTCGCTATTATTTACAGGAAATGTAAAGAAGTGTACTGTACATCCTCGGTTTTCCTCGCGCCACAATCACGATAGGCGCATTTTAAATAATTAGCCATATTTTTACAACTAAATGTTCACTATACCTAATTAAATTATAGTTTGTCCTTATAAAATTAGAAACCGTTAACGTGCACACTGGAGAGCGAAAAACATACTGATTATTTTTCTTAAAATATTTCTCACTGACGATTTCCTATAAGTACTTTGAAGAGGGTAATTTTACAAATATGTTTCTATGTATTTTTTACATCCTTAGTAATTGATTTCTAGGGCTTAAGGACAAAGGCAGATAAGAAGGGTACGAATTTGGACTGTTTTTTTAGATCATCTGTGGGGCGAGTGAACACTTGAAAACGAACACTTTGAACCAAATTATCAGTAGATTTATGGGTTTCCAACAGTCGTATGATGCATTATTTTTACAAAAAAATTTAACTATATATAGTTGTGATAAAAATATAATTCATTGCTCTCTATAAAGAAAATACAGTATGTCCGTTTCAAGACGCATATATACTTACGATTGAAAAATAGTTTCAATATACAGGGTGTCCCGGTTAAGCAGTCCATGCATGTGTATCTTCTAAACGGCAAAAGATACAGATCTGTTAAATGGTAGAAAATATGCAAGACGATGAGTACCAACTATACCCGGTGTTAAATTAACAAAAAAGTTGAACCACCAGAGCACATTGCGAAAAAACTGATTTTTGCGATTTTTTTATTTTCCTTTATAACTTGGTTATTATTGATGATAGAACGATATAGAGCAAAAACCGCTGGAGATATCGAGATAAAACTTAAAACTTAAGCTTTTTGAAAGGAAAACCGGAAGTGGTACTTTACTCTTAGCGTTTTTTAGTTTTTTCCAGATATTCACAAAACTAAAAAATGTTTCAAATAAACATTGTATACAATAAAAAATGAAGACATATTGTATATTCACTTTTTATCATAGCACTCTTGGTTTAGGAGTTATTTAAAAATAGTGTTTTTTTAGATTATTATTGTTGGTTATAACATCGATAGGCCATGAAGTGTCGTGGCGCAGGCGGTAACGCGCCGGACTCATAATCGAAAGGTCCCGGGTAGAAATGCAGTCACCGGTTGCTTTTTCTTTTTTATTAATTTATATTTAATTACATTTAATTCAAAAATATTAAATCTAAACGGGGAAAGTACTATGATGGACATCACCATTTTTTTTATATGGGCATCAAAGTTGGCCATGATATCATTTTGTAGACATTTCTTTTTTAATTTGATGTATCATATGGTAGGTTTGTTTCCATTAATAGAAAAACTGGACGATATTTTCATAGTATTTGAAGTTGGCTATGAATATACCAAAATAAATGAAATAATAACAATAACAATACTAACATAAAGCGTTATTTGTTTTTGAAAAAATAAACATATCATATGAAATACCAAATTAAAGAGAATTAAAAATCTATAAAATTAGCTCATGGCCAACTTTGACGCCCATATAAAAAAATGAAGTTAGTATGCATATATTGGAAAATATTTGCTTTATGATAAATCTGACTACATATTATTAAAAAGCATAAAAAAGTGCCCTAATAATGTCAAAATATTATCCTTCTATCATCAATAATAAGTATGGTCTGAACTTTCAACTGTTTTGTTAATTATATAACGGATATAGCTAGTACTCATCGTCCTGCATATTTTCTCCCCTTTAACCAAATCTCTATCTCTTACCATTTAGAAGATACCTATGCATGGGCTGCTTTACGGGACACCCTGTATAGATTATTTAACTTTTTTTTTAATTTAGTAAACCTTCATGGAATTCGTTTAAATGTCAATTTTGAACTTGAAAATATTACAAAAAGCATTTCAGTGTTTGCCTTCCGGCAAATCCAAATTTTCACGCTTTTCTAAACTCGAAATTTTACTTCATGCTTAACCAGGTAGTGGAAAACACTTGTTTATAGCATCAAATTGAACTTTTATAAACGATAGAAAGTCGGAAAATGTGTACTTAAATATTACATACTTACTTAATTTTAATATTTTTCATTACAAGAATATTTATATAGGAACAATAAATTGTAGGCGTTAATTCCAAAGACAATATATGTATTAAATAATCATCAATTTTATTTATTAAATTTGATTATACAAATACGCGCCACGCGTATAAAACACTGATTTTATGAGATGTTTAAAAAACGTATTCTTTTTAATCATTTAATCACTCTTGTTCCCTCATGAACACCGATAATAATAAAATAAACCGTTCAAAATACACGTTTTTATTTTTCAAATATTATATTATAAGCTCCCCCAGTTACCCCCCCCCCCCCCGTGGATCCGTGCCTGATTGACATAATTAGTTCCCAGGTAATACCTCGGTGGTGGGGGAGAACTTTGCTTAATCGCAGAGGAAACAATATTATTGTTTACTCTGTGGCTATATATTAGTGGAGATATAAAAGATCAAATTATCTATAAACTGAACGCATTAAAACAATAATGTTTTTATTTCACATCTGTCAGTCAGCAGTAAATTGGTGTATGGGTCTATTGAAATATGAGTATATTTATGTTTACATTAACATTCCAATGAACGAATCATCCTTTAACATATGTTTTTGTGCCTTAAATCGCCATCAAAATTACAGGAAACTGTTTTGGTTGAAGGTTTTAATAGGTGGATGTTTTGATAATTGCCTCAGAGATGGCTACACTATGCAAACTGTGGATTCCGAGTTACAGGCGTGATTACTCTGTTATTCTTTCCTCTGTGATTCAACTCAACATCAAAACTTTCATCGAATAAAAATACAACTTAGTTTCAAATATTTACCCCATTACGTTTACCTGGCCCATCTGTACATTTTAAAATTACCTCACCCATACCTTTAGGAAAAGGGAACACATGTTACCGTACGCGTCGCGATTGACTCTACTTTAAAACTTTACACATTTTGAACAACAAGAGCCCGCTTGTACTGACTCCGCGGAACTGACTAAACGAAACTCCGGAAAGGAACTCCTGAAGGGAACTGCTAAAAGCAACTGGCTTGGACTTTCATATTTTACTTCCCAGTACCTTCTGTTTCCCCACGAATATTTCTAGAAGTTTCTTGCGTCATTCCAAGCGAACAAAAGACTTCAGAGTCCGATTCGTAATCTTTTATAATCTTGGTAAACATTTATTCCCTTGCCTGTTTTGCTTGTTTTGGGAGTTTGTTCTGCGCAAACATTTCTATTATTTATTTAATTAAAATCTAAGTAATTGGATTAAAATTATGATCAATTTTTATGTAACCTTGACTCGCTTGCTTTTTTTTACATTGTGGTTATATTCTCACTTGTTAGTTTCAACAGGTGACTTGAAAATCGGATTAAATAGACATTGACTGATAATATCCTCTATACACAATGAGTGATTGAATTTCAAACAAATTGCATTGTTTATCTTGTTATCTATTTTCTACAGAAGTCGGTGAATTTTAAAGTTCATGGAAAACTACTAATCGGGTAATATTTATGTCTTAATTCATTCACACCTGTTACCTCGCCTTTCGTGCACCTCACATATGTATACTTAAAAAACCATTCACTTTATGTTATTGTACATATTCATACAAAAAATGTACTATTACATTAAAAAAAGGAGTGTAAAGTCTATGATTGCTACTGTATCGGAGGAATTTTTTACGTTTACACAATCAAAAATGTCAATTATACACACAATCACAAAACCTGTGCACAAAACAAAAATGGCTAAAATGCACGGCCTCAAGCTTCACCGCAATGGGAAATCGTCTTTTTGGCAGTAGTTCAGGCGACTAATCTAAAGGTAGCCAGCGTCGGCGGTTATTGAGGAACATTTGAATATAGCGCGTTTTTCTCCGGTTTTTCACTTTCTCCTCGGCCGCCTTAACCTACAACATTTTTGTCAGTGTTTGCAGGGGTCTGCAACTCGCGGCCATATTGAGCGACATGGGGGCTGCCATTACTCGCGGGAACGTACCAACTGAAATGCAAACGCACGAAAATGTCCAGATATTTCCTGATTTGGGGTTGGTACAACTATAAAATGTTGGGTTACGTTTTAACCGCCAATAATCACGGAACACTAAGGAAGCGACATCCCATGTTAGATTTTTTTTTTGGCGCCATCTACCAGTGCCAGCTTGTACTAACACAAACGCATATATCGCGTGTGTGTGTTAACATATACATACAAACTATTGCACACACACACACACACCCACACATAAATGAATATATTCCTTATTCTCAATAAATTCGTTTTATAATGACATCATTATTTAATACCAAATTAACATTTACCTTTATTTCATTATTAAAGTACAAACATAGAGAAATGAAATTAACACAAATAAAAAAGTAGATGGCATTTAAAAATGATTTATTAATAATAAACATAAAGTAACAAAAAATGCAAAATTGGAATAATACAATAATTACAAATAACAATATAAAATAAATAATAAACAAAAATATTTAATAATAACAATGATTATAAAAGAGGGACGTAAATCCTATTCGAAAGGAAATTATATGTGTTTCGACATTTATGTCTCATCAGTATGGCTAATTTTTAAGTATGCATCACTTACGCTGGATTTGACAAAGGTTGTCAAGAATATAACCCCGTCTTAAATTGATGTAATAGTACTTTATACATTTTATTACGTACACTTGAACAAATTAAAGTGACATAAGTTACAATAATTTTAATTCAACCCGGAGTGAGTTATACTTGATTGTTTTTTCGTTTTAATATTTTAATATACGCTTTTGCCCTGGACAATTCCATTCTTAGTTTTGTGATTTGGCTGTTTTGTTTCATCTTTTGAATGCATGCCCTTGCCTTGGCTAATTCCATTCTCAATTGATGAATGCTCTCGCTTGATCCAGAAGTGGAATTAGGATCAATGCTTTCAGCATTAGTAGAAGCTAAAAATTGAAATAATTATTAGCAACTTGAATTTGACCCAAAGTTGGCCGAGAAAATTACATAACCTCTAACTGAGAACACAATTATTATTATAACATTATTAAAAGTGTAAAACCCTTCTAAAACCAGGAGAAGTCCCCCCTCCCCAAGACCAATTTTTGCGTGCACACTTTAACTGAACTAATACAAATTGTTACAAATTAAAATCAGCCACCTGTTAGACAAAATAAGACAATCAATTCAATCAATTTATTTTAATTAATATAAATAAACTGTTGAATGATAATTGTAATTATTCAACTTACAATGATAGTAAACCACAGCCACATTACATGAATAAATTAGCAAATAATTATTTGTATGCAATACCTGTATGGAAACCTTCAAGTTAAGCAGTTCGCATTAAATAAGTTTAACTCTAAATTTTAATTTTCTGCAAGTTTCTGTTAACTTAAGTGCTACGTAAAAATACGTATTAAGTCTGCTGTTATAATTAACTGTAACTATTTGTAACTATAAATTGAATAAAAACAAAGTGTTCAATAATATTTTGGATAAATGCATTATCATCCGCTCCCCGCTGGAACATTAAAATATAATCAAAAAAAAACTATATTTCACAATTTTGTTTAGTATAGAATAGATCAAATGAAATCAAAAAAGTAGATTCAACTTACCATTTATACAGGTTACATTTTCCTCCGAATGAGATGTGTTATTTGTATTTGGCTCTACGTTAACATTACAGGTAGGGCCCTCAACACTACATGAAAGTAACTCATCGCAAATTCTAGAACTATTTGAATCCGGCATATTATGAAAATCAATTGATTTGGTTGAATCTACATGAGATTCAGAATAGGGTAGTGTATCGGAAAATTTAGTACTCTTGATACACGGTACATAATCTAAGTCAATTGATTTGGATGTATTTCTGATATTGCTGACATCCAAACCGCTGAAAGTTACAGATTCTTTACCATCTGACAGTGATTTAGAGGGCGATGGTAGATTCGAAGTAGGAACAGCATTACGATTTAATAAATTCATTTGAGAAGAAGCAAAGCTAGATAGAGTAAAATGTTTATAACATATTCTCTGCATTTGTATATTAGGTTTCGGAATTTTGTTAAGAATGGGGCAATTAATTGCTTTTAACCATAAATCACATCTCGAAGATCTAGGAAAATAAAATGATTTATCCACATTTGCATTGGATTTACACCTTGGTACTTTACAAATGACTGCAGGCATGATGCTTTAAGGGATTTACTAACCTAAATACGTATAGGAAGGATTCTTTAAAATCTAATAAACCAAAATGAAACTAATCTATTACGTATTTTGATCTATCAAATAAAAGTAAATCTAACTACAGAAATTATAAAGAGCTTACGGACAATCTATCGCTCACAAATTTTGAAAAACTTTTAAAACGTTCCTACTCTCAAAACAAGCACAAGACAAATGGCCAAGTCACGAGCCGAGTCGGCTGTGATCCGTGCCGAGGACCAGACCCTGCCGACTCCATATGATTCAGAAAGTTCACGTATATAGTTGACCGACTCCCTCGATGGGAGGGCGCAAATGTCGAAATTTCAAGTTTCCCGCAATTTCGAACATCTGATGGCTCAAAAATCAAATTTCCCGCAGTTTCGAACTTTTTGAGAAGATATTTCAATCAGCACCTCATCAAAAGTGCTGATAAAACGAAATATTTTGGAGACGGGCGTGGACGAGCATTAATATAAATAAACAAAACCGTGAGTATTGGAATATTTTCGATTTTTAAGCTATTTTGTATTCGTTTCGTCAATTTCGTTCGATCAAGTCGTCTTTTACTTAAGTGAAACTTAATGTCTTTGTTCGGATTTTTGCAAGAAATTTATTTTATAAATTTCCGCCTGCGTACCGATCTTTCGTTTTGTCGTTTTGTGTCGCTAAAAACGGTACCTCCAATAAACCCCACGGATGGCGTGACCATCCCCCGGACCAGCGGGCCCAGGCCGCATTCCAATCCGTCCTTCCTAGAAATTTCGCCTGCCACGGAGATACGAGTTGTTTTTGAAAACAACCAGTGCCCGCTTTCTCCTTGAGGGAGGAAAGAAAGAGATTCGTATGCACAGATTTACAGGAAGAAATGGGGTAAGCTTTCAACATTTGTTACAATCGTTCATTTATATATCAAAAAAACATGAGAAAATTTGTTTGAATCTTTAAAAATAAATATTAAATTTATTTCATGGGGGATATAACTTCTAATTTACTGATATTCGGATAGCCTTTGCAATGGAAGTGTTAAATCGAAGATATATGTTATGTATACCTAGATGGTAAAATTAAAGAACAACGTATACTTTAGATTTAACATTTTGTTGTACAGAAATAGTACATAAATTTAACAAAATAGAATCTATTATGTTTCTATAAAATATATATATTTTTATTCTGACAGTTGTTTTTGGTCATTAGCTTTCAGCCTTTTATTTTTATTGAATCATAAATTTAAAAAAGTTGATACCATCAAATGAAAAACAAATAAATTATTTGTCGGAATATTTAAAATATTGTTCATAATTACTACTCTATTTTTTAATCCTATTAATGCATTAAAAGTTGATATTTATATAGCATGTATACTTGCAAATATACATTTTAAATGTATACTGCACGAAGAACTCAATCTAAGACTTATATTCTTTCTTAGGTGTATGAGAAGTGGCTGAAGGCTGTTGCTAGAGAAGACCTTTTTAAAAATCGAAGATGCACCTTTATCAAGTCTAATTACATTTGCGACAGGCACTTTGATGAGGGGACAAAATGCTTTACCAGCAAAACGAATTTATAACTAGGGATTGTTTCCACATTATACCTCGATACACCGGCTGGTAAGCTAAATATTTGTTACTTTTATATATACACATATATCTTCAAATACCTAATATAAACCACACATTACTTTTTATTAAAAAAATACATTTTATTAAGCGAGAGTGCAAGGAGAACAGTATATCTAAATATATATATTTTATTCATAGCGCTCGTGAATGATCCAGAACTTCTGGAAACATCCAAGGACGTGGAATCTCCTGTGGGGTTACCTGTGGAGTTTCTCACTGACAAGAAGAATTCTCCCTTAATTGCTGGCGTGAGCAGTAGTAAACCCCTTTGGGATAATTCTGCTACTGGGAACAGTTTGAAACCCCATCATAATAGTCCATCTAGTTACAAAGTAGTACGACTACTGAACATGAAGGAATGTCTGGAGGTAAAATTGTTTAAAACATTAAATGTAACACGAAAATGAAAGCTTTCCCCTCAAGCAAAGATGCTGCATTCCTATGCCCGAGATATCCAAAAGGTTGCAAGAAAATTGTATGCTCAAAATGCTTCTATTAAGGAGCATCTTGATCATGCACTTGATGTTCTTGAAACTTATTATTAGTAATTTGCTTCAGACTATCACCAATAGTTTAGGATATATGTGATTTTTGTTGTAGAATAATAAAAATGTATTATTGATTTGATAATTATTTAAGTTTTATTTAACCATTACTTCTATAAAAATTAAATCAATGATAATGTGGATTTATTATTTAGCAATGATTAGTCATATTTTTCCAAGTATGGTTAAATATTGTATATAGTTAAAAAATCGACAGTATACTTGCAAAATTAAAAAAACTGTTAATAATATTATAATTAATACCTTCACATATCTTGAACATCAACTTATTTGTATCTATATTAGTTCTGCATTTTATTTATAATAATTTGTATTTCATTTATAATACTTCTTGTTTTAACATGAATTATCAATTATTAAGCATTAGAAGTATGTTCCCCGCACCGCACCCCCCGGCATATGTATGTCCCCCCGCACCGCGCGTCCCGCACCGCGTGAAGCCCTCGGCCCGCACCTGATGACGTCATTTTTGATTGCAGCGCCCCCGCATCGAGTGAGTCGGCGAACTAAACTCACGATACCTAGTGCCCCCTAGGAGTCGTCGATCTAATTTAATCTATGCCGAGGACGCCGTGTAAGTGCAAAACTTGCAAAACAGCGCCATAAACGGAACAAAAACGCGGCAAATTAAAAAAAAACCTCGAAAATGCCGACACTAGCGCCCCCAAGTTTTGCCAGCTAGAACTGCTGCCGAAAAAACAAATCCCCATATGCGTGTCCTCCCCCTGCCAATAATACGCGTGATGCTCCCACGCCAACCTACACTAACCTCCATTTTAAGTTTTTTCAAGTGTGATTTGATACATTTTATTTGTGACTTTATTACTAGGATTATTTATTTTTTATTAAATAATAATGCCTAGTGTTGTGTATTAGCGTGTAAAACCCCAACTGGAAGTAAAGTCCATTGTTTTCCTGCAAATAGCGAGATAAGAGTTTATTTTTAACATATATACATATAAATTGCAAATAATAGTTTACAACATTGGTGGCCAACCCGCGGTCCATCAGTTAATTATAACTTATTACACACAAACCACAATATTTCTAAAATTTACTGTAGAGAATAAGAAACTAAAATTCTCACTTTCATATTTTGCTTATCCAGGCAATTTTTCTTTAAAGTATACATATCCTAGGGGCTATTCGATAAATTGCATCGGTGTTGTCAATAGCCCCCCTGAAGCATAATACTCTGTAAATGTTCAGGCTTCCGCTGTTTTTATAAGAGTTTAATTTGAACTTCTACCGAGTGACTTCACTCCTTGATTAAGCACGAAGTAAAATGTCGTGTTTAGAAAGAACTAATGTACAGAGACACAATGCGTATCCCGCATATACCGTGTGTATCGGCTCTATTTTTGAATAAAAATGAAAAATAAAATATATTATAAAACATATATTGAAATAAACTAATTTTTAGTAAGTTTCACTAATAATATAATGGAATAATATTTCTTTTTTATTTCAGATATGTTGCTAAAGTTTGGCACAATAAATTCAAACTAATTTTGGGGTTCAGTCTCAGGATTAAGGATGCGTACATCAAAATGAACAGATGAGATTTAGTCTCAGTATTGAGGATGCGTACATCAAAATGAACAGATGAGATTTAATTGACAAATTCTCTCCTCAATCAAGACCGTCTGTGCCTGACGAAGAGTCACATCCTACACGAGGAAATCCTGTTGTAACAAAACACAGCGGATCTAAGCTAGAAAAAGCTAAAAAATATTCATTAATTACTTTCTATTTAATTTTTTGTATGAAATTTGTATTTTATTATGTAGCTATACATTTGTTTTTTTTTCTTCTTGTACATTTTATACATAATCAAATAAATTCTTATTTTTTTTAATGTGATTTTGATTTTCTGTGAATACCGCCTTACCGAAATGACGTCATTTAAGTGCAACTTCTCACCGATAACAAATTCCATCGGTGCTGTGAATAGCGGAACAGGGCCTGTATCCCCGAGATCGTGCGATGTGAACACGGAACACTCAGGAAGCGACACCCATGTCCCGCACCAAAACGGATCGGAGAGCCATCTAGTATGGTGGCCTGAACTCCCACTAACCCAAACACATATATCCCTAAATTGAATTTGAGTTCAGTATTCCGGCACTAGATACCCACGGACGCGTTACGGACTTCAAGGTCCTCTTCAGTGTGGTCCCGATCCAGTGCTGAGGAATACTGAACATTTCTGACTATATGAAGCCAATATGTATACACTATTAAATAAATTCGATAGCTAACGCCATCTACTGCCCCATAGTGGCATCGTCAATGACACGGTGCACAAAGTGCATATACAGGTCACTGTTTCGTCCACGGAGCTATTCTGGTTTGTGAAACCAGAAAACAATTATCAAAATTGAATTTGAGTTCAGTATTCCGGCACTAGATACCAACAGACGCGTTTCGGATTTCGAGGTCACATTTCTGACTTTGTGCACCGTGTCATTGACGATGCCACTATGGGGCAGTAGATGGCGTTAGCTATCGAATTCATTTAATAGTGTATACATATTGGCTTGATATAGTCAGAAATGTTCAGTATTCCTCAGCACTGGATCGGGACCACACTGAAGAGAACCTTGAAGTCCGAAACGCGTCTGTGGGTATCTAGTGCCGGAATACTGAACTCAAATTCAATTTTGATATTTGTTTTCTGGTATCACAAACAGAGTATAGCTCCGTGGACGAAACAGTGACCTATTTGTGCACCGTGTCATTGACGATGCCTAGCAAGTGTTGTAGATGTAGATGGCGTTAGCTATCGAATTCATTTAATAGTGTTTACATATATCCCTGTTAGTGTGCGTCAAGATGTCTGTTTGGTTAGTGAAAAACAGAAATCTGTAATGTAAAATTTACTGACCGCGTGTGTGTTAACACATCCACACATGTGTGTTGTGTGGATATATAAATTATTATATTCTCAATAAATCAATTATTATTATTAATGACTTGATTAATTATTAGAAATTACCACTTACCTAATATTTATAATTTTGCAATTAATTTCTGAATATAAGTACAAACTGGTAGAAATAAAATTAAGACCAAATAATTAAATATTATATAAAAAAATGTATTAATAACAAACATAAATTAACAAAAAATAGACACAACATCACAAGAATTTATTTTATATTGTTATTCGCAATTATTGTAATTACGAATAACAATATAAAATAAATTATAAACACAAATATTTAATAATATAACAATGAATATAAAAGCGGGAAATAAATCTTAGTTGGAGGGAAATGATATGTGTTTGACACCATGGCTTATTTTTGGATTTACAGCCTGGTACCTTACAAGAGATTATGGACATGATGATTTAAGGGATTCTTAAAATTCAACTAAATTAATCAAAATAGAACTATCCTAATACCTATAATAATCTATCAAATAACAGTAAATCTAACTATATAAATTAAAAATGCCTTACCGGCAATCTATCATCCACAAATTATATAAAACTGAAAGAACATGCCGTAGAACGTGGTCCTCGGAGCAAACACTAACAAAAATGGCTGAGTGGGCTGCATGGAATACGGGTTGTAGGTTAAGGCGGACGAGAAGAAAGCGAAAAACCGGGAGAAAAACGCGCAAAATTCAAAAATTCTTCGCCCTCTCTAGATGTCTGCTGAACTACTGCCAAAAAGACGATTTCCCATTGCGGTGACGCACCCCTGGATATGAACGTATACTACCGATGCGAACGCACGGACACCTTGCATGGTTCGTGCGCTCGGCCAGGGCCGGTATCCGCGAGATCGGGCGATGTGAACGTATACGACCGATCCGAACGCACGGTACGTTCGGATCGGTAGTATACATTCACATCCAGTGGTGCGTCACCGCATGACCGCAGTGGGAAATCGTCTGTAATATGTTATTATGGTGTTAAGGTTTATCGTGTTTTAGAAAGATGGTACATGCTTACGTCTCAGTTATCAGGCAATACGCAACATGCATCTACGCTGCAACAATAATCCAAAGAATTTTATGATATTTACCAATAGATAAATACGTGTATTAAAGATTTTTCATACTGAAACTGTACATTCAGCAGTTTTCAGTATGACAAATCATAAATACATTTATTTGTATTATTCAATCTAATTTATTAAGCTGTACAAACCTACTAATTTTATTAAATTAAAATATATTTTTGAAGGGTTTTTGAGAAGTAACTATTATTACGTAGAACAAACAGGATATTGAACAAATGTTCAACTGAAAGTGTAATGTCATTTTTCCGTAAAAAGTTAACATCTGCCATTGAAACACGTTATTGTCGTACCATCTGATACGGTAAACTAAGACTCTCTAATAATAATCAATTATAAAAACATTTCAGTATTTCAAGTACTCTCCGAGAAAAAAAGATCAGTTGTTTCATAAGATATGATTATTGGAATATATACTCGAGTAATTAAGTTGTTTGATAGTGTTAATGCAGAGTTTAAAATCTTTTTGTTTGGAGTAAATAAATTAAACTTTGTGCACATGTTATTTCAAAAAGTGAATAGGCTTCTAGTCTAAGATTGAAATTATAACAGTAAATTAATTAAATTATCTCTCTAATAATTACTAGAATGTTTTCTCAACAAGAATGCCATCCAGTGAATATTAGAGAATGTTCGATAAATCTACGCTGTTGTATTTACATTTTACATTTTTTTTACATTTATGTCCCCACTGTTCTTATCGTTTATCGCAGCGTCAAATTGCTTTTTGTGTAAAACTATTTTTTCTCTTTACTGAAAATATTTACTTTCATACGTGTTTACCAGTCATGAAAACCAAACATGTGTGTGAAACTGGCAATATTTACAGCAATAACCCGGCGCATCCACCAACCACCCAAAAAATATTATTAAATCAAAAGTAATTATTTTAACATATTTCTCGACTATAAACTTGAATTCCTTTTTTTACGTATTGTTTTTAATATCGTTGCTGTAAATAATACACAAATAAAATTTCAAATTAATTGAAATTATTAGGAACAACTGGTCATCTGTGTCAGGAAATTAATTATTTAAACATATTTCCAGTCACCCGACATGCATTTTTTTGTAGTTTTAAATAACTAATAGTGCTATTGTTAGAATACAATAACAATTTTTACTATAGGGAATGTATCTCCCGATAATTTTTGAACATTAGTGAATGCATTGGAAAGTTAGTCATTCCGCGATGAGAAATTAATTGTTTAAACATATTTCAAGGTGGCCGACAAAGGTTTTCTTTATTGTTTTGAGTAACTAATAGTGTTATTGTTAAAATATATAAACAATTTTCAATATAAGGAATATATCTTTTAACGATTTTTGAACATTAGTGAATGGATTGGGAAGTCAGAAATACGCTATGAGACATTAATTGTTTAAACATATTTTAAGGCGGCCGACATAAATTTTGTTTATTGTTTTGAGTAACTAAAAGTGTTATTGTTTATATACAATTACAATTTTCAATATGAAGAATGTATCTTTCGTCGATTTATAAAGGTTAGTGAATGCATTGGGAAGTCAGTCATTCGCGATGAGAAATACATTTTTTAAACATATTTTAAGGCGGCCGACATAAATTTTGTTTATTGTTTTGAGTAACTAATAGTGTTATTGTTTAAATACAATAACAATTTTTAATATGGGGAATGTATCTTTCGTCGATTTTCAAACATTAGAGAATGCATTGGGAAGTCAGTCATTCGCGATGAGAAATAAATTGTTTAAACATATTTCAAGGTCGCCGACATAAATTTTGTTTATTATTTGGGTAACTAATAGTGTTATTGTTAAAATACAATAACAATTTTCAATATGGGGAATGTATCTTTCGTCGATTCTTAAAGATTAGTGAATGCATTGGGAAGTCAGTCATTCGCGATGAGAAATTAATTGTTTAAACATATTTCAAGGGGGCCGACATAAATTTTGTTTATTGTTTTAAATAACTAATAGTATTATTGTTAAAATACATTAACAATTTTCAATATAGGGAATGTATCTTTCGTCGATTTTTAAACAATAGGGAACGCATTGGGAAGTCAGTCATTCGCGATGAGAAATAAATTGTTTAAACATATTTAAAGGTGGCCGACATAAATTTTGATTATTATTTTGAGTAACTAATAGTGTTAATGTTGAAATACAATAACAATTTTTAATATGGGGAATGTAACTTTCGTCGATTTTTAAACATTAGTGAATGCATTGGGAAGTCAGTCATTCGCGATGAAAAAAAATGTTTTAAACATATTTTAAGGTAGCCGACATAAATTTTGTTTATTGTTTTGATTAACTAATAGTGTTATTGTTTAAATACAATAACAATTTTTAGTATGGGGAATGAATCTTTCGTCGATTTTTAAACATTAGAGAATGCATTGGAAAGTCAGTCATTCGCGATGAGAAATAAATTGTTTAAACATATTTCAAGGTGGCCGACATAAATTTTGTTTATTATTTTAAGTAACTAATAGTGTTATTGTTGAAATACAATAACAATTTTCAATATGGGGAATGTATCTTTCGTCGATTTTTAAACATTAGAGAATGCATTGGGAAGTCAGTCATTCGCGATGAGAAATAAATTGTTTAAACATATTTCAAGGTGGCCGACATAAATTTTGTTTATTATTTTCGGTAACTAATAGTGTTATTGTTTAAATACAATAACAATTTTCAATATGGGTAATGTATCTTTCGTCGATTCTTAAAAGTTAGTGAATGCATTGGGAAGTAAGTCATTCGCGATAAGAAATTAATTGTTTAAACATATTTCAAGGGGCCGACATAAATTTTGTTTATTGTTTTAAGTAACAAATAGTATTATTGTTAAAATACAATAACAATTTTTAATATGGGAAATGTATCTTTCGTCGATTTTTAAACATTAGAGAATTAATCGGGAAGTCAGTCATTCGCGATGAGAAATAAATTGTTTAAACATATTTCAAGGTGGCCGACATAAATTTTGTTTATTATTTTGATTAACTAATAGTGTTATTGTTGAAATACAATAACAATTTTTTTAAACATATTTTAAGGTGGCCGACATAAATGTTGTTTATTGTTTTAAGTAACTAATAGTGTTATTGTTTAAATACAATAACAATTTTTAATATGGGGAATGTATCTTTTGTCGATATTTAAACATTAGAGAATGCATTGGGAAGTCAGTCATTCGCGATGAGAAATAAATTGTTTAAACATATTTCAAGGTGGCCGACATAAATTTTGTTTATTATTTTGAGTAACTAATAGTGTTATTGTTGAAATCCAATAACAATTTTTAATAAGGGGAATGTATCTTTAGTCGATTTTTAAACATTTGTGAATGCATTGGGAAGTCAGTCATTCGCGATGAGAAATAAATTTTTTAAACATATTGTAAGATGGCCGACATAAATTTTGTTTATTGTTTTGAGTAACTAATAGTGTTATTCTTTGAATACAATAACAATTTTCAATATGAGGAATGTATCTTTCGTCGATTTTTAATCATTAGAGAATGCATTGGGAAGTCAGTCATTCGCAATGAGAAATAAATTGTTTAAACATATTTCAAGGTGGCCGACATAAATTTTGTTTATTATTTTGGGTAACTAGTAGTGTTATTGTTCAAATACAATAACAATTTTTAATATGGGGAATGTATCTTTCGTCGATTCTTAAAGATTAGTGAATGCATTGGGAAGTCAGTCATTCGCGATGAGAAATTAATTGTTTAAGCATATTTCAAGGGGGCCGACATAAATTTTGTTTATTGTTGTAAGTAACTAATAGTATTATTGTTAAAATACAATAACAATTTTCAATATGGCGAATGTATCTTTCGTAGATTTTTAAACATTAGAGAATGCATTGGGAAGTCAGTCATTCGCGATGAGAAATAAATTGTTTAAACATATTTCAAGGTGACCGACATAAATTTTGTTTATTATTTTGAGTAACTAATAGTGTTATTGTTGAAATACAATAACAATTTTCAATAGAGGGAATGTATCTTTCGTCGATTTTTAAACATTAGTGAAGTCATTGGGAAGTCAGTCATTCGCGATGAGAAATAAATTTTTTAAACATATTTTAAGGTGGCCGACATAAATTTTGTTTATTGTTTTGAGAAACTAATAGTGTTATTGTATAAATACAATAACAATTTTTAAAATGGGGAATGTATCTTTCGTCGATTCTTAAAGATTAGTGAATGCATTGGGAAGTCAGTCATTCGCGATGAGAAATTAATTGTTTAAACATATTTCAAGGGGGCCGACATAAATTTTGTTTATTGTTTTAAGTAACTAATAGTATTATTGTTAAAATACAATAACAATTTTCAATATGGGGAATGTATCTTTCGTCGATTTTTAAACATTAGGGAATGCATTGGGAAGTCAGTCATTCGCGATGAGAAATAAATTGTTTAAACATATTTCAAGGTGGCCGACATAAATTTGGTTTATTATTTTGAGTAACTAATAGTCTTATTGTTGAAATACAATAACAATCTTTAATATAGGGAATGTATCTTTCGTCGATTTTTAAACATTAGTGAAATCATTGGGAAGTCTGTCATTCGCGATGAGAAATAAATTTTTTAAACATATTTCAAGGTGGCCGACATAAATTTTGTTTATTGTTTTGAGTAACTAGTAGTGTTATTGTTCAAATACAATAACAATTTTCAATATGGGGAATGTATCTTTTGTCGATTCTTAAAGATTAGTGTTTGCATTGGGAAGTCAGTCATTCGCGATGAGAAATTAATTGTTTAAACATATTTCATGGGAGCCGACATAAATTTTGTTTATTGTTTTAAGTAACTAATAGTATTATTGTTAAAATACAATAACAATTTTTAATATGGGGAATGTATCTTTTGTCGATTTTTAAACATTAGAGAATGCATTGGGAAGTCAGTCATTCGCGATGAGAAATTAATTGTTTAAACATATTTCTAGGGGGCCGACATAAATTTTGTTTATTATTTTGAGTAACCAATAGTGTTATTGTTGAAATACAATAACAATTTTCAATATGGGGAATGTATCTTTCGTCGATTTTTAAACATTAGTGAATTCCGAAAAATAGTAAAATGTATTGTATGAAATGATAATGTTTAGCGTATATTTCTATATTCTTATTATTATAATTCTTTGTCTCATGAGCAGCATTATCATTGTTTAGTCTGGAAGATGGAGTCAAGTGGAGGCTTGAGCTGAATCAGGGAGAGAATGCGTAACGTAAACGATTCCCACGGATCGAAGGGCAAGCGTACAAAACAATTTTGAGTAGTTTTTAGAAATAAGTCAGTATTCAAGATTCAACTGGGCAAACACTTACGTGGCCTATAAAACTAGATCAAAAAAGGGTATCGAGATGATTCTTTGGTCATCCGTTCTGCAAGCATCACGAACTTCACTAGGTAAACAAGTTTAGAAAATGTTGTATAATACATTTATTAGATTTTCTAAGGTAGTTGCGAGGTTGAATGTGATGGACATGGTACTGTGTACCTTACTTAATTACATTTATATGTCGCATACACCTGATAGAAAATTTGTATTGATTTAGTTTTCATTATTTTGTCGAGATGTGTGGGGTCAGACGTGATGGATGGACATGGCACTGTGTACCTTACTTAATCACACTCTGATGTCATTTGTTTCATAAAATTATGATGAGAAGTATTTTAATATAAATTAAATCTATAAGTAGGGACTAGATTTTCTAACGGAGTTGCGAGGTTGAATGTAATGGACATGGTACTGTGTACCTTACTTAATTACATTTATATGTAGCATACACCTGATAGAAAATTTGTATTGATTTTTTTTCATTATTTTGTCGAGATATGTGGGGTCAGATGTGATGGACATGGTACTGTGTACCTTACTTAATCACACTCTGATGTCATTTGTTTCATAAAATTATGATGAGAAGTGTTTTAATATAAATTAAATCTATAAGTAGGGACTAGATTTTCTAAAGGAGTTGCGAGGTTGAATGTAATGGACATGGTATGTATACCTTACTTAATTACATTTATATGTCGCATACACCTGTAATGTACCTATTAATTAATTCATATAATTTTGTTATTTTCATATTTCCTATTTCTTATTTCTGATAATGATATGAATCGTTTGTTTACTTTGTTAATCTCTTCAGCTTCGTGAAAATATCATTACCAGAACTACGTTTGTACAAGAGGGCACAGATAACCCTGGGAAGAACAAATAATCAATTAGTTTCCAAATAATACAAAGTTCACCCCGGCTTATGCGTGCCCCCACTTATCTAATATTATCATTCCTTTCATTATTGTAAATTACTATTTTCCAAGTCACTTCTATTTCTGATCTTATACGAAACACTCTTAATTCTACGTTTATACAAATTCCGCATTCGTTGTACTTATAAAATTTATTTAATCTTCGACAATAAATATAATACGTTTAAAGTTTAAATATTATACAGGGTGTCCCATTAGTGCGGTCTCGGAAGATATCTCAGCTCTCGTTAAAGATAGAAAAAAAATGTTTTCACGAAATTTGCTTGATTTTAAGAGCTGCATAACCTAAAATTATTTTCAAATATACAGGGTGTCCCATTATTCCATACTTAATACCAACTTTGTTATTTTAAATGGAACACCCTATATATTATTTTTTTATTTGATCCGCCTTTAAATAACCTACACAAAGATATATCATTATCGGCACTTTAGGTAATTCGTTACTTAAAAAAAAAAATATTTTTTGAAAATTTTGGCAGTTTTAGTACTTTACTTAAAAATTCACTGTGTTCGTATTTTTTAAGATACCAGTCTGAAATTTTACACACATATGCAGTAAAGAATGCTCTATCCATTGACTATAACACATTTTAATATTACTTATAAAACCTAGTAAAAAACTACCCTCAAATATTTAATATTTAAAATGTACATTACTTCATTTTTTTAAATGGGACATCCTATATTTTTTTATTTTATCAAATCCGCAATAAAAAATGCTTTATTTTTTGTATAACATACCCTATATCTATTTTCATTAGTTTTGGAGATATTAACATTTTTCTGTCAAATATGGGAAATTAGGTCACAATCAGCATTAAATTAGTCATTAAAGGTTGTCTAACTTTAATGGTATTTAGATATTTCAGTTTTACTTTACTTTATTTATTTATGACATATTATAATTATATTTATAATATCAAAGTAAACAATATAAACAAATTTTGTCATTTTTTAATATATCATGAATGCAATAAAGGAGGCCATGAAAAACAATTGATAAAGTAAACAAACGTATTTATTTGACATACAGATAAATAAAGTGCTGTTAACACTATTATTAATATTATTGAATTTTTGATAACGCAATAATGAATTTTTCAAAAGAAGAATTAATAAAAATGACATACGTTTTGGGTGCAAGTGAAGAAAATTGTTTTCTTGCAAGTCGAATATATGCACAAAAGTATCCAAATGCGGAACGGCATCCTAATGCAGCAGCGTTTGTGAGATTGAAGAACCGATTTGAAAGCACAGGAAGTATCATGTACCCTCTAAAATTAAAGAGAAAGAAAAGGACAACGAAAGAAGAGAATGAACATTTGGTAATTCAGTCCATTGTTGAGAACCCTCAAATTTCTTCCCGCCAGTTAGAAAAACAACTTGATATTCCCAAATCAACAATAAACAAAATAACAAAGAGATTCAAATTTCATCCCTATCACGTTCAGTTGGTGCAGGAATTAGGTGAGAATGATTTTTTAAAAAGATTGGATTTTTGTAATTGGGCGTTACAAAAACATCAAGTTGAACCGAACTATTTTAACAATATTTTGTTTACCGACGAAGCGATATTCCATAGAAATGGTTTCGTTAATAGACATAATTATCATTATTACGATGACCATAACCCGAACCATATTGTTTGTATAGACCATCAACATAAATGGTCTCTTAATGTTTGGGCTGGAATTATTGGGAATAGGATTATTGGTCCGTATTTCTTTAATGGAAATGTTACTGGTGATACGTTTTTAAATTTTCTTCAAAATCAGTTCGAAACCTGGTTGGATGAATTGCCGTTAAGAACGTTACAAAATGCATGGTTACAATTAGATGGCGCACCACCACACTATAGTCGACAAGTTAAACAATATTTAGACCAAACTTTTCCTAACAAATGGATTGGTAGAGGAGGACCAATTCCATGGCCAGCGAGGTCACCCGATTTAACAAAACTGGACTTTTTTTTATGGGGTGTTGTGAAGGAAGAAGTTTATAAAATACCTGCAACAACACAAGAGGATATGAAAAATAGAATTAGTAATGTAATGTAATGCCATTACTGTAGACAACTTAGTAAGTGTCAATCAAAGCTTCATACGGAGGCTTCAAGTGTGCCAAAACCAAAATGGAGGCCATATCGAACACTTAATATAATTATCAAATTCATTATATGATAATCTGTTAATATTAATACGGTTTACTTGTTTCCATTGTCGTTATATTGTTTACTTTGATATTATAAATGTAATTATATTATGTCATAAATAAATAATTTGAAGTAAAACTGAAATATCTAAATACCATTAAAGTTAGACGTCCATTAGAGATTAATTAAATGCTGATTGTGGCCTAATTTCCCATATATGACAGGAAAATGTTAATATCTCAAAAACTAATAAAAATAGATATAGGGTATGTTATACAAAAAATAAAGCATTTTTCATTGCGGATCTGATAAAGTAAAGAAATATAGGGTGTCCCATTTAAGAAAATGAAGTTATGTACATTTTAAATATTAAATATTAGAAGGTAGTTTTTTATTAGGTTTTATAAGTAATATTATAATGTGTTATAGTCAATGGATAGAGCATTCTTTACTGCATATGTGTGTAAAATTACAGACTGATATCTTAAAAAATAAGGACACAGTGAATTTTCAGTAAAGTACTAAAACTGCCAAAATTTTCAAAAAATATTTTTTTCTGAAGTAACAAATAACCTAAAGTGCCAATAATGATATATCTTTGTGTAGGTTATTTAAAGGCGGATCAAATAAAAAAATAATATATAGGGTGTTCTATTTAAAATAACAAAGTTGGTATTAAGTATGGAATAATGGGACACCCTGTATATTTGAAAATAATTTTAGGTTATGCAGCTCTTAAAATCAAGCAAATTTGGTGAAAACATTTTTTTTCTATCTTTAACAAGAGCTGAGATATCTTCCGAGACCGCACTAATGGGACACCCTGTATATACGTTATTAAACCATCACTAATCCCCGCTCGACCATTACACTGGCGCAGTCGGTAAACGGAAAGAAATACGTGTATCGTTTAGCGGGAAAGTGAAAGTGCGATATATTCCTCTCCGGAATATCTACTAGAAGGAGTTGTTTAACAACTCGACAAGGTTTGCGACATATTCAGACGGGAATATCTACAAGAAGGGGTTGATTAACAACCCGAGAAGACCCCTGACGGCCCTTGAACCACTACGAAAAATTTTCCTCTACAGCCGTAGTACCACCAGATAACAACAAGTCCACAACTCCAGAAGAAAGTCCACGTGCCGCAGCAAAGAAAAGACAACTCCAGAAGGAAGTTCGCGTGCCCCAGCCAAAAAGACGGGATCCACGTCCTCATGTTTTTCGCTATTTACATCATAATTGCCAGGTAGGAAGGAATACATATTTTCATTTAATTTTTGCAGCCCATAATATTTTATTTCGTCTTTTAAATTCAATTTCATTATTTATAATTACTATATTATTTCAAGATTTTCAATTCCTACATTTTTTTTTCTCTAAATTTAAAGTTCAAAATATAATAAATAACAATGGAGAACTTAAATACGGTGTTTTCAACTTTGTCTGAGAGTCGATTTGATAACGATAAATTTAAAAATGTAGAAGATTTCATATATCAATGTAATAACGCTGTGACTTTCGTAAATGAAAATAATAAAGCAACGTTATTAATTTTTATTAAAAATAGAATAACTGGCGAAGCTGTCGCTCTTGTTAGAAGTCGCGTCACAGATACATGGGATGAATTAAAAACGTTATTACGTAAAACTTCTCGCACAAAAAATCATTTGACCGATTTCAATCAGAATTAAGGAACTTAAGTAACAATCTAATGAACCAGCCGTTAACTTTGGATATAAAATTAAAAAATTGTACGAAGAACTAATAAATTCTTTAGATAGGGAATTAGACGACGCAGCTATTCAAGCTCAAGCAAATATTTTAAATAAACAATGTTTAAATGTTTTTATGGCTGGACTAAGTAGGGATTTAAATATAATTTTGAGAGCTAGGAATAGCGCTTCATTACAAGAAGCGATTGCAATTGCACTCACGGAAGAAGCTTCTTTACCTCAGAATCATACTAAAATTCAACCAATTTACTGTCAAATTTGCAATAAAAATAATCACAGCACAGATAACTGTAGGTTTAAATCATTTTCTATCTCATGCAATTACTGCAAACATTTTAGTCACTCAATATAAGAATGTCGTAAAAGAATTTTTAACATCTCGAGACAAAATTTTAATCCTCCACAACAAAACAAACAAAATTTTAGGCAGCAAAATTTTTACAATTCTTCACAACCACTAACAATAAACTCAAATTTTAATAAAAATAACCCTGATTAAAAAACACTTACAACCTTTCTTCAATACTTTATTTTGTAACCAAATGTACATTTCGGACACGAAAGTGTGTGTCCACCTGAAACTCAGGTGTTTTCCTAATCCCTTGGAATCCCTATCAAACACGTACCTACTTACCCACAGATAACCTTTTTTCGGCTAAAATTAGTTTATTACCACCATAACCACACCCCCTACCGACACCCTCTAATTCCCTCATTTTTTAGTGTATATATTGTTACCATACCAGCCACCTACCCATTTGCTGATTCAGCTACTCATCTCCATAAATACCCAGCGCCTGGAGATAACAGGCAGTTCCAGTCAGTACCCGACAGACTCCGGCAGCTCGCGCTCGTATCAAGTTACTTATTTAAATTAATCTTTGTATTTTCATTCTTTCAATTGTAATTGTGTTCAATAAATAAAACTTTTTAAAAACAATCGTTACGTAGTGAATACGTTAACTGGCGCAGTCGGTAGGATAACTCGACGTTATTGTGCTCTAAAATCGTGCAGTGTAACGGTGAGTGTTAACTCTTTACGGATTATCCTCAAGAACCAACCCCGAAGGAAAGGACGCTACAATCGCCGAATATCCGGTGAAATCTCCAAACGACGCTCAAATCGCTTAGTTTTGGATCCCCAAGAGAAACGAGCTAAATGAAACACACAATAATCATACTGTAAGTACCTTTTAAAAAATTTTTGCCATCCCACTCCTGTCAAAAACGAACGTTTCCAAAATTGACCGTTTCAATCTCAACGCGATATTAGAGGCCGTTCAAGAAATTGAAGAGGCAGAAGAAAACATGGCGCAAGAAATCAAACCCGTCGATCAAAATTTAATCCCAACATTCTCCGGTGACAAAACAACGCTAAGGAGTTATGTAACAGCTTGTGAATACCTAATTGATGAATTTCTCAATCCTCAACAACCCGATGTTCGCATGCAGAGAAGACTTCTAATGATTTTCATGGGAAAACTCGAAGGAAAAGCCCGTGAAGCCCTTGATGCAAATCGAATGCCGAACACCTGGCCGGAACTCAAAGCAATTTTAGTCTACAGTTTTGGCGACAAAAGATCTGAAGACGTACTAGCTTACGATTTAAACAACATTCGACCATCGAAAAGTGACAGTTCAAAAGAATACGCCGCTAAAATTAAAGCTACTCTTTACACGCTTTTATCAAAAATAAATTTGGAAGAAAATGACATAAACATTCGTCAAATGAAGATTGCACAATACAATTCAATTGCTCTTCGCACATTCTTATTTGGACTCGACATGATAAATGACCGAATAGGACTTGAAGTAAAATTAAGAAACCCAAATGACATAGAAACAGCAGAAGGATTAGCAAGTGAAATTGAAAATTACGATCTCCAGAAAAAACGCTATCTTGACCCCAGTTATAGGCCAACGTTAAGAAATACAACGCCACCAATGCCAATGTCGCAGATAAGACGCCCACTACAGTCGAGGCCGACATTCCAGATGAACAGACCAGCGATAAACAGTGGTCATCGCTTCATTCCTCCACAACGACAACTGCCCCAACATGCGCAGTTTCCACACCAACAAATGCAACAGCGTGCACAATTTCAAAGAATAAACAGCACACCAACACCTTACAATCAGTACAGACCGTACATGAACCAGAGATATGAACAACCCACGCCTATGGAAGTTGATCCGACAGCCTTTAAACGTCCCGCTTCATCTTCAATACGACGTGAAAATAAAAGACCTTGGTTACAACACTCAATGCTTGAAAAACAAGAAGAAATTTTATCTTGTGATAATGAATTTTCTTATGACTATGAAAATTATTGTACTCAACAACAGGAATGTAATGATTACAATTACGAAATTTATGAATACGACGAAAGTGAACACTTAGCAATCGAGGAGGGCCTTAAGGAAGAAATAAACAAAAAAGAAACGCCTGAAAAACAAAATGCTGCTCTAAATTTTATCATGGCCGCCGAGATAATCAAAGAAACATAACTCACGGAATAATTACATACAACGCCCAATTAGACCCACAACTACCTTATTTAAAATTTCAAAACTACAAAATTTTAATTGATACAGGTGCATCAAAATCTCTGATAAGTGAAGAAATTTATAATTCAATGAAAGATAATTATGCAATCAACGAAGAATTCAAAATTCAAACACCACATGGCATAGAAGAAGGATCAAAAGCTCTTAAAGTCAAAATACCTGATATTTTTAAAGAAGAACGTGAACACGTATTTTATTGTTTTAATTTTTCAAATTATTACGATATGCTTATAGGAATGGATTTAATAAAAACAATTAAAGCACAAATTGACACTGTTGAAGAAGTACTTAAGACACCGAAAGTAAAAATCCCCTATTATACCAGTTTAGACGATATTAAACTTTTTCCAAACACTTCTCAAGTAGTTGAATACACAGTCAATAACATGACAAACGGACTTGCATATTTTCCCCAAACACGAACCAAATTAGGAGAGAAGGAATTTATTCTATCACCACCCGCATTAGTCGAAGTAAATAATGGAAAAACCTTAATACGGATTAACATCACCGATAAAATTATTAAAACATCAGGAAAAACTCATAATATAAATTTAACACCAGTTCAAGAATTTACTGAGTCATACAATAAAGGAATTCAACCAACTACATCGAAAGAAGTATTTGAACAAGAAATAAACAACATTTTAAATAAAGACAATTTAAATATCGAAGAAAAAGCTTCATTAAAAATTTTATTGTTGAAATTCAAGGATATATTTTATTTGGACGGACAGAAATTAACCTTTACTCACGAAATTAAACATTCATTAAATATGAAAGATGACAAACCAGTGTATGTACGCATGTATCGCCAACCAATAGAAATGCGACGCGAAATTAAAAAGGAAATTAATAAACTCTTATCACAAGACATAATACAAGAAAGTATCTCCCCATGGTCAGCACCCGTGCATATTGTTGCTACAGAAAAGGACGGAAAAATAAAGAAGAGAATGGTGATCGATTATCGACAACTGAATAAACAGATGATCGAAGATAAATATCCAATTCCGAATATCGCCGACATTCTTGATAAATTAGGACGAGGACAATACTTTACATCATTAGACCTCGCGAGTGGATATCATCAAGTAGAAATGGAGCCCAAGGATGCCCCGAAAACAGCATTTACAACAGAACAAGGACATTACGAATTCAGACGTATGCCCTTTGGCCTGAAGAACGCCCCGGCAACCTTCCAAAGGTTAATGGACAACGTACTTCGAGGATTACAAGAAGATACCTGTCTTGTATACTTAGATGACATCATCATATATTCAAGTTCACTAGAGGAACATATAACTAAACTGAACAAAGTTCTACAACGCTTAAAAGAAGCCAATTTTAAAATACGCTTAGAAAAATGTGACTTTCTAAAAAAGGAATTAAAATATCTAGGACATGTAATAACTGAAAAAGGAGTAAAACCAAATCCTGAAAAGATCAGAGCAATTCAAAAATACCCAATACCAAAAACAAAAAAAGAAATTAAGTCATTTCTAGGACTTCTCGGATACTACAGAAAGTTCATTCAAGACTTTGCACTTATAACGAAACCTTTTACAAAGTGCTTAAAAAGAAATGCAAAAATTGAACTAACAGCAGAATACGAAGCCGCTTTTGAACAATGTAAAACGCTTCTTATGAATGATCCTATTTTGCAATATCCAGACTTCGAAAAAGAATTTATAATCACAACAGACGCATCCGACGTAGCACTAGAAGCCATATTATCCCAAGGAACCGTTGGATCGGATAAACCAATTTGCTATGCATCTCGAACGCTTTCAGAAACCGAACGTAAATATTCTACTATCGAAAAAGAACTTTTGGCCGTTGTCTACGCCGTCAAACAGTTTCGACCTTACATTTACGGAAGGAAATTTACATTGTACACCGATCACAAACCATTGATTTGGCTTTGGTCCCTAAAAGAACCGAATAGTCGTTTAATGAGATGGAAAATCAAACTAGAAGAGTACGATTTCGAGATTAAACATAAGAAAGGTAAATTAAACTATAACGCTGACGCATTATCCAGAATTCAGTTAGATCAACTAAATTTAATGACACCCGAAGAAAATAATGATTTACAATCAGTTTATGTAAACGTTGATAGTTACGAAATTGATCAATTACTAAGAGAACTTGGAATCGATATTGACGAGTCAGAAACAACAAGCCCAGAACAACAACAAACAAGATTCGGACAAGGAATAGCCCAAAAAGGAATAAAAATCACAGAACAAAATGTAGAAGAAATTGAAGATTCTGATGACAACACTATTCATTCAAACGCAACATACGAACCAACGAAAGGAATTGAAATTCAAGATACAATTTTGGACAATAAACACATACAATTTATATTACGCACAGGAATAAATACTAAATTAGAAGTTAATCATCGCAACGATGACGGACGCATGATTTATGAATGCAAAATCCCACGTACAAATGTCGATCAAAATATTTTTGATATTTTTAAAGAATATATGACCAATAATAAAATAATTTACTTATATACAGAAGAAGATAAATTGTATCAAAAATGTTGCAAAGTTTTTATCGAAAAATTTAATGACAAAGGACCGAAGATAATCAGATGTTTAAGGAGAGCGAGAATAATCAATGACCCGATGAAACAAATAGAAATAATTTTGAAATACCATGAAGGACCTCATAACCATCGAGGAATAGAGGAAACCATTAAACATTTACAACGAACGTATTGGTGGAAGAATATGAAAAAATCAATCAAGAATTTTATTGATGGATGTGACACATGTAAACTAACAAAATACAACAGACACCCTGAAGTAACGTTACTACCTGTAACAAAAACACCAAATGCCCCATTTGAAAGAATTTATGTTGATATATTTTCAATATCATCAAAGAAATATTACCAATAATAGAATCATTTTCACGCATGGGCCAAGCTATTAAAATTAACAGCAAAAATCCACACGAAATAGTTGAAGCACTGTTACAATATTTTACGAACTACGGAATACCTGAAGAAATCTGTTTCGATCAAGGAACCGAATTTAATAATAAACTAATGAAGGAATTTCTTAAAATCCACAAAATTAATATTCATTTTGCAACAACGAAAAACCCCGAATCTCAAGGAAATATTGAAAGATTCCACTCTACGCTATTGGAACATATAAGATGTCTTAATGAAGACAGAGATATAAATATAGAAAAACAGGTTCAATTAGCTATTATAGCTTATAATAATAGCATTACTCAAGCAACAGGTTTCACACCATTAGAACTACTCTTAGGACATACCAAAACAAGAAATCCTATGGATTTATTTTACGACAATATTGCCTATCAAGAACAAATCAGTAAACATCGAGAAAGAATGAAACTTCTTTACGACCAGATAAAAAGAAAGGACATTTCAAGAAAGGAAAAAACACAAGAAAAACAAAGGAAAAATCTCAATACTACTGAATGGAAAATTGGAGAAAAAGTGTATGTTGAAAATATTACAAAATCAAGTAAACTAATGAAACCTTATTTTGGACCCTACGTAATTACAAAAATAAATGACGATAATACAGTAGACGTTAAAACTAAACGCGGAACGCAACGCTATCATCAACGGCATCTAAAACACGGTATTGTTACAGATGTTTCGTCCTCTGGACAACAGGAGAAGTAAAAATCACCCCGATCAAAGATGTACTGTTCCCATTTTATCTTGGAACAGTCGAAAATAAGCTAACGTCATGGACAATCGCTACTCAATACGATTTACAGCCGATGATAAATGAAATTGACAACTTGGAAAAGAATCAAGACCGACTTAAATCAAGAATAACGCAACTAGGACAAGTAATTAAAAATGAAAGCATATTTGCCATCGATATCAATAATCGATTGAATCTAGGAATAATGGTAATACAATTAACAAACAGCCTTACTACAATAAACATGCTTTTAGAAAAAATAATAACAGCGAAAACTTTTGCAAGACTTGAAACTTACCATCCTACAATATTACCCAACGAAATACTTTTAAAAGAACTTCAAAACATCGAAAAACAAACTAAAACAGGAAAACTACCATTGCCTGTCGAAGAAGAAAATATTTACGCGATATCAAAGATACTAACAATAAAGGCCTATCGCAAAGGAAACATTTTAAATTTCTTAATCGAAATTCCACTATGTGAACTCCTTACCTATCAACTCTATCATCTCTATCCAATTCCACAATTTATTGATACCCATCCTAAAATCTTAAATATTGAAAATCCTTACCTGGCAGAAAACAATAAAAGGTACATATCAATGAATCATTCATGCAAGCAAATCAAAGAACGCAAATTTTTATGTGAAGAAACGAGTAAAAACTCTCTCAGCGAAACTCCCTGCGAATATGATTTAATTAAACACGAATTCCACGAAGGAAAATGCACCTACAACATCCTCAACCCAAACCAACCGGAAATAAAGAAGACATCCGACAACGAATGGATTATATCATCCCCGAAAGAAGAAAAGCTGACAATTAACTGCAACGAAAAAGAAGAAATCCGAAGAATAACAGGAACGGTACTAATCCAGTTAAGCAGTAACTGCAGTGCGGCATGGAATCAAGAAATCATGAGGACACGCACATCATTCATCTCCAATAGAGAATTCCAAATCCACCCACTAAACATTACCACATTGAAGGAAGACATCCCACGCTGGAAAAACGATGATCTTCACTTTAACGAAATTCAATGGAAGCAGTTTAATAAAACAAAGACGTCGATGGAGAATCTACAAGAAAAGTTAAACACCATGAAAACTCATCACATGAGTCACCTAGGGTATTCAACCCTTATCTTTATAATCTTATCAATCATCGCATCTTTAACCATTTGGAAGCGATTCTACAGACTTAAGAATTCAACCGTTCCACTACAAGAAGAGCCACAGGGAGGAACCCAAGAAAACGTCAGTTCTCACCCTTGGCTGCGAACTTCCATCTAAGAGGGGAGGTGTTACCATACCAGCCACCTACCCATTTGCTGATTCAGCTACTCATCTCCATAAATACCCAGCGCCTGGAGATAACAGGCAGTTCCAGTCAGTACCCGACAGACTCCGGCAGCTCGCGCTCGTATCAAGTTACTTATTTAAATTAATCTTTGTATTTTCATTCTTTCAATTGTAATTGTGTTCAATAAATAAAACTTTTTAAAAACAATCGTTACGTAGTGAATACGTTAACTATATATATATCAGTGTAAAATGTATATTTTTTTACCATTCAGACTTGAGACGGCGAACAGTCAGGTTGTTCGTCTCTCCACTCTGAAGCCCTCTCCGTCGCTTTCGAGCTGCTCTCTCTGTTATTAATTATTCTTAAGCTATTCAGCTACTTTACAGTTAAAGGTGCTCTGAGGAAAATTATTGTTCTTTTTAGAATATTAATTTTCTTTTCAGAACATCCAACACCCTTTTACCGTTGTCTGGCTGAGCTTTTTAGCTCGTTTTTGCCAGCGCGGAAAAGGAGCCGCCGGACCTGGTGTTTGAAGAGAATTCACCACTCTACTCCATTCACCCAACACCCTTTACCGGGTTTGACCGAGCTTCTTAGCTCGTATTTGTCAAACACGGAAAAAGCGCCATCCGCCCAGCTGTAATCTTTTTTCCCTTTCAGTGTGGAGAACGTCTCCGTGGTTAGCGCGTATGTTATACTGCCCTGACACCGGAAGGCGCGAACGGGAAAATTTCTTACGACCTCTGCAGGGGGACCAGTTTAGGTTTTAAGAAATTAAGCACGGTTATCATTTCCGCGAGGAACGCTCGGAGATTGTCGGGAGGCAGTCAAGTTTTAGAGTGTTGCATTCAGCATTTCTACTTTTGTACCGCTTAACAATAAGCAGGCCCGGGGGATTTTGAACCCGGTGCCTACCCAACAGACGTCTTCTACGCCATGGGTAAGTCCAGGCCCCATCTACCCCTCCGTAGAGAAAACCCGGCGTAAGCAACCCCAAGTGCCCGCCGACGTAGCATTCCACCAACAGGTTAGCGATTTGCAACAGCAAATCGCCTCCCTTACCGCCTCCTTTGCGGAACAATCCCGTTCCTTTTCCGAACAATCCCGGCTCTTTGCCGAACAATCTCGCTCCAAGGATGCGCAACTCGCAGCCTTAACCGCGCAACTCCAACTCTCTAATGATGCAAATCAGAAGCTTCAACAGCAACTGAATCATTTTTTTCCGAAACCCTCGTCCCGCTGATTACAGCGAGGAAATCACGGACATTATGTCCCCAGCCCTTATGGAAATCCGATCCCCCATCCGCTCCTTCTCGCCTGCTCTAAGCGGGCCCCACACGCCCGAGCCGTCGCGCACGCCCTCAGTCTGCGACGAATCCTCTGGCGACGAAAATTTGTCAGAAATGACAATTGCCCCGGAACTAGCTCCGCTAGCGGCCTCCAAGCCGATCTCCACCGCCACTCCGGATGGTTTCGGCGATGAAGGCTTCCAAGTCTACATCGATCGGAACCACCGGAAAAAGGCGATGCCTTCAACCTCGATGGCTCCGGCGAGGCTAACGTCTCACGACCGCCGCAAACCCAGCTCCCCAACCCCACCCATCGCTGTTAAACCAGCAAAAGCAAAGGCTCCGGCGAAAGCTGAGCCTGCGCCACCAACTCCGCCTATTGTTTACCACACCACCTTGGTAAACAAAAAACAACCCCTTCCGATCGATAAGATGAAAGACGAAATCGAGGGGCTAGAGAATTTCTCTAGCAAACCTCCTCCCATCCATATCCTCGATCTCCACAAATGGGACGATATTTCCGCCCACCTCTACAAACACCTGAAAGTTCCCGTCCTCAAGGCCAAAAACCTATCTAACTCGGTTAGATTTTGCGTGCAATCCGCTGATAACTACCGAGTAGTTATCAAATACCTTCGGAGCATAAATGCTCAATTCTATACTTACACTCTCAACGAGGAGAAAGTTGAAAGTAGTTATCCGCGGAGTTGGCACGCATGTGACTGATGAATCCATCATCAGACAACTCAAAACCGAAAATTTCCCAGTCCTCTCTGTTCGCCGCATGGGCAACAGGCACCGAAAATTCCCCCTGGTGGCTGATCACCTAGAGAACACCCCCGAGGGGAAACGGATTTATAACCTAAAAACAATTAGTTTCGTTCCTGTCACTGTTGAGAAGCAAAAGCCTTCTAAACAGGTAATCCAGTGCCACAAATGCCAACATTTTGGCCACAGCGCGCATAGATGCAACATTGCACCACCTTGTGTCAAATGCGCAGGCGATCACCAAACAGGCGATTGCACCCGTTCCGATCCCGATAACGATCCTCCACCAAAATGCTGTAATTGCGGCAGCGCCCACACCGCGAACTATCGAGGTTGTTCGCAATACAAAAAATCGAGCTACGCAAATGTAGCCAAAAACCAAAACCGGCCCCCAAACCGGCCCCACAACCGGCTCCCAAACCGGCCCCAAAACCGGCTCCCAAACCGGCCCCAAAACCGGCTCCCAAACCGGCTCCCAAACCGGCCCAACAACAGGCCCAAATGTCATATTACGATATGATGTTCGATGAGGAATTCATCCGAAGGGTAGAACGCCTTGAGCGTCTCGCCCCCCTAATGCGCCACTTAAACGCCTCACCGCTTTAAAATGGTTGCACAAAATTTACAAATTTCCACCGATCAGATGTGCAGAATATGCACCTGGAATGCCAACGGGCTTCCATCCCAAACGTTTCAATTAGAGGAATTCATGCATCGCCACAACGTTCACATCATGCTAGTGAACGAATCACACGCCAAAAACCGTCGTGGCCTGTTTATTAACGGGTACCGACTATATCTTAATAGCCGCCCCATTGAAAAAGGCGGCGGCACAGCCATTTATATTCAAAATGGCATAGAACACACTGTTCTTCCAAATCCCCAATCAGAGCACTTAGAACATACCTCTATTTAGCCCGTATAAACGGAGAAAAAATCAAAATTATATGTTTATATCACTCACCTTCAAGACCATTCACTGAAAACGACTACAAAAACATCTTCTCCGAAGATGTTCCCACAATTATAGGCGGCGACTTTAATGCCAAGCATCCTAGCTGGCAAAGTCGGCTCACAAACCGGCTAGGCCGCGAGTTATTTAACTTCATAACTCAACACCCTTACGACATTAAAGCCGTAAGCCAACCCTCCCCAACCTTCTATAGCCATGCAGGCTACAGGCCCGATATTCTCGATTTCTTTCTGATAAACCGAATCGAGTGCGACCATGACATCTGGTCAATTTCCGAACTCCACTCCGATCACAATCCTGTGTTTCTGGATACGCATGTCACTATATCCAAAGTGGAGAAAACTATAACCACGGTTAACTGGCAGCAGTTCAACCAAAAAATGCTCGAAAAACTCACTGCTATTCCGAAAATAAGGAATAAGGAGGAGATAGATGAGGCCATTACTTTCCTTACCAATTCAATCACGGATGCGGTCGAGACGGTTTCGAAAATCAAACCTGTCCCGAAAAACAGCCGCCCATTTCCAAATAACATCCTCGGTAAAATTCGAGAGAAAAACCGCATCCGCAGACAATGGCAACACACTCGTTGCCCGCAAATGAAAACAAACCTCAATAAACTCCAAGCAGAAATTCAGAAAGAAATCAAGTCATTTTCAAATTCCAACTGGAATTGAGTAATCGAGGATGCATCATTACACAAACCTCAAATGTGGAAACTCACTAAGAGATTCACAGCTAGACATCGAACGACCACTCCGGTTATTCACGGAAGAATCGGACTTGAATTCCTTCCGGATGACAAGGCCGAATCCTTCGCGGAAAGCCTAGAGTCACAGTTCTCCCCGAATCCGCTCACAACATGTGACGAATTACTCGACGAAGTTGAAGCATTGGATCGCCTTGAGCGAACCCCAACCCATACTCCGAAACCAACATCTCCTGCAGAGATCCGCAAAATTATCAAATATGCGCCAAGTAAAAAGGCGCCAGGCCACGATAGTATAAGCTACACATGCTTAAAAAACCTCCCCAACAAAGGAATAGTTTTCCTAACTACCTTGTTCAATACATGCCTAAGGATAGGTTATTTCCCTAAAGCGTGGAAACACGCAATAGTGATTTTAATCCCAAAGCCTGGAAAAGACATGAAATTTCCACAAAATCACCGGCCTATTTCCCTTCTGTGCACACTGGGAAATCTATTCGAAAAAATAATTCATGTCCGCCTCTGTGAATGGTCGAGTGATCATATGATCATCCCCAAAACGCAACACGGCTTCATAAAAGGCCTCTCATGCAACCACCAACTTGTTAGAACCAGCGATTACATAATCGAAGGCTTTAACAGAAAGCAGAGCACGTTAGCCATCATCCTCGATGTTGCGAAAGCATTCGATCGAGTGTGGCATGAAGGCTTGTTATATAAACTTATTACACTTAACTACCCCACATATCTAATCCATCTGATTAGGGAATTCATACAAGACCGCACCTTTTCGGTTCGTTTCGAAAACGCCACATCTCCGCCACGCCATTAGGGTCCGTACTTTCCCCGCTCCCTTTCAATATATATGTTTATGACCTGCCAACATTAAACAACGTAATTACGGCCCAATATGCAGTTGATACTGCTTATCTATATCGAGGCAAACATCTGCCCTTTATGATTCCGAAACTCCAGACCGCACTTAACCAACTGGAAGAGTGGACAAACGACTGGTGTATTGCTATAAATGCTGAAAAATGCCAAGCAATTTACTTCACCCCATCAAATAGATCCCCCCAAGAAAACCTCACCTTTGGAGGCACACCAATTCCATGGGTAAAACAAGTGAAATATCTTGGTTTACAAATGGATAACCACCTTAACTGGCCAAAACATGTTCAATCTGCGATCGCTAAAGCTAATTCCGCCTTCGGGATTCTAAAATCATTGCTTTTAACAAAAAGCACCCTTTTCCTCGCCAGTAAAATTCACATTTACAAGGCAAAAATGACCTATGGTTGTCCGTCATGGATACACATCTCGAAAACGCAGATGAACAGACTGGAAGCCACGCAGAGCCGCATGATCCGCAGGATCGTAGGCGCTCCGTGGTTCGTCAGTAACGACCAAATCTGAAACGAAACGAAAGTACCGAAATTACAGGATTTTATCCGTCAATTGGCAATTGCACATTCCTCTAAATTCGACGTCTCCCTTCTAAAAGATACACTCGAAGTTCCTGAAAACTTCAGAACTAGGAAAAAACGGCCACTACAACTGGTTACCAATTAATTTTTTAAAAAATGCTTCAGTAATGATTCTGACCCTTTTTTAAAAAGTATACCCCACCCACTCGCCACCAATATATGCTACTCATTTTGAGTAACAATAATAGTCACTTGTCCAAAGTCACCAAACACACCAACATCACTACAAAGTAGTAAAAATTCCATTTCGAATTTGATCTATAAGAGGGGGTTTTTAGTCCGTGAGAGTCGGACATAACCTACTGCTATCCTTCCCATACGTGGGTGGGATAACAGAAGGTATGCATAATGCATTTTCCTCCTCTCCCGAAAAAAAAAAAAAATATATTTTTCGTCATTCAGACTTGAGACGGCGAACAGTCAGGTTGTTCGTCTCTCCTCTCTGGAGTCCTCTCCGTCGCTTTCGAGCTGCTCTCTTTGTCATTAATTATTCTCAAGCTTTTTAGCTATTTTACAGCCAAAGGTGCTCTGAGGAAAATTGCTGTTCTTTCTAGAATAAGTAGTTTTCTTTCAGAACATCCAACACCCTTTTACCGTTGTCTGGCCGAGCTTTTTAGGTCGTTTTTGCCAGCGCGGAAAAGGAGCCGCCGGACCTGGTGTTTGGAGAGAACTCACCACTCTACTCCATTCACCCAACACCCTTTACCGGGTTAGACCGAGCTTCTCAGCTCGTTTTAGTCAAACACGGCAAAGGCACCATCCGCCCAGCTGTAATCTTTTTCCATTTCAGTGTGGAGAACGTCTCCGTGGTTAGCGCGTATTTTATACTGCCCTGACACCGGAAGGTGCGAACGAGAAAATTTCTTACGACCTTTGCAGGGGGACCTGTTCAGGAAATTAGCACGCTTATTATAGCACGCTAACCGAGAATCTGCCTTGATTTCCGCGAGGAACGCTTAGAGATTGTCGGGAGGCAGTCAAGTTTTAGAGTGTTGCACTCAACATTTCTAAACTCGATTCCGCTTAACGATAAGCAGGCCCGGGGGATTTTGAACCCGGTGCCTACCCAACCCCGTCTTCTACGCCATGGGTAAGTCCAGGCGTGGAAAACGGTCCCAAGACCCCGAAGCTCACTTCGATACTATCTACCCCTCCGTAGATAAAACCCGGCGAAAGCAACCCCAAGGGGAACCCCAGATGCCCTCCGACCTAGACTTCCGCGATTTGCAACAGCAAATCGCCTCCCTCACCGCCTCCTTCGCCGAACAATCCCGGCTCTTTGCCGAACAATCCCGCTCCAAGGATGCGCAACTCGCCGCCTTGACTGAGCAACTCCGTCTTGCTAATGTTGCAAACCAGCAACTTCAGCTTAAACTCGACCAGGTTCTCCGCAACACCCGTCCCGCTGATTACAGCGAGGAAATCATGGACAATATGTCCCCAGCCCCTGAGGAAATCCGATCCCCCAGCCGCTCCTTCTCGCCTGTTCTAAGCGAGCCCCACACGCCCGAGCCGCCGCGCACACCCTCAGTCTGCGACGAGGACGCGCGCGACGAAGACGACGGGGAAGGCGAGTTCGTCCCTGTCAAGAAAAGACAGCGCCGCTCGCCGGCAAAAACCCCTCCTCCCACGCCCGCCAGCCTGGTGCGACCCTCCGCCACCTTAAAGGCCAGCCTGAAACCGGCTCCCAAGCCGCAACCCCAGGCCAACCTACCCGCCAAGCCCGCTTTAACCTACACCACCACGGTCGTCAAAAAGACCGAACTCCCTTAGATCGAACAGATCGCGGCCTCCAATGAAGATTTCCAACACTTCAAAAATACCCCGCCTCCTATCACAATCATAAATAAAAATCTCTGGGAAAGAATTTCCGGAGATTTATCCAAATCAGGCGTTAACTGCCTTAAATGCAAATTCTACAGCACCTGCATGAAATTCCAGGTGCAGTCCGCCGAAAATTATCGCAGCGTAATCCGCTATCTCCGCACAAACAACGTGGAATTTTTCACGTACGCCCTCAGCGAGGAAAAGGACTTGAAAGTCGTGATCCGAAGTATTGACACTTCCATCTCCGATGAGTGGATTGTCAAGCAGCTGAAAGCACTCTCCTTACTCGTGCTTTCAGTCCGCCGCATGGGGAACAAATTCAAAAAGTTCCCCATGGTGTCAGTCCACCTGGAGAATACTCCCAAAGGCAGAGAGATATATAATCTTGAGACCCTCAGTCACTGCAACATATATGTTGAAAAGCAAAAACCCTCGAAGGGATTCATTCAGTGCCACAAATGCCAATATTTCGGGCACAGCTCCCACCGTTGCAACGTCAACCCGCGTTGCGTGAAATGCGCCGGCGATCATTTAACGGCGGACTGCACCAGGAAGGACAGAGACGAAGATTCTTCCCCCAAATGCTGCAATTGCGGCCTAAACCACACCGCGAATTATCGCGGTTGCTCCTTATTCCCCAAAGACCGGCCATCCAAAAGCTATTCCAACGTAGTAAAACCTCAGGGGCAAATACTCACAACCCAAACCCCAACCGCCGCCACAAGCCAAACCCCAACCGCCGCCACAAGCCCAAAAGGCGGCCCCCAATGTAATCCCACAAATCCCCCAACTCCCTCAATTTTCACAACTTACTAATGCGGCACTTGATCCCAATCTAGTCGCAATCCTTACCTGGACCTTAACCCAAATCCAACAACAATCCCAGAACTAAAAATGGCTGCACAAAATCAAATGGCTTCTGACAATTCCATCAGAATTTGTACATGGAATGCCAGTGGGCTTGCTAACCACACCACCGAACTCGAAGAGTTTTTACATCACCACAAAATCCACGTTATGCTCATAAGCGAATCACAGTCAAAAAGTACCCGGGGCCTATTCATTAACGGATACCGCCTTTTCCTAAATCACCGCCCCGTTCAAATCGGCGGCGGCACAGCTATTTACATTCACAACGAAATTGAGCATACCGTGCTAACGAATCCGCAACTAAAAAACATGGAATTAACATCAATCCTAATTAAAGCGAACGGCGAAAAGTTTAAAATCATGAGTTTATACCAATCCCCCTCGAAACCCTTTATCGTAAACGATTACAGGAATATCTTCTCCGAAGATGTGCCTACTATAATCGGCGGCGATTTTAACGCTAAACACGCGAGCTGGCAAAGTCGCCGGTCCAATCAAAAAGGCAGATAATTGCACAATTTCATCGTACAACACCCGTACGACATCAAGATAGCCAGTCAAGCGTCACCGACGTTTTACAGCCATGCCGGCCACAGGCCGGACATTCTTGATTTCTTTCTGCTAAACCATATCGAGCACGATTTCGACACCTGGTCGCACTCTGAACTCAGTTCTGATCACAATCCAGTTTTTCTGGAAATACACACAAACCTAACAAGAGTTGAAAGACTAATCACAACAGTAAACTTGCAGAAATACACCCAGAAAATGCTCGAAAATCTCTCTCCCTTCCCGAAAATTAATACCAAAAAGCAAATCTATGAGGGAATTACTTTCCTCACAGATTTAATCACAAATACAATCGAATCGGTTTCGAAAACCAAAACCGTTCCGAAAAATAGCAACCCGCTACCAAATAACATCTTAATTAAAATTCGGGAGAAAAACCGCATCCGTCGGAATTGGCAGCACACACGCTGCCCCCTGTTGAAAAACAACCTCAACAGACTAAACAGTAAGATTCGGAAAGAAATCAAAATATTCAGAAATGATAGCTGGAACCGTCTAATCGACGACGCGTCTCAACATAAACCCCAAATGTGGAAGCTCGCTAAGAATATAATCAATGCCTGTCTAAGAACAGGTTATTTTCCACAAACGTGGAAACACGCAGTAGTGATACTTATTCCGAAACCTTTTAAGGACCACAAATTCCCGCACAACCACCGGCCAATTTCACTGCTGTGTACGTTAGGAAAACTTTACGAAAAAATTCTGCATTATTGCCTGACTGAATGGACAGACGACCACAAAATACTACCGCGCTCTCAGCAGGGTTTTATTAAAGGCATCTCCTGTAACCACCAGCTTAATAGAACCAGCGACTTCATAACCAACGGTTTTAATAGAAAACATAGCACTCTCGCTGTTTTCCTCGACGTCGCGAAGGCGTTCGATCGAGTGTGGCACGAGGGACTGCTGTATAAACTCATGATACTTAACTACCCGTCTTATTTGGTAAAAATAATCGCAGAATTCATACGAAAACGCACTTTTTCGGTTCGCTTCGAAAATTCAACTTCGGCACCGCGCGAAATGACCGCCGGTCTCCCCCAGGGGTCAGTACTTTCCCCACTCCTGTTTAACATCTTTGTACATGACCTCCCAACTCCGAATAACATCTTAACGGCCCAGTATGCAGATGACACCGCTTATCTGTACCGTGGTAAAAATATACCACACAGCATTTCTAAAATCCAGGCCGCACTCAATTAACTGGAAGAGTGGACAGATGAATGGTGTATCTCTATTAACCCAGAGAAAAGCCAGGCTATCTACTTCACTCAAACCAGAAACACCCCCCAAGATAACCTCACCTTCAGAGGCACATAAATTAAACGAAGTGAGATACCTTGGTTTACAAATGGACAGACACCTAAACTGGACAAGTCATGTCAACTCTGCAATCAGAAAAGCAAAATGCGCCTTCGGGCAACTAAAGTCACTTCTGCTTACAAATAGCACTCTCTTCCTAGCTAGTAAAATTCACATTTAAAAAGCTATCGACAGGTCAAAATTGACCTACGGATGTCCCTCGTGGATCCATATCTCACAAACGCAGATGAACAAACTGGAAGCCACGCAGAGCGTCATGATCCGCCGGATCGTAGGCGCTCCGTGGTTTATCAGTAATGTCCAGTTACGAAGCGAAACGAAAGTGCCAAAACTCCAGGTTTTCATTCGCGATTTGGCGATTAAAAACTGCTCGAAATTCGACGTCTCCCTCCTCCAGGACCACTTAGGTGTACCTGAAAATTTCCGAACCAGGAAAAAACGTCCACTCCACCTAGACGTTGTCACTTAATTTTTAGGAAAAAAGTTTAAAGTAGTGAAACTTTAAACCGCTTCCTTCCTAAATCCTACCCCATCCACCCGAAACCAATATATGAATACTGCTATAGTACTCACACCAGTCAATTTCTACAAAGCAATTTTTACTACTTCTTCCTATAAAGTATAAAAAGTTCTTTACTGGACTTGACATACAAGAGGGGGTTTTAGTCAGTAAGAGTCTGACATAACCTACTGTTATCCCTCCCATCCGTGGGCAGGATAACAGAAGGTATCCATGAGGATTTTCTCCTCCTCTCTCCCCAAAAAAAAAAAAAATATATTTTTCGTATTAGTATCAAACCATTGATAATGTACACTGCGTGTCCGAAATGTACATTTGGTTACAAAATAAAGTATTGAAGAAAGGTTGTAAGTGTTTTTTAATCAAAGTATAATTATCTTCAAGTAACTCAATCAATCCAAAAAAAAAGAAAATAACCCTAATTTGGAGATACAACGCGAAAGAAATAAAAGTCTTCCATTTAACGAAAGACATTATTCCTATCAAAACCAATCGTTCGCTAATAATTCAAATAGTAGATTAATGAATTCAAATTTAAATATGTCCGAACAATTAAATTTAAACTCTTTGGAGTCCGAGGTTGTGGACGATCGTCGGACAACATCTCAAGTCCAAGAACCACAGTTTTTTCAATAGATATTAATGCGATTTCTGCTTATATCAATTTAATTTCACCTCAATTAAAATCTAAAAGTAGTTTTCTAATAGACACTGGTGCCGAAGTTTCATTAATAAAATTAAATAGACTGCAACCACATGTATTTGTTAATGATTTAATAATCCAGTGCAAACTTTATGCTATTGCACTTTAGAATTTAAATTCGAAAATAATTCTAAACTAGAACACGAATTTCATATAGTCCCTAGTTCCTTTCCTATTCCTCAAGATGGTCTTACCGGGAATGATCTTTTAAAAAAATTTAATTCAACAATAGATTATAGTAATGATATAATTAAATTTGAAAGTATTTTTTTAAAGTTTACATACTATTAAAAGATTCACTGATTATAGAGGCTTCTACTTCGGGTTACATTGTTGAACATAAATAAAACACTGTATATCACTTTGTTTGTGTAACACTTGGTTTATTTGGTGACTATAGTTTCGATACTACACGTATCATTATCAAACCGTAACAATAAACTACAAAGGAACATTATTTATATTTGCAAATTTTCTAATAACAGCGTTAAAGAGAGGGGTGTATTTAAGGTCAAGCTGGTCGTTAATTACGGGAATTTCCCGATTAGCGCGGGCTCTGTGAATCTCCAAAGACTCCAGGAGGTCCATCTTATTCACTTTGCCGAGAAAGGTAGAAAGATGGACCTCCTGGAGTCTTTGGAGATTCACAGAGCCCGCGCTAATCGGGAAATTCCTGTAATTAACGACCAGCTTGATCTTAAATACACCACCCTCTTTAACGCTGTTATTAGAAAATTTGCAAATATAAATAATGTTCCTTTGTAGTTTTTTGTTACTAACGGTTTGATAATGATACGTGTATCGAAACTATAGTCACCAAATAAACCAAGTGTTATACAAACAAAGTGATAAACAGTGTTTTATTTACTATTAAAAGAGTTCTAAAAAAAAGTTTTCAACCAGATGAGGAGAGTGATAAAGTCCACATAAATAAAAATAAACAAATAACTACAAATTTTATTAATTCAAATTCGAACAAAAATGCTCATACAATCTGAATTAGATAAGCCAAAAAAACATCCTAAGAAATTAACAAATTCCAATCTCGAAAAATATAATAGAAATAATATCAGTCAAACAATTCCAAATTCCAAAAATATTAAAGAAAACAAATTAAATTCTGATAAATCGAAACTATAGTCACCAAATAAACCAAGTGTTATACAAACAAAGTGATAAACAGTGTTTTATTTACTATTAAAAGAGTTCTAAAAAAAGGTTTTCAACCAGATGAGGAGAGTGATAAAGTCCACATAAATAAAAATAAACAAATAACTACAAATTTTATTAATTCAAATTCGAACAAAAATGCTCATACAAACTGAATTAGATAAGCCAAAAAAACATCCTAAGAAATTAACAAATTCCAATCTCGAAAAATATAATAGAAATAATATCAGTCAAACAATTCCAAATTCCAAAAATATTAAAGAAAACAAATTAAATTCTGATAAATTTTTTATAAAAGCTAGGACAGAAAATAATCAAGATTAACATTGATAATCCCGAAATAACAACAGGCATTGTAAATAAACAAGAAATTTCCCCAACAATTTACTTCCGTAGTAGTATCGTCAAAGTAAATAATTCTGATAGCACCGCGATTACGACTTTGCTAAATACAAGCGATAACGATTATGAATGCGAAAACATTTCTGTTACATTTCTGAGTATACAAATAAACAGTCATGTCTAAATAAAATTAACACAATTGAAGTTGCAAACGATTTGAAAGTAATTAAATGTTTTGATAAATACTCAAATATTCTTAATAAACTAAAACCACAAACAATTAATCATTCAAAGCCTGTATTTACATTTCAAAATTCTTCTTTAAAACAAAGCAAAGTTACTTTTCATTTTATTTATGATCGTATAATAAAAACCGACGGCACACCATTTGGTTATAAAGGTTTTGCAAGTGAAGTAATGTCTGATTGTGGCGTACAATCCTTTATAAAGCAAAATTTAGAGGCAAAATCAAATAATTCTCAAAATCAAAGTCTTTTTACAATAACTGAGGGAAAACATTTTGGAATATGCATTAACTTAATTTGTAATAAAACAAATTGGTCAGAAAAATTCACTACATTTTTAAAGATTTTTTCTAAATTATACAAAAAACCTTTGAACATCCGCACAATCTTATTGGGCACGGGCTTTTTTGATATACCAATCAATAATGTTGTAGATTTTTTATGCAATTTTTCTAATGCTAACCCTTATTATCCACATCGCTATACAATATACATTCCCGAGAAAGAAAAGTTTGATTATGTCGCTAAATATTCTGAAAATTTTAATCAACCTATTCTCAACTATACATTTAGTTCTAAATGCATTGAACACACTAAACATTTTTCAGCTCAAAAAGTGCCAAGTGATGGCAATTGTTTCTTTCATTCCATTATTTTCTTAACAAATTCATTTAAGTCAGTAGAAGCACTTAAATTATATCTATTAAATTCTAATTATATCAATATTTTTTTTTCGCCAAAAAAAGCAGAAAATATTCTAAAATCTCCCAATGCATTTGCAACAGATGACATCATTAAAATTGCAGTATTAGCATTAAATATTTGCATATGTGTTCACTCATCCGAAAATCATAATTTTGTTTTCGGAAATCCTATTAACGAAATTTGTCATATTTTACATTCAAATAACCATTTTGTGCCGTTGATAACAATTCCTGAAAGCTTAAATAACGTATCCGAAACTTCTGAATCCGTAAATAGTAATTCAAAAAGACTAAATATTTTAAAAGAAAAATTACAGTTAGATCACCTAAATTCAGAAGAATACGATTCTTTAATCTCACTATGTCTTGAATTTAATCATATATTTAACCTAGAAGGAAATATGTTATCTAGTACAGATCTAGTTTACCATGAAATTTACACCTCAATCGACGTATTAAAGCGAAAACATATAGATTCCCTCAGTCTTTGCAAACAGAAGTCGATAAGCAAATTAACTCAATGCTAGATCAAAACATTATAAAACCTTCTTTCAGTCCCTGGAACTCACCTATCTGGATTGTTCCTAAAAAAACAGATTCAGAAGGGAATAAAAGTGGGCGATTAGTTGTTGATTACAGAAAATTAAATAATGAAACAGTCGGAGATGCTTATCCTTTATTGAACATAGAGGAAATCCTAGATCAACTCGATAATTCAAAATATTTTTCAACCCTTCACTTAACATCCGGCTTTCATCAAATAAATATTCATCCTAGAGATATCCCTAAAACCGCTTTTAGTGTCCCCTGAGGACACTATGAATTTTATGCTATCTCGATGACATTGTTGTCTATTCCAATAATTTAGAAAATCATCTAAATAAATTAAGAAATGTTTTCACTCGTCTAGAGAAATTCAATTTAAAGCAGAAACCTGAGTAATGTCAATTTCTACGCCACGAAATAGTTTATTTAGGTCATCTCATTACTCAAAATGGTTTGCTTCCAAATCCAGACAAAATATCTAGCATCAAAATTTTTCCACAACCAAAAAATACAAAACATATTAAAGCATTTTTAGGACTAGCAGGCTACTATAGGCGTTTTATCCCTAATTTTAGTTCGTTAATATTTCCTCTGACTAAATTATTAAAGAAAGATGTTAAATTTAGGTGGACAAGTTTAGAACAAGATTGCTTCGAAAAACGAAAAGATCTAATATCTTACAATTTCCCGATTTTTCGCAAGAGTTCACAATCACTACTGATGCATCATCATTTGCAATTGCTGCTGTACTATCCCAAGGGCCACCTTCGCGAGATTTACCTATCGCGTACTATAGCAGAACAATGAGTAAAGCAGGACAAAACTGATGATGTATCGACTAAGGAACTATTAGCAATAGTATCTGCCGTCAAGCATTTTAGACCTTATGTTTTTGGTCGTCGTTTTAAAATAGTCACGGATCATATTGCCTTAAAATACCTAGATAACGTAAAAGACCAAACATCCAGGCTTTTAAGATGGCGTTTATGTTTGACAGAGTATGACTATTATATCGAATACAAACCCGGTAAATCTAATCGAAACGCAGACGCACTTAGTAGAGTAAAAATTGAAACTGAATCAAATCCTACCCAACAACCTACCTCAAACACTTTCTTCACAAATATCCCTACAGAAAAATATACAGATTTTCTGGAAACATTAGAAAACTCAGTAATTCATAATGCCAACTTAGTAGAAAAAGACGAAAATATAATTACCTCCAATGACCATAAAGCATTTTTTCTGTCTATTCACCTAAATTTAGATAATATAAATTCAAAAGAAAATATTGAAAAGTTAATAAATTTAAACTTACTCGAAAGCAGTATGCCAAAAATTATCTCTTTACAATGGAAAAAAAATCGTTCAATGGTTAGGTATATATTTAAAGGAACCAACATAAAAATTAACATTTACCTCAACAAAGTTACCGTTCCACAAACAAAAGATATTCCTGATATATTAAAGGATAATCACGATAGTCCAAGCGCAGGTCATCCCGGATTTCATAAAACATATCGTAGAATATAAATGAATTACAAATGGCCAAATATGAAATCCACAATATACGATTATGTGAAAAATTGCAAGCCTTGCCAAGAAAATAAATTAAATAGGGAAAAGAAACATGCACCCATGGAAATTACTACAACGTCAACTAAACCTTTTTCTTGATATCGTCGGTCCTCTGCCACTTACTGAAAATGAAAATCGTTTTATACTAACTTTACAAGGTGATTTAACTAAATTCTCCTTAGCTTTTCCTCTCCCGAATCATGAAGCCATAACTGTTGCGACTACATTCTCAGAACATTTTATTTGTAAATTTGGCATTCCAAAATGTATATTAACAGATCAGGGAAAAGAATTTACTTCCGTGTTGTTAAAAGAAGTCACTAGGTTATTTCAAATTAAACATGTTCTAACAACTGCATATAGGCCACAGAGTAATGGTGCTCTTTAGAGATCACACTTGACCCTAGCCGATTATTTAAAAAATTATGTTTCTAAACAACAAGAATGGGATAAATATATCCCTTTTGCTACCTTCTCCTATAATACATCTGTTCATTCCTCTAAAAATTTCACTCCTTATGAATTAACGTTTGGATACAAGCCCAACCTACCTAGGAATTTAATAAGAGAACCTGAATTTAAATATAGTTATGATAATTACGTAGACGAGTTAAAATTACGTTTTCAAAAATCCCACGATATTGCGAGAAAAAAATTGTTAGCATCTAAAGAGAAGAATAAAATTTATTATGATAAAAAACTCTGAACCTCCTAAATTTAAAGAATTAGATTTAGTTTATTTGCGAAACGAACAGTTTCCTCAAGGAGTTTCAAAAAAATTATCTTCTCGATTTTGAGGCCCATACGAAATTATCAAAATAAACTCCCCCACTAACTGTACAATTAAAGTCAAACAAAAACACGATTTAGTTCATTTCGATAGATTAAAACTAGCTAACGTTTCAAAATAAATAATTTAATTGAAATGAATAATCAAAATTCAAATGTAGCTACAGATATACGCAATAACGTCCCAGTAGTTTTGCCATTAAGGAGAAGTGAAAGAATAAGAATACAAAAGCAGTAGTTCTCCCGAAACTTATTTTCCGTAATTTAATATTATTACATTATTCACATATAACCACCTGTTTGTTTCGGTATATTTATATGTGTCTATGAAAATTGAATGAATGATGAAGAATAAATGTGTTTGTTCTTTTGTACATGTTTACCTATTTTGTATACTCAATGACATTAGAAGCGTAACACCCAGAAGGAGTTATTATTTTAACTTGATTTTTTGCCAGTATGGTAGTCTTACATCAAGAATAAAATGATTACATTTTCAAGAAATTTTATTAAAAAACAATCTAAAAAAAATTAATAATGTCTTTGGCGGCCCCTTTGCTGTATACACTCCTGTAGACGTCTGGGCATCGACAACATGAGATGGTCGATGTCTTCTTGAGGCATCTCGTTCCAAGCAACTTGAATTTCATCGATCAACTGTGCTAGAGTCTGTGGAGAATGGTGCAAAGAGAATATTCTTCTTCCCATGATATCCCACACATGTTCAATGGGATTTAAATCCGGCGAACGGGGCGGCCACGCCAAAACATTAACACCAGCTTCATTAAGAAAGTTCATAGTTCGACGAGCAATATGGGGACGTGCGTTATCTTGTTGAAAAAGTAAGGCAACAAAGTCGGTCGTATGACGTCTTCAACATAACGCGCAGCTGTCATACAGCCTCGAATGAATACAAGAGGTGATCGACTACCATTAGCAATAGCCCCCCAAACCATTACTCCAGCAGTCCTGTGTACATGCCTCTCAATAGCAAACCTAAGATCAGGTCGTTCTCCACGGTAGCGTCGTACCCTTCTACGGCCATCATGCGTGCCTAGACAAAATCGTGATTCATCGCTGAATACGACATCGTGCCATTCTGCCTCCCAATGCTGCCGTTCTCTGCACCAGTCCAACCTTTGGCGACAGTGTCTCGCTGTTAAAGGAAGCACTAATCTTGGACGGTACGAAAGAAGCCCAAAGGATTGAATGCGGCGATATAAGGTTCGCATACTAACGGGCCTACCTTCTTCTCCAATCCATTGATCACCGATTTGACGCGTAGTAGCGAAACGGTCTCGCAGGGCTATTTGTCTTAAGCGCCGATCTTGACGTTCTGTGGTACGCCTTGGTTGACCAATTGGTCTTCTTCTTGCTCCTCTACCTTCTTCTGTCCATACCTGATACACACGTATTACAGTTGCTGCAGTGGAATCAATACGGCGGGGAATTTCGCGATAGGACATACCGACATCTCGATAAGCAACAACTCGACCCCGGTCAAAATCGCTCAAATGGTGATATTGTGGACGTCTTCGGCATTTTATTTAAGCTTAACACACTCAACGGAAACACGAAAACTAAAACCATCTGTACTAAACAGCTCAAATAAATAGTTTTATCAAAAAAGAAAAAGTGAAATATTTTTTTTTTCACAATAAATATAAAAGGCACAAGGTTGAAATTGTTATCAATGTATGCTTTAAATATAGTCACTCTGTTGCAAAAACACGAATTCACAAAAATCATTCCTTCTTGGTGTTACGCTTCTAATGTCATTGAGTATATATATCTGTAACCATTTCTAATACAAACAAAAATATAAAAAAAATAAACATTAAAAAAAAAAATAAAAAAATAAAAGAAATATATATATTTTATATATTCAAGTTACCTGACGCCAACACAACAGACTCCTTTCATTAGAAACAATAGCACTTATTATCTATTTATCCATTTATATATTATTCTGCTTATTTTGCATAATTGTTATCTTATGCTTATTTCGCTATTTTATCTTATTATATTATATTATATTATTGTATCGTTAGTTATGAATTAGAGACCAAACCGTGAACACGGGTGTTAAGAAATAAATTCCGTTTTAAAAAATCGGTTTGTGTACGAGTCAAGTTAATTGGCGCAGTCGTAGGATCCCGAAAAGTGAAGATTTCATTCATTTTTCCTTTTCTTTGGATTAATTCGGGAGTTTTTACGGTGGACATCGACCTTCAGAGCGGCTCTCCGAACATTGAGCAGCCCAGACAATTTCCGTCCTGAGAGACATCGTCCACTACGTTCACGAGATCTTCGAGCGAATATCGAAAGTATCCCATGGACATAATACTTTTACTGTAAGTTACACAAGTTGATTGATTTTTTAACGCGTATAGTTAAAACAGTGATTTATTTCAAAAAAGACACAAATTCTGATTCATAGCTCATTTACTAACATATCTAAATCTTGTTCCTAATAATAAACTAAAAAAATATACCAAAATGGCCGTAGCTTTAAAACCCGAATATATGCAAATGATTCCTGAGTTCAGGGGAGAACCAGAACTTTTGCCTAGATTTATTGAAGTATGTGAAAGACTCTTAAATAGATTTTATAATGCTGAGGATAATAATGATTTTGTAAATGATTACTTAATGACTACCATAGTTTCAAGGGTTAAGGGTGAAGCTGCTATTAATATATCATGGAGTGCAGTTAATAATTGGAATTCTTTAAAAAATGCATTACTAAATTCATACGGTGACAAACGAGACCACTATACATTAAATTACGAAATTTGCACATTAAGGCAGAATACGAACGAATCTGTGTTCGATTTTTATAATAAAATTCAATCTCTTTTAAATTTACAAGTTGCGTACATAACAAACCATATTGCTGACTTGCAAGAAAGACAGCACTTGCGAATATTTTTTAGAGCTAATGCTTTAAAAGTTTTGTTGGGAGGATTAAAAGATCCCATTGGTTCACAAATGCGGGTTAAGAAACCTGCAGATTTAAACACAGCATTAAATATGCTTACTAATGACTTTCAAACGGAGGTCACAATTAGTAATCCGATAAATAAAGATAAAAATAAAATATTTGCACGACGTCCCATTCCATCTTATTCTGATAACTTTTATCAGCCACGCAATAATTATAACAATGGTCCACGCTATCCTTCTCGTCACAATAATAATAAACAATTTAATAGTACTTATCCGAATCGGAATAATGCATTCCAAAATAAAAATTATAGTTCTTTTAATAGTAAAAATCAAAGAACATTCAATTATCATAATAATAATAATCATAATCCTTACGGGCCGAGTACTTCAAATACTCCACAAAATTCTGCACCCAATTTACAAAATTCTACACCCATGTCCGTTACTACAGGACGAAATGCCATTATTCCAAATAGGAACCAAATTTATAATATTGATGAGGAACAACAAGATTTTTTAGGCAAAACCGCCTCGGAGGAAACTCTTTTGAATTAATGGGGATTACTAATAATTATAGTGAACTTCCTTTTATATATGACCCCCAAAATAAAATTAAAATTCTAATTGACTCTGGAAGTTCAAGATCTTTTGTAAATCCGAAAATTGCTAGGAAATTATTTAAAGAAAATATTAAATATGAACCTTTCCAAGTGGCCAGCGCACATGGTACAACTTTTGGAAAAAATAGTACATTAATTCCTTTGACGCAATTATTAAAATCAAAATATGCTAATCTTAAATTTTATCTATTTGATTTTCACTCTAACTTCGATGCCCTGTTGGGAATGGATAATTTAAAAAATATACAAGCAACAATAAATATTGATAAAGAAATATTAACTACCCCTAAATGTAAAATACCACTTAATTTTGGTAACGTTCGTGAAACCCCGGATACGAAGTGCATAGTAGTACCCTCAAGGTCCGAACAAATAATTGAGGTAGATATAAATAATATAAGTAATGGCGATGTAATAATTCCGCATATAAATCTACATAATTTAGAAATTCCAGAATGCATAAGTCATGTTAGGAATAATAAAGCAATCTGTACAATAATAAATAAGGGTGAAAAAGATGAAAATATTTATGTAAAAAAACCATTTATTGTAGACCCTATCAGCGAATATGATTGGGAATTACAAAATGGAAATAAAGAAAAATATAATGTTAATACATTAAACTACAAAAAAGTTAAATTTGATATATTAAAAATACGTACAGATCATATGAACTCAGAAGAGAAAAATGTTATTACTAATTTAATTAAAGAATACGCAGATATATTCCATATGGAAAACAATAAACTTACATTTACAAATAAAATAAAACATGAAATTAAAACGTCCGATGAACTTCCTGTATATACTAAATCATATCGTTATCCACACATTCACAAAATAGAGGTGGATAACCAAATTAAAAATATGCTTGATCAAAAATAATTAGACCATCTTATAGTCCATGGTCTTCTCCAATTTGGGTGGTCCCCAAAAAATTGGATGCTTCCGGAAAACGCAAATGGCGCGTAGTTATTGATTACAGGAAATTAAATGAAAAAACAATAGGTGATAGATACTCATTACCAAATATTAATGATTTATTAGACAAATTAGGACGATCACAATATTTTACTACATTAGATTTAGCCTCTGGTGAAAACCAAGTAGAAATTGAAGAAAATGATGTACACAAAACAGCATTTAATACTGAAAATGGACATTACGATGTTTTGCGAATGCCATTTGGCCTACAAAACGCCCCTGCTACATTTCAGAGGGTTATGGATAATATTTTAAGAGGAATACAAAACGAAAAATGTCTTGTGTATATGGATGATATTATCATATTTAGCAACAGCTTACAAGAGCATGTAAATCGATTAAGAGAAGTTTTTAACCGTCTTAGGGACTCAAATTTAAAAATACAACTGGACAAATCTGAATTTTTACGTAAAGAAGTAGCTTATTTAGGACATATAGTTACCCCTCAAGGTGTCAAACCAAACCCAGAAAAAATTAAAGCTATTCAAAATTTTACTATTCCAAAAAATGTTAACAAATTAAAGGATTTCTAGGATTACTTGGTTATTATCAAAAATTTATAAAAGACTTTGCTAGATTGACTAAACCTTTAACAAAAAGATTAAAGAAAGATGTAATTATTAATATAAATGATTCTGATTATCAAAATTGCTTTAATCTATGTAAAAATGTTTTAACAAATGAACCCTTGCTTCAGTATACAGATTTTAGTAAACCATTTATTTTACCCACAGACGCTAGTAATTTTGCAATAGGCGCTGTGTTATCTCAAGGAAAAATAGGAAACGATTTACGAATAGCTTACGCGAGTAGAACTTTGAACAACTCCGAAACAAATTATTCAACAATTGAAAAAGAGCTTCTTGCAATAGTATGGGCAGTTAAATATTTTAGACCATATTTATAAGGTCGAACATTTCAAATTGTTTGTGATCATAAACCACTCCAGTAGCTCATGAATATAAAAGAGCCTAATTCAAAATTAGTACGTTGGAAATTAAAACTTTCAGAATATGATTACACGATAGTATATAAAAAGGGAGCATTAAACAAAAATGCTGATTTTCTCTCCAGAATAGAAATTAATGTAAATGATAATAATGCTAAAGTAGAATTGACAAATGTAGGAGACGAAATTGAATCAATAATAGCACAAATGGGAGATTCACAGATCGATTTAAATGAAGATGAATTAAATGAAATTCTTAATGATAATAATAATGATACAGCGCACACAAATATTGAAAACCCTATTCTTGATATCCCTATTTTAGAAAAAGCTGTAAATTATGGAAATAATCAAATTATAATCTCTGAAGTAAATTATGCCCCTTCGCCACCAGTAATTAGATTATTATTTAACAATAAAAAACAACGTATAAATGTTCAATTTTCAAAATCAGATTTTGACAATAATGTCATTGAATTCATAAAGGAATATACAGTTCCAAATATTAAATATCACTTATACTTTGAAAGCCCCATTTATGAGAAATTTTCTGTAACAATGCAAAAATACTTTAAAAATTCTGCAAGTAATTTTATTAAATGTACGGAATTACTTTGTGACGCAGAAAGTCATGAAGAAATAAATAATACAATACGAGCGTATCACGAAGGAAAGTGTAACCATCGTGGTATCGACGAAACTGAGGCACAAATTAAAAGACGATTTTATTGGCCTGATCAAAGGCGAACAATTCAAAATTTTATTAATCAATGTGAAATCTGTCTTGTCAGTAAATATGATAGGAAGCCGTTAAACTTAAAATTTAATATTACTCCAACCGCAATGAAACCCTTTGAAATATTGCATATTGACACTATCGCTTTAGAAAAAGTTAAATTTCTTACTATAATCGATTCATTCTCAAAATACACACAGCTTTATAAATTAAATTCACAACAAGCAACAGAGATTGCTAATAAATTAATCAGATTTTTTACACATCATGGGATACCCGAACAAATTATTTCGGATAACCACTTGGAATTCAAAAATACAGTAATTAAAGAATTACATGAACTACATGGAGTAAAATTACATTTCATTAGCTCTCAACACCCTGAGTCCAATGGAATTGTTGAGAGAGTCACTCTACCATTATTGAGCACATACGCTTAGTAAATAATCAAAATTCCTCAAAAGGAGACCCTATCGAATACAAGATAAATTATGCACTCCTTGCATATAATAATTCAATTCATTCTGCGACGAAATTTAAGCCATCAGAAATAATCTCTGGTCATTTAGACACCACTGACCCAAATAATATTGATATTGAAAATAGATTAGTAAATAATTATATTATTAATCACAGAGATAAAATGAAAGTATTCTATCACAAAATTAATGAACGTCTTACGACGGATAAATCGAAAATTCTTACAAAACGTAACGAAACTCGTGAAGAGTTTCCTAAATCCCTTTCAACTAAAGTATTTGTCAAAAACAGACAAAAGCAAGCAAAAACAAAAAATAAATATAAACAGGAAAATCTTACAGAAATAAACCCTGAATTAAAAACAGCTAAAATAAAAGCTAAACATCATAATGTCGTAGAAAAAATTCATATTTCAAATATTTAAAGACCTAGAGTTCATAATTTAAATAAAACTATAGACGACGATTCGTCGTCTTGCTGACGCAAAGTGCAGAGATAAGAAATGTTACGAAAAATTTAGGAATGATTCCTACGAATTTAGGTCCGTCATCGTCTTGCTGACGCAAAGTGCAGAGATAAGAAATGTTACGAAAAATTTAGGAATGATTCCTACGAATTTAGGACGCGCCAAACTACAAAAAACGGAACACAGTTTTGTTCACTATTATGAATTTGAAAATTTAAATACTCAATATTCATTTTTGATTTTAACAATCCAAAATATATCAACGTTTACAAAAATATTTGATAATTATAATAAAACAATTAGATTTACTCAAAATAAAATTTCTAATAAAATCTTTGATATTAAACTTCAATCAAGTAAGAAAAATAGAAGTAAAATAGGTCTGATGCAGGTCCGTCATCGTCTTGCTGACGCAAAGTGCAGAGATAAGAAATGTTACGAAAAATTTAGGAATGATTCCTACGAATTTAGGACGCGCCAAACTACAAATAACGGAACACAGTTTTGTTCACTATTATGAATTTGAAAATTTAAATACTCAATATTCATTTTTGATTTTAACAATAGAAAATATATCAACGTTTACAAAAATATTTGATAATTATAATAAAACAATTAGATTTACTCAAAATAAAATTTCTAATAAAATCTTTGATATTAAACTTCAATCAAGTAAGAAAAATAGAAGTAAAATAGGTCTGATCGATGGACTCGGAACGATAGTAAAAACCGTTACCGGAAATTTAGATGCAAATGATGGAAAAAGAAATGACCAAATATTAAATCACTTAGAATTAAATCAAAAAACTATATACAGTCAATTACGAATGCGATATAGTATAAATCAAATACTTATCGGAAAATTTAATGAAACTCTACGAGATATTGAACATAATGAATTAATGTTAAAATCAAAAATTCTAAAATTAAATGCTCTTCTTAAAAATGAAGTAGAACATGGTAATATTTTATTTGCCAAAGATTTATTTAATCAACATTTTATTTTATATAATGTAATTTTAAATATCTTAGAGGATATTGAAAAGGATTGTTGCACCCTAGCATTATAAGGCCAACTGAATTATATAAAGAAATTGAAAAAATATCAATATATTATAACGAGCAACTCCCTTTTGAACTTAAGGCTGAAAAAATATTCGATTTTGAAATGGTCATGAAAGGAAATTGTAAACTAGAAAATACAAAAATTAACTATTTCCTCTCTATCCCAATCAATTATGAAAATGATTTTGAACTTTACCACTTGAAACCTATTCCTACTAAGTTCGAATCAGACTTTGTGACTATTGTACCTGATATTAAATATTTACTCAAATCAAAAGTTGAGAACAAAATTTGGCCTCTAAGCCGCTTGTGTAACAAAGGTAATAAGTATTATCAATGTTCGGATTCTCTGCTCATGAATCACCATGCCGAATGCGAGAAAACAATTCTGCTACATGAAGACAACCGAAATTGCCAGTTCACCAAGTTAAACATCAATTCAAATCACCTGGAAATTATACCTGACATAAATCAGTACTTGGCAGTATTTCCAAACCAAGAAGACATCAAAGTCGAATGCCAGAAGGAAACACACACCACATCTTTAATTGGCATCCATTTAATTACGGAAAATGGATGTAAAATCAAGTTCCGAAATCACCAAATTAGATTTCTGGAAACTACTGTTGGAATCCCTATTCTTATCGACAACCCACAAATTAAATTTGAAAAATCACAATACAACGGGATGACCATAAACCTGAAAAAATTAAATCTACAAGAAGTACCAATTCTTCAACAATTGCCTTCTCTGGATCAGCGACCCAATATCTTGGCATCAGGATATTGGACTACAGTAGTCCAATATCCTGATGCCAAGATATTGGGTCGCTGATCCAGAGAAGGCAATTGTTGAAGAATTGGTACTTCTTGTAGATTTAATTTTTTCAGGTTGATGGTCATCCCGTTGTATTGTGATTTTTCAAATTTAATTTAACCCTGTACATTGCCGTCTTCATCATCGCCGGATATTTCATCACCAGATGGATAAGAAAAAAGAAAAATCAAGGACATCATCAAGATGACACCAGGATCCACTTTCAACTTCCTGGCGATGCCAGAATCTAAGGGGGGAGGCGTTACCTGACGCCAACACAACAGACTCCTTTCATTATAAACAATAGCACTTATTATCTATTTATCCATTTATATATTATTCTGCTTATTTTGCATAATTGTTATCTTATGCTTATTTCGCTATTTTATCTTATTATATTATATTTTATTATTGTATCGTTAGTTATGAATTAGAGACCAAACCGTGAACACGGGTGTTAAGAAATAAATTCCTTTTTAAAAAATCGGTTTGTGTACGAGTAAAGTTAATTTTCATATATGTGCATGATAATTTAATCTGTATAAATATTTGTTTTGTTATAATATGTATTTTATTTACAGGAACAACTTATATATTTCTGTATATTTATGTTACTCTTTTCAAAAAAAAAAATCTACCACTTGCATTTCCCCACATATTCATTTTTAATTTACGTTGTAAATTTTTCCATAAGGGCGGAGTGTAATGTACCTATTAATTAATTCATATATATACAGTCTGTTTGATTTATTGTGACACAGCACATATGTCCGTTATTAGTACAGATAGAAAAAAAAGTTAAAGACAATAGTTTTTGTATTTTTCATGATCTATTCAGTAGCATTGTCAGAAAAACAATTGAAAATCAAATAAACACGTGAAAGCTATTAGCTTCATTTTCTTTGATAGAACACCCTGTATATTTTATTTATTTCAAATAGGTAATAACCTTAGCTTTATAATGATACCATATAAGTACCCCTTCATTATACAAATAACGCGACAATTGCAAATAAATGAAATTTATCAGTTGCCATGGATAACAATTGACATAAAACAATTTGTTAACGCTTTAATGTCAAGGTGGTGTAGTAACTTCCCGTCTTGCGTGTTGTTGATTCAAATCTTTAGAGATGGGTGATAATTACTATTCTAATGATGAAAAAATGGATATGCTAAAGGTCTTCGTTAGATGCAACGATAATTCTAGAGAAGCTAGTATCACTTATGGAAACATGTATCCAGAAAGAAGACAACCACATTATTGCACTTTTGCAAGACTTGAACAAAATTTACGGAGAAATGGGTGTTTTAATAATAAATTACGAAGGAGAAGACAAGAAAGAGAAGATAATAATGAAGTATTGATATTGGCCTATTTTAGAGCACATCAACGTAATTCAATACGCGAAGCAGTGGTTGACTTAGGAATAAGTATGCATAAAATATTTTCTATTCTGAGAAAACATAAAATGAGACCATATAAAATTAAGTTAGTAAAAGGTTTAAGAGATGGTGATTCTGACATTAGGATAGTATTCTGTAATTGGCTTAGCAACAATCAACATTTATTAAATTTAATTCTTTGGAGTGATGAATCAAAACTTCAACAACAACGGAATCTCCAACCGAAAAAACGACCATTACTGGGATACTGAAAATCCACGTCAAATTGGAGAACAAAGATTTGCAGTTAATGTTTGGCTTGGTGTGTTAGGTGATACCATAATAGGACCATTTTTTTATCAAGGAACGTTGAATGCGGAGCGATATGCCAACTTTACGATAGAATTTGAGGATTATTTAGATGATATCCCCCTAGAAATACGTCGAGATATGTGGTTTCAACAAGATGGAGCTCCTCCCCATAACGCAAGAAATGTCAAAGATATTTTGGAAAGAAAGTTTGGTTTGAAATTGATTGCAAATGGTGGCTCCATAAACTGGCCAGCAAGATCGCCAGATCTGTCTATTTTAGATTTTTTTATTTGGGGATTTTTAAAGCAAAAAGTTTATGTTACTCGTCCAGAAAATCTAGACGATCTGAAAAATCGCATTCGTATGGCATGTGGCCAAATAACACCACGGATGTTGCAAAAAGCACGACGAAATTTAATGAAGAGATGTGAAGAATGTATTGCAAACAACGGACGTCACTTTGAACAGACACTTTAAATAGTTATTCATGTCAACTGATAAATTTCATTTATTGGCAATTGTCGTGTTATTTCTATATTATAGGGGTACTTATGTGGCATCATTATAAGGCTAATATTATTGCCTATTTGAAATAAACAAAATATACAGGGTGTTCCATTAAAGAAAATGAAACTAATAGCTTTCACGTGTTTATTTGATTTTCAACTGTTTTTCTGATAATACGATTGAATAGATCATAAAAAATACTAAAACTTTTGTCTTTAACTTTTTTTTCCTATCTGTACTAATAACGGACATATGTGCTGTGTCACAATAAATCAAACAGACTGTATATTGTTATTTTCATATTTCCTATTTCTTATTTCTGATAATGATATGAATCGTTTGTTTACTTTGTTAATCTCTTCAGCTTCGTGAAAATATCATTACCAGAACTACGGTTGTACAAGAGGGCACAGATAACCCTGGGAAGAACAAATAATCAATTAGTTTCCAAATAATACAAAGTTCACCCCGGCTTATGCGTGCCCCCACTTATCTAATATTATCATTCCTTTCATTATTGTAAATTACTATTTACCAGGTCACTTCTATTTCTGATCTTATACGAAACACTCTTAATTCTACGTTTATACAAATTCCGCATTCGTTGTACTTATAAATATAATACGTTTAAAGTTCAAATATTATATATACGTTATTAAACCATCTCTAATCCCCGCTCGACCATTACACTCCTGATAGAAAATTTATATTGATTTAGTTTTCATTATTTTGTCAAGATGTGTGGGGTCAGATGTGATGGATATGGTACTGTGTACCTTACTTAATCACACTCTGATGTCATTTGTTTAATAAAATTATGATGAAAAGTATTTTAATATAAATTAAATCTATAAGTAGGGATTAGATTTTCTAAATGAGTTGCGAGGTTGAATGTAATGGACATGGTACTGTGTACCTTACTTAATTACATTTATAAGTGGCATACACCTGATACAAAATTTGTATCAATACAAATTTTGTATTGAAAACTTTATCAATAAAGTTTTCATTATTTTGTAGAGATGTGTGAGGTCAGATGTGATGGACATGGTACTGTGTGCCTTACTTAATCACACTCTGATGTCATTTGTTTCATAAAATTATGATGAGAAGTATTTTAATATAAATTAAATCTATAAGTAGGGACTAGATTTTCTAAAGGAGTTGCGAGGTTGAAGGTAATGGACATGGTACTTACTGTGTACCTTACTTAATTACATTTATATGTCGCATACACCTGATAGAAAATTTGTATTGATTTAGTTTTCATTATTTTGTCGAGATGTGTGAGGTCAGATGTGATGGATATGGTACTGTGTACCTTACTTAATCACACTCTGATGTCATTTGTTTCATAAAATTATGATGAGAAGTATTTTAATATAAATTAAATCTATAAGTAGGGACTAGATTTTCTAAAGGAGTTGCGAGGTTGAAGGTAATGGACATGGTACTGTGTACCTTACTTAATTACATTTATATGTCGCAGGCACCTGACAGAAAATTTGTATTGATTTAGTTTTCGATATTTTGTCGAGGTGTGTGGGGTCAGATGTGATGGACATGGTACTGTGTACCTTACTCAATCACAATCTGATGTCGTTTGTTTCATAAAATTATGATGAGAAGTATTTTAATATAAATTAAATCTATAAGTAGGGACTAGATTTTCTAAAGGAGTTGCGAGGTTGAAGGTAATGGACATGGTACTGTGTACCTTACTTAATTACATTTATATGTCGCATACACCTGATAGAAAATTTGTATTGATTTAGTTTTCATTATTTTGTCGAGGGGTGCGAGGTCAGATGTGATGGACATGGTACTGTGTACCTTACTTAATCACATTCTGATGTCATTTGTTTCATAAAATTATAGTGAGATGTATTTTAGTATAAATTATATCTACGAAACATTGGTTTTAACAGAGGGGAAGGGTGGAGTGAGGCTTGCAAAACGCTTATTTACTTTTGATCTCGTTCATTGACATTGTGCAGAAAATATGTCGTTTTGATTCACATAAAAAGAAAACCTTGTATCCTGGTTACCAAGCCTCGGCATAGACTCTATCTTCTTATTATATTGCTCAAACGTATTTTTGTGTTCCTCGGAGGTACCTGTTCATTCTCGTTATTGTATTTCCTGATTATTACTTATCCAGTTCTTTATAATTTAATCACAAAATGATCGTTTAACTTTGCTTGTAACATATTTTTTTTTAATAAAACACAATTTTATTCAATCTTGAGTATACTTTCCTGACCTTTTTCTTTCGTTTTCAGGTTATAAATACAGGTTAACTTCAGCATAACAAAACAATAACAAGAATGCGTTTTCATTCAGAAGAGAAGATAGGTGAACAAATAATCTTAATTCTTTTGCACACATCAACACTAGTAACGAATCTGTTACTCAATTCAATAGGTTACTACATACACAACACAACATCAGTTTTTTTTATACAAATAATATATTTGTGTAAGACCAGGGTCCACGATATGACAAACATTTATAACTGTAGAGTTAAATGTTGTATATCATTTATAGTCTTAGACGTTGTATTAGTGACAGGATCTTTCCAATGAACATAATTGATTCGTTGGATTACAAAAATATTTAAACATCTTGAGAGCTTCTTAAATGATCGACTTCATCACTCGCATGATTATCGAATTATCATTAGTATGCGCATGTCATACACATGATCTTTGTATAAAGTTTTAAGCCACATATTCATCTCCCCAGAGGTTATTTCTATTGCCATCATTTTATTGTAATAGATTATCTTAATTATCATTCAAGTGATCTTTGCTAGCAACCATTTGAGTGATAATTTGAAAAATCTATGTGCAATCTCTCGAGCAATTATTGAAGCGATTTATTGATAATCAATTTAACTAAAATCCCAATGATTTGACTACACACTACGTTACACGACATGTAACATTAGATAAAGTAAAACACTTGTTTTGTTACATATTTTCATTTGCCTTACATATGTTTCGATCCGTTACGATCATTTTCTAAGTTATACTCGGCCTAACAAGTGTCTTATTTTACCCAATATAGTTCCATCAAAAAAGTAGCACAAGTATAGATATAATAAAAACAGTAAGTAATGAAAAAAAAAATATCATTCATTATTTCAAGAGTGGGCTTTCTTGGTATTCGGTTACACATCTCACTAGAATTTCCAGGCTTTTGCGAGAAAAGTTTTCTCTCATACATATTTATAAATTTCCAGAGTAGCTTTTAATTTAATTATCCTCTTGTTATAAAAGAGGATTTATGATATCTCTCAATAACTTTTGCACAATAAGAAACTAGAGTTCATTCAAATGAAAATAATCAATCGGTTCGATTATGTAAATAATCTAATATCTTCAGATCTACCAGAGATCACTTAAATTGCTCGAGAAATCTCTTATATAAATGCTGAAGATATCGCTAGAAGATTTGCTCAAAGGATCCACTCCGTCACTTGAATCATAGCTCGTATGCTCATTTCATACTCCAATTGAGTTTGTTTAAACTTTTAAGCTGTATATTTTTTTCCTGCGGAATTATTTTTTTATTGCCATTATTTTTAGAATCATTATTCAAGTGATCGTGCAAGCAATCACCCTTGCAATTACTATAGCGATCATTTGAGCAATTATTCGAACAATCATTGGAGTATTTAAGAGCTGTGGAATCTTTTATGAAAAGTAGTTGGATTAAAACATTAAAAGTATTGTTTAAAAGCAAATACTTATAAAACATTTAAGCAAAATCATTGCATTGCTAAATGAAAACATTGCGGTGATAATAAATTGTAATTGTTTCGTTCTGGGAGAGTATTTGTTCCGATTAGAAAATTAACCGTCGCAGAGTGGTGAAGTAAGTCGACTGTATTTCAATCAATATTATTTTTATGACTGGATTTTAGTCTGGGAAAGATCTTAATTTAATGTCAGTGAATTGCACAATTATTACCAATTTCAAAGGGGATCAGTATTAGTGAAAGAAAGCACAGTAATTATAATTACAATTTAACATTTATTTTACAAAAACATATTAAGTAATTTACACACAGTTTAAAAATGCTAACATTTACAAAACGCAAGACGCGTAACCATCAATACGGCAAGTAAATTTAGCCGAAGAGCGCTAATGTGTTTTTAGGGGTAATTATTTTAATTACTGGTAATGAGTTATTTTACGTATGGTTAATATTATTTAATTTCATCAAAGATCTAGTTTTGTTCAAGCAAGGTAGAAACAAACTTTACTTGCACAGACACCATGTATAGTAAATTTGTTAAAACCCCGGCGGAACAAATGAATAAGTTAAAAAAACATATAAAGTAGAAAAGTAACAAGGAGAAAATAAACTAACAATTTCTTTCACAGACACCATGTATGCCAGTAAACTTCCCGGTCTTTTACTGTGGGAGGAACTACAAAAATAATAACTATGTTTACTTGCATGAACACCATGTATAGTAAACCAGTTAATCCTCCTGAGTTTGTTTTAAATTAATTTAATTGTTGATATAGAGAAGTTTTAATTAAATACACTTTCAATTCTATAGTGCAGTAACGATAACACTCTAATTCATCATTTTTATAAGTTTGAAATTAACTATACGTTTTAATAAATGGTAAGATCGTGAACAGTTTTCAGAAATAGGTGAAGAGTAAAAACTCTTGTCTTTCGACTGATGGCGCGGCGCTTATCTTTGTGCGGTGATTATCCGCGGCGGACCCTAGTAGAAATGCGTGGTCCGCCTGTCAACGGGAGGGAAGGTACCCCACGCTGATTACCAAGTAGCCCAGGTTGGTTGAGTTAAAGAGAGATGGGCAACTAACTTTTGAAACACATATGCTGTTTTAAATTATTTATTTTAGACAAAATAAAACATTAAAACAACAAATTGAATAAGAACAAGAGACACACAGTGCACGAGTTACAGGGCAGACTTGGTGTGGCGTCGGCGTAGCGATCGGGATTTCTACTAGCCTAGCGGTGGCGTCTGGCTAGTGGTGGCTTCCGGATGGAGGCGGCGTCCAAGTAGCAAGACGGCGTCTCGGACGGGATGTAGCGTCGACGTCGGTGAGATGTTGTGTCTGGCTGGATCCGGAGGCAGCCACAAACACTACGCTCGTAGTGCGGGACGTCAGGAACGACGGCGGAACGGCTAGCGTTGGCGTCGGGCAAAGTTTCCTGGCGTCGGTGGGTTGCTGGCCTGGTCTGGCTCCGGCGAAAGCAACGAACGTTGTGGCGTCAAGGCGACTGCGCTTGCAATCTGGTTCTCGGCGTCGGTGTCCAAGAACAGGAACGACGGCTGGGACGGCTAACGTCGGCGTCGGTTGTTTCCTGTTGGTGGATTCTTCTTCTGGCGGCAGGAACGACGGCTAGGACATCTGGCGTCGGCGTCGGTCAGAGCTTCCTGGCTCAAATAGAAGAGTCGAGGAGCGGAAGTTCCTCTTGAATCCACATGTTGTCCCCTGTACAGCACAAGAGTGGACTGCCTTCCTGGATGCCGTCCCCCGGTATTTATACGCCGAAAATTGGCGTGGAGAAGGGAGGTTTTATGGACTACGTGACCGTTGGCAAAGAATTCGCTAGAAAGTAATTATCGCAGACAAGATAATTTCTTTCAGCGAACTCTCAAATCCAAACAACCGTTAAGCTGCAATTTGAAAGAAGTATAGAAATTTATAATCTCTCTTCTTTCAAATTGCAACGCTGGTCATTAGTCCTCCCCCTTAATTGCCGAATTTGAAAAACCCTAGGGGCCACGCCTGCTCAGGTAGATATTGGCCCGAGCAACGCTCGAACCGCGTGAAATAATCCTTTGGACCGGACAATTAGTAAATTGCTGGGTGCGAACTCATTTTAAATAAGAGAAGAATTGTAAATGTTATTTACAATTCTTGTTGCCGAAGATTAAAATAATCACCGGTAATACGCCCATACGCTAATTATCGACGCGGTAAAATGGGCAGATTTGTGCTTGTTGGTTTTACTTTAAATTAAGTTTACAATTAAAGTTACGGTTAAAATAGATTTTAACTTTGGTTATTACTAGAGAATAATATGTTTTATCATTAGCCGCAATATTTAACAGTATTTGAAGGATTTCTTGGATAAATTAGGATTACAGATTGAAACAATATAGGAAGCCAACCCAAATTTTTATTAATAAATGCACTTTCTACATGCACATGCCACGACGGCCTAATTTTCAGTTATGATCATTTTTTAAACAGAATTGAACGATTTAAATGCATTTTAAACGATTTATTTAAATTTAAATTGCTTAATTCTGTTTAAAAAATGTTTTCCACACAAAATCAGGCCGTCGGAGCATGTGCATGTAGAAAGTGGGTCGGCCGAATGTATTTTGGCGCACGCTCACTGAGAGTAAACGGCCTGCAGTACCGAACGATACTTTTAATTAAATAATTTCGCCCGACATTGGAAAATAGAAAGAGAATGTTCTCGGAGTTACAATAACATTTTTAAACATGTTATATACATAATATGGTTAGCTATAATTATGCACTGATATATTTCACATAAAATGCCTAGGTAATATTATTGTTTGCATTTTTAAATTACATCTGTTGTTTAATCATATTTAAAAATGTGACACATGTTCTGATTTCTAAAATAAAATTTTAGACGAATATGTTTTAATTGTTTTTTAATACCGGTCAGTTGTTGGCCTTAAAGAACAATTTGTATTAAAGTAAATACCTATTTTATTTTAAAAATTGAATAATATGAAATTAATTACAAATACATTGATGTGTAACATAACCAAATTTAAAGTATGCATCGACACATGGGCATCGGTGCATTGTGTGGAAGAACGGGGAGTACGGCCCCGGCATATTTGCCGTACTCGAGTAAACCATTTGCGGACGTACGTTCACGCTGCAGGGGAAATGTAACGACAGAAACTGCACTGACACTCGTGACGATATAGCGGTTGCATTAATCTTTATAATCTGAAAATCTACGGCAGTCCGATTTTGCGACGAAGTTGCTTAGTAAACATATATTAAATGAAAATTAATTCCCGCATTTATCGGCCTTAACATGATTCCTGATTATTACTTATTGCTTGTTAATAATATTACCTTTCAGCCTGTTATATATTTATTATGAACAATATTTATTATGAAAAATTCACAATATTTTTTTCTAAGAAAACGAACCGTCACTGCAAATTACCACTCCAATGTCACAGATATGCTGACGACCCTATTCTTAAGGATTGCCAAAAATACTTATCAAATGATAAACAAAATTATGTAAATTAATCAATCACTATCTTGCACCCACACCAAATTTTATAAAACACTGCACCAGCGACACGATGTTGGGACCAACAGATCCAGTTGCTGGGTCAAACTAGCAGAAGTTTATGTATTTCAAGAAGGCCAGCAATAAGGGAAACGGCTAATCAAATCATCCTAATCAAATTAATTCCATTTTGTTTAGTTCACTTGATTATATCAACTGGATCGTCAAGCTAACACACATTCTTAATTTTTAATTATGATGAGTATTTAGAGTATTATTTTCTGGGAAATCAACAGATATGCTCGTTTTTCACCTTATAAATATGATAATTGAAAGTTTTGATAAAATGCCATTGTTTTATTAAAAATATTTTTTGATAGTATATTACATAACAAAACAAGTGCGTTGTGTTATCACAGCTGTTTTGATTTATGTTGAATTAAAATTAAGACTAGTTTTTATTAAAATAGCACTTTATACAACTTTATGGTATCAAATATGGTTTATAAAAGTAGATAAATATTGAAAAAATGTTAAACGTATCCTTTTGATCGCCGTTTAATAAAATAAGTTAGACTGTTAAATGGCTTTGGGGTAGTGTCTAACCCCTAAATTGCAAAACGAGTGTAAATTTTTATTTGAGCTTTCCCAGGCAATTTCATGAAAATCTAACTTTACATAAATGTCCAGGTCGCAAAATAATTGCAATTTTTATAATTTTTTTTTCGGAAAAACGATAATAGCTAGAATCATAAGCGATGCACACAGGACCTAAAATAGGCCCCAGATTATTTGTGATTTTTTTCGTAAATGTAGCTTATCTGGGAAGGCTGGAATAAAAAATGACGATTTTCGTAAATCAAAAATGACCCTTAAAATAGTAAAAATTGAATAGCTTTGTAATAATATATGTAGTATCTCTAGAGGAAGCATTCGGCACATTTGTTGTAGTTCAACAGCCTAGGCCGGAATTCCCAAAATTGATCGCACGAGCCGATCGCATGACGGATGGCCGTTTCATACGCTCCGGCAGACCCCGTCGACTTCATATGATTCTGTAAGTTTATATATATAGTTGACCGACCCACTCGATGGGAGGGCGCATATGTCAGAATTTCAAATTTCCCGCAATTTCGAACGTGGACTCTAGTTTTCAATCAACAACTGTCAGATCTGAAGGCACAACAATGTAAATAATTACAACCGCAAGTATATATAATATTTTTAAGCAATTGTGTATTATCTTAAACAAGTCTACAGTCAAACAAATTTAGAACCAAGGTGTTACTACATTATTTCTCTTTATTTCTTCGTAGCACACGTGGATGATCTTCAAGTATACAAAATACCCATGTTCGTGGATATTTTCATCATACTGGACTAGGAGCAATTTTTTATGGAGTATATTTCCGTTGTTGTTGGATTAAGCAATTCTGAATCTATGGGGATGGACGTTAGCATAAATAATTAAAACCGTAAGTTATTTCAAGTTTTTAAGCTATTGTGTATTCTTTTAATTAAGTCTGCAGTCAAACAAATTTAAAACCAGAGTGTCTACATTATTTCTATTTATTTCTTCCTAGCATTTGTGAATGATCTTCAAGTACTATGCAACAGCCACGGACGTGGAGATTTTCTTTATACCAGGCTAGAAGCATTGTTCCGTGGAGAATGTTCCCGTTGCTGTTGGATTAAGCAATTCTGAAATTCTATCTAGTCACAAAGTACGATCCCAGAACATAAAGTAATGCCTTAAATTCAATTAATTCTTTTTAAAATATAGAGTGGGTCGGTCAACTAAAATCAAGATACGTGGAGCCCCCTATGAGTTATCAATTTAAGTTAATCTATGCGCTACGGTATTCCCGAAATGAAATTATACGACGAAAAGTGCGTTCGCATCGCATGATTTTAACTTTTGGTCTGGACCGTGCGAAAGACATGCAGTCGCACAAAAATACACATCGATAACCTATTTACTTACAAATCTTGCACATTTTCTATGAAATATTCTTTCTGAAACATGGCGGGAAGGAAGAATTTGTACATGAAGATGAATTATTCATTGTGTGAATTATGATTTTCATATTTTTATCTATTGGAAAGTACCAAACTAACAACAATATTCCAGTGGAATAAATGACAATCACAAAAAATAAATTGTTTTATAACTACCGGCTAGAGCCGGAGTCGGTTTATTGAATATCCTCTTTTTTAAAATTCAACTCTCAGGCTCTCTCTATACACAATTGTTAATTATAATAATGCAAATTTTTCGGATACTGATAGATGTTTGAATTTTACCATATCTGTATTATACAAATGTAAATGTGTTAAAATTAAAAGAAATATAGTTTCATTTTTATCTAAGTTTACTTTTCTTATAGGTGCAATTACCTACATTTCCTTTACAGCTATATATTATTGCTAATATGCTAGGTTAAACCCAGTTGTATATTGAAATAATTATATTAAAAATGTATTAGTCGATACAAAAAATTGTCGACTGCGCTTTTAAATTGAAAATAGTTTACATTTATATCAGGGTTCGTTCCTGAGTAAATACTGAATACATTTGAACTGAAGAATATATCGATATCGTTATCGTCTGACTATTTATTAAATTACACATTTAAACATTACTCTTACTACTTTGTTTGACGAGTGTGGGTATGTAAGACCCACATATGTTATATTTTGTTATATAATTTGCTGCACAAATTCCATCGATATTCGTAGTTAAATACCAAATTAAATTACGTGATCAACTTCATATTATTAAATAAAGTAGTACACTGTGTATCCCAAAGAAATGGTATTCTCACGTGCACAAGTATTGGAGTTTGAAGAAGTCATCGCCGAGGCTTTTAAAAAGGAATCATTCGCCAACGCATTCAACCATGTCCGATTCAATAAAGGCTATAATTCAACAAGAAATGAAGGACATCGTTGGATTTTATCAAACCAAGATAAGTGAACTCGAAGAAGACGTAAAAACATTAAAATCAGACAACAACAAATTAAAGGTTGACTATGATGCGAGGCTGGATTCTACGGAACAACAACTCCGCAGAAAAAATATCCGAATATATGGCATCAATGAATGTTCACGGAAGAACTTGTTATGCGCATTCTTTCAGAAAAATTAAAAATTACCGTTCCGCCTGAATCCATATGAGAGTGTTATCGGGTGGGTGTAAAGAAAGCTAGTAGCAGACGGCAGATATTAGTGAAATTTACTTCGCATAAAATAAAGCAGATGTGTATAAAAACAAATCAAAATTAAAAAGAACACAGTTGGTTATTAAACAAGATCTTACGCGTTGCAGATTAAATGAAATTAAATAAACTCTCAGAAAAATGTGGTAATCGAAATGTGTAGACTGTAAATGCTGAAATATATTTCAAATCTGATAATGATGTGAAGAAATTTTCTTTTATATAACTACGAACTAGATATTAATTAAAGTTGCCACTCAGGTATTTTTAAAGAAAGTTATTTGAGTTTTCTATTTTGTATTTAATTATATCTTAAGTTGTTTTTTCCTGAATATATATATTATTTCCGTATAATTGCAGTTTCTTTTATAAAATATAATTTATAAAATTATATACTCGTATACAACATATTATTACTTATTAATTTCTGTTATAAAACTAAAATTATATTACGTGATGCCATTGGAATTACAATATATTATGACAGCGTGAAAATATTTATAATTACTTGGTTGAAAAGTAAATTAACATAATTTTTTTGTTTTTAATGGGTTATGGCCTCTGGTTCAATTAAAATAGCACATATTAAGGTCGGAAATGTACATGTTATTTGGCCATAAGAACGAACAACGATTAATCTTCCACAGTAATAAAAATAGAACTTTGAATCATATACATATTGTACATTGAAGCTTTGCGAATAAATTGACAGTATTTTTTTCCAAAAAAATAGTTTTTAAATTAAATACAAATTAAATAATGGAACACTGATCACATAAATAGGTGAAATACTTTCATTGGAAACATTATTTCTTCTTCATATTGCTTTAATTTATTGAGGTAATTATTATAAACATGTTGTATTAAATAGATTGACCGAAAATAAATGGTAAACAAAACTAATTGTTGCTTAGAAATCTCCATAAGAGCAATGTAAAATTTGGTTATGCTCTCAATAAATAGGGGGCAGCATCGTGCCCTTTTCGTGATATTTTAAAAATATACTATGATTTCTAAAAACATGTGAAAAGAAATAAGATTTGATATGTAGAATTCGTGTACGATATTAGTCGCGGCACGGGCTCCTCCTGGCTCCCGGCTCCCGACCTTGCATTGCGAATGCATTTTTTCTGACGCAGGCCGTTTTCATTATGTTATTGATACAGAACAAAGGAAGACGTTGTTAAAATATTTCCCAATACATTTTGTAAATATAATTACATTTCTGGATTCGTGTTTTGAATAGGAATGTGGAATGCCAATAAATGTTGATTACAGTGCTGAGTCTAAAAAATTCCTTTTTTATTTATAATTTACCAAATTGAATGTACGGCGCTCGCAATAATTAATATTTGATTTTTGATAGTAATCATTTAAATTACCTATGCAGTTGCAAATAACTTGAATTTATATTTTATGTTGGTAGAATTTAACTGTTTGTCTACAATATTTTAAATAATAATAAGAAATATCGAATTTAAATCATTAATAGTGGAGGCATCTACTTCTTTTTGTAGTGTACCCACCTCTTCATATAATAATAATAATTATTATATCGTATCATATATTTATATTGTCACACTCTATAACTTTCGTGCTTCAATTACTACTAGATTATAGATTAACTCATCGCACAGATAACATTGGAAACACCAAATAATTCATTAGCTCCAACTTAAATATTTTTCACATTTTTATTTTATCATTAGTAAATACCATGTTTGCACGATCTGCCATCTTTATGTACTTACCATAAGCGTTTCCAAGACGGTAGGTTGTGTTTACTTGGTTGCTATGAATACAAAACGGTAAGTATGTCCTTACCTTTAGCGAACAGTAAGTAAAAAGTAGGTAAAAACATGAATTGTACCATATGTTTAACTTAAATATACACTTAAGTATTACCTCCCCACATTTTGAAGTAATTTTATATTACTATATAAACTAGAAAGATTTCATCTGGTGCTTCATTTATAAATATAATTATGCCTCCTCTTGTAAAAACGTTAGCTTTTTTTTGGCCTGTACCCAGATTCTTTCAGATAAGTAATTAGTGAAGAAAATGTATAAATATCTACTGAATTATAGAAAAATGGAAAATTAGCCAAAAGAATCATATCCTTAAGGCCATGATCCCGTAGGCATTTTCCGTACACAAGTGAGATTAAGTTGCATATGTTATATTGGAGATTGTAAAAATTAATTAAAAGAGCCGAGAAGCGAACCCATCCGTTCCTGCCAGTTGATGAACCCACGTCGACAAATTCAGCGATAGATAAAATTGAGTGTGCATACACAAGGCATGGCTACCCGAACGTATTCGGCATTTCTACACACAAACATATTTATGCGATATACGCAGTGCTCGAGCGGCTCGAGCATCTGAAGCAAATTTTGTGTGCGTTTTGATTTGGGCAGCGCGCGGCGTGTGCCTCGAGCCTGACTCATGAAAATACAGCGGTGGTGTGGGAAGCTAAATAAAATTTATATTTGATAAAAATCATTTATAGCATCGGCGACGCGCGGCGCACATTTATTTAAATACGGAGATAATAATTATTATGTTTTTTTTTAAATTAAAACTGGTAATTTAGTTATTTTATGGAGCTGTATTATGGATGACACTATTTTATGCAATATATAACTGATTTACTAGTGTTTCAATTTAAGACGTGATTGCCCATTAATATAATATTAATTATATAGTTTATACATATTTTTTGTAAACATCTGTATAAACATTCTTAAAACAACTTTACGATGTTTTTTTACACACAACTTTTCTAAAAATGTATTGTTTGTTAAACCATTAAATTTGAAATATTCAATGGTTAAACGAACAAGCTCATAATGTCCATGAAATCTTTTATTTCCAAAATAATATGGTATTTATCAAAAGTAGTATTCTGCTCAAGTACTGCATATAAAATTAATATTGTTGGCTAGTAATGGAATCATGACTATAACAAAAATTATAGGATGCAACAGCCAACTGGATAACCATACAATGGGCCTTATAATTTACCTTTCGTTAATAATTAACGACTGTCGTTAAAAAAATCCTTATAATTTCCTATTCATTGTGTATTTAGAGGCTGTCGTCGTTTTAAAAAAAACGGGGTACGTTCTCTAATCTATTCGTTTGTTGTTGTTTCAATTATGGCCGAGTTGAATGATGTTTTCAAATAAATCTATTTAATAAATAACAATTTAAACGTGGTTCTGCCTAATAATATGTATACCTATGGGGATCGGAAAAATCCATTTGAATAATTTTCCTCAATTGAGTTTCGGAAGCGCCCTAAATATTTCACGAACATACTATTTTTACTAGTATATTTGAATCGGTAGTTTGAGGAATAAACAAAAAATGTCCTATTAATGTGTGCTCGGAAACGTTTCGTTGGTAAGATACAGGGCAGTATCACATATATCATACTTAGTGACACATTTACACAATTCTGTGCTTACTAATGTAAATACGTCTAGATCTGTTTTAAAACGTAGCGAGGTATAGCAAAAACTGCGACGGACAAAAAATGTATATTTTATTCCTCTATCGAAATACAAATATCGAACTGGTGTCTCTTATTAGTATTAAATAAAATGCACCCAGAGACGCCCCTGGAATAAATAAGCGACCTGCAATCACATAAAAAGCAGCCCATATTACTAGCATACAACCTGCCAATTATCAATTAAAACTAATGAAACACTTTTGAAATATTAACAATTTTTAAAAGTAACTGAATGAAAAAATCAACGCCATGTATCTCGCCAACGAAACGTTTCCTCGTAATTAATTAACTGATTAGGTGAATTCGTCACCTTCTTCATACTTTGAGAGAAATGATGAAGATAAACACAAAAATCGAAAATTTAGTTTTTATTCCCTTCTTCAAACTAAAGATTCATTTCTAAGGCGGTCCTACTTTCTCGTGCGCGTAGCAATTTGCTAATTGATACAATAATGTGTTAACTTGTATAATTTTTGTTTTTCAAGTTGTATTTCAATATTGTGTCAACCTAGTGTAGCCCCGGGCGCCAAGTTCAGGGGGGCGGCAAATTCAAGCGTAACAGCACCCCGTACGGGATTGACGTGGGGGCAAAACTGGCAACTGCACCGGGCGGCAGAATTACTTTTATCCTGTTATTTTAAAAAGTGAAACAGCTACAGGGGCGGCAAGAGGCTGACTTTGACTGGGATACATACAAGTTTAAGAATGGAGTGTTCATATTTTTGTGATTATTTTGTATATTTACTGATATGTATTTAATGAAATTCAATAAATAAAATTGATTGTTGCAATAAATATAATTATTAAATAATGCATCCTTCTTTCATTTATTATTTATTTGTTTTTCTTCTTCTTTTCCTTTAGTACTCAAAATTTGTATACAGGGAGAGTTTTTGTTTGATGGTCTCTATTGGGATTTCTTTCAACTATAATAGATAGAGAAATGATCAAATGGGGAAAGACGTGCTGTTTTAAGAGTGTCATACAAGTTAAGGTTAACTGGACATTTTGAAAAATGTCTAGTTAACCTTAACTTATATGACACTCTTAAAACAAATTTAGTCTTTTCAAATATAATTCAATTTTTTTTTTGATATTATTAAAAAGACGGCTTTTCTCTTTTAGAAGATATTCCTTAGGGTCGTGCCTACAATTCAAAAGGTATACATCTGTCTTAAAAAGATGTACGCTATACCTAATGTTAATGGTGACGATTTAACAAATTTGTTTGGCTGCACTATAATACCGATTTAACAGTTTCTCTTATTAGTATACTTTCCGAGATCCCCAGAGAAAACATCTAAAAACACACCCTTGGTAATTGAAAATTCGAAGCAGATTTATTGTATTAAAAAACAGCTTATAAACAATGATTCCTAGGGCAACATACGGGAATGATCTACAGGCAATAATTTTCTCGGCGTATATGTTTTTATGTATGTATGTTTATATTTTTAAAGTGCCGACCTCAATATCTTTAACTTATTGACTAAATTAGCATGATAATTATTTATAAATAGGCCTGCATAAAGTTATTGAATCCGTAGCGAGTTGCTTCGCATCAGCTGCGTAATCTTGTTTTTTTTGTACATACGCTCGTCCCGCGCGTCCCAACGCTATGCATCGGCATCACATGATTTAATTTCTGCAATAATCCGAATGACACGAATAACCCATCGTATAGAACCGCTATACGTCGTGCGATCTGTCTACCAACAGCTCACTAACGCTGGAAAACGGGCGGTGGACGAGGTTGTTACACATTTGTGTTTAGTTGAATATCTTCTACTCCAGCTAACATTCAATCACCTATCGGAAATCGGCTGAACTAACAGCGGCTGGTACACGATGAAAACAATGGCGCCTTTTTTAAACAAACCAGATTTTTTCCATTGATACTTGGACCATATTAACGGGTATAAAAAGCTATATTTTGTAGTTTATTGAAGTGGATATGTAAAGAGACAGATTTTCCACATAGATTGTGATATTTTTCGTGATGATTAAATATCATTTTCTATTTAAAATTAAATTTCAAAAAACATTTAATTTTTTTATTTTTTATATTCAAAACTAAAAGTATTCTACCTTATGGGTAATTAAATTAAGTAACTATTCCTATTTTTTTTTTTTTTTTTTTGGAAATCGTGCTACCGTTAATATGCTTTAACTGAAACACACTCGCAGGATCGCAGCCTTAATACCACTTTATATTTTTCACATCATGTATTGAACACGATGTATTTTCATACCAAAATTTTGAAGTTTGCGAAACTAGTGAGGAACATCCTATATTCCATGCTTCTTCTAAATTAAAATTTTCTACTTCAGAACCACTCATCGTTCATTTCCTTTTTTGTTTTACCCAAAAAGATTGCAAATTTACAAAAACCGTGATTCTGACACCAACCTTGCTTTCTTATTTTTTATTATTTCCATAGCTACTACCACAAAGCTGAATTCAAGAAATCATAGAATATAAATACTTATTATATAGGATCCAAAAAGATCCTAAAAAAATAATAAATGTTCGCATTAAAAACCACACACATAACTACATGTGTTTATACAATGTGTCTTGTTTCAAGACGCATCAAAGAGAATTCGCAAGCAAACATTTTAATTTTAGTTTGTATCTTTATTATTGAACTAATATGAACTGGATAAAATTAAAATCTTTTCTTTACCTGTTAGTATTATTTTCAAAGTTTTATTTTTGTGATTTATTTGAAATATAGCTTAAAATTGTGAAGAAATATTCTAATAATATCCTTAAGACAAAAACATTAATTGAATTCAACATGTGTTCATACCACAAAAGAAAAATATCAGATCATAAAATGGACTTTTGCTGGGAATTCTTCGCGTGCTAAGTATTTCTGACTTATTTAGTATCAATCAACAATTACTATAATCATCAATTACTAAACCCCATAATCCCCCACCCCCCTCTGGCTACGGCCTTGGTTAAGTGTACCTTTTAATTTAATTCGATTCAATACAAATAATGAATTTTGCCTTTAAACTGGAGTCTGAATGAAGTCGGTATTAATATATATCAATTATATTTTCTTATTTTGTATACACATAAATAAATGTGTAAATTATAAGATTACTCCGGAAAATTTACTTTTTAAAAAGAACTTTTATCTTTGTTACACATTAAAATACAGACTGACAGCGATTCGCTTTACTTACTAACACTAAACTCGTAATATGGAAACAAAGATTATATATGGAAAAGGAAGCTGAATAAGCGAAGAGATAAGATTATAATAACATTAGCTTGCATAAAGTGGTGAAATACATATAAAGACAAAGAAGTACTTATAATTAAAATAATATAATGTCTGTATTGTAGCCCAGGTTACTCCTCCCTCCTTAAATTTTGGCACACCCTGGGAGTGGCAAATCCATGTTCACTGATGCACTGTTTTTGTTTTTTCTAAAGTATTTTAGGTACACCAGGACAATACTTATAATTAATATCGTATAAAGCAGCAGAGTCCAGATGCTTGGTTTTAATATACTTAAGTCTTGTTTATTAATTGGCACTTGCACGTATTGTGGAATGTTTAGTAGGCTCAATTTTTTCACTTTGATTTGGGTGTCACTAATGTTATAAGTTTCCAACTGGATGTCGGTAGCACTAATCATTATAGGGCTCCCGAATGTTTCTTCTATCTCTGGGATGACGTTGTTGTGACGTATATTCCTTGTAGTTCCAGGGAATCCTCAAAGTCGGGGCAACGCATCTTAATGGTATCCTTTTGGGTTAGGACAGCCAAATGTTGAGTTGTAAACGGTATGTTTTCCAGATGATTTCCTCGTAGGTCGAGTTTTGTGTATTGACAATCTTTATTTGTCCCATGTTGAATCAGATTTGTTTCGCAGGTTGTTTGCTGATTCGTTAATAATTTATTTGAGCATTGATAATGCTGTTTTCCATGAAGGCACATGTCACTCAAAGGCCATATTTGATTATTTGATTTTGATTTAATTAAATAATTGAAATTTGGAATAATCGTTAACATTTCAGATTCGATTTCAGACGGTATAGGGTACAAAGAATATAAATCAAAGGTATCTTCGTAATTAATAGGTATTGACAGGAAATAGTTAATAGTTGAATCTTTTATTTTGCAATCAACTGTGATTACTGATTCGAAGTTTAGGATATTTTCCGGTTTTACTTCAAATGGCAACTCTTCTTGATAATGTTTTGATATTGTAGATATTTCCAATAGTAAATCTTTAGGGCTGATAATATCATTATGCAGAATTTTTAATTTGCAGAACGATAGTGAGTTTATTATATTTCCTAAAATATTTGAAATAATACTAAATAGTAAAATTAATTGATTATAAAGGTCTTTAACGAAGAGTATGTTTTGATGTTCAATTTCATCATTCAAAATAGCATGTAATTGCATAATTCTTGATTTTAATATATCTTGATTGTGCTGAATTTCTAAAATTGTATTATTGAATTCCTTTATTAAGTCGTTATTTAAACTATACTCTTTATTAATTTGATATTTTAACTCGGTTTGCTCTACGTTTAGGTAATCTAATATTTCATTAATTCTTTTTTCATCATTGGCATCCATATTGCCACTTATTAACTTAATTATACTACCTAATCCATCTATAAGGCCTCGAACTTATTGAGTGAGATTGTATTGTATTAATTTGCCTCATTATTTTATTTCTAGTGAAGTTTAGTAATTTATCATAAATTTCAAAATCTCGTTTAAATTTTGAAACATTGTTTATCATTGAATTTAAGTATTCATATTGATTATTAATTTTTCCAAATTTATCATAAACTAATTTTAATTCGTAACGGTGGACAAAAGTGTGAATCGATTTTTGTAGCTTTGCTGGTCCAAGGTAAATAGGTAATATTCCTATATAATTTGTGTGATATTTTTAATTTCAAATCCTTTTATTGTAAGGGTCCATATTAACCAGGAAAAGATTTGTCTTATTAAATTTCGCCTAAGTAAATTTGTATTTGTATGTCAGATTTATAAAATATATAATCTATCATAGATTTTACAACTTTGTAATCTAATTTATCAAGACCACAGCCTAGTTTCGGAATAGCTAGTTTAGTTATTTTATTTTTGTACAGAAATCTAGAAGGTTAATTAATGTTTTAAATAAACACTTATAAGTTGGTTTATCAAAATGTTTATCTTTACTTATTAAGTACATAATATATCTACCTGCATCGCGTAGATAGCATAGCGAATAAAGGGTTGGATTTTGTTGAGGAGGGTCGCTTACTTGTCCAAAACGCATTCTAAAGTCACGTGCAATACCCGCATTCATTTTTAAGTCTCTACTAACACAATGGGCTAGGGAAAAGTCATAAGGTGCGAAGAATAAGTTGTCCGAAATTTCTTGAATATTTTCGGCAACCTTCAAAATTTATTATTTCACAATATCTACACTATGAAAATTATTGATGACAAAGTTGCTTCTTTCAATAACCTGATTTACGAATTATTTAATAAACATGCTCCTTATAAGACATCCCGTTTTACAAAACCGATAACTTCCTGGATCACTGATAATGTCAAATTGATGATAGATTTGAGAAATAACCAAACCTAAAATATCTATTCCAGAATCTCTTCGTAACCCAGAATCTTTTAACAATTATTTTAATAACTCTATACCTATAACCTCGAACATTAGTCAAGATGTGGTTCAATTTTATAGTAACAACAGAAAATATAATTTTAATGAATTGTTTACGTTAAAATTGGTAGAAACTTTCGAAGTGCATAAAATATTATATAATATTAAAACGAATGCAACTGGCAGTGATGATATTAATGCATGCATGCTAAAACTTTTCTTTCCATATATTATACCTGCATTAACTCACACACTTAATTCCTGTCTTCCATCAAATTATTTCCCTAGCTATTGGAAGCATGCATTAATAACACCACTTGCTAAAATTTCAACTCCCGTTTCTAAGATTCTTGAAAAAATAGTAGACTCTCAACTGCGGGTACACTTAGCAGAATATAATATTTTGCCTGAACAGCAATCAGGTTTTCGGCCACACCACAGTTGTACAACTGCATTGCTTGATATCACAGACATTTTAAGAGCTGGAGACTGTGGTGAAGATAGTTTGCTAATCCTTCTTCATTTTAGCAAAGCTTTCGACAATATAGATCATAATATTTTAATGGCAATATTACATTATATTGGATTGTCTAAAAGTGCATTATGTTTCTTCTATTTATACCTGTCAAATCGCGATCAATAAGTTATTATAGAAAGTGTTACATTTAGCCCTCATAAAACCACCGGAGGGGTACCTCAGGGGTCAATTCTGGGACCTCTCATGTATGTGGTGTACACATCCAGTTTCGGACAATACTTTAAATATTTAAAATTCCATATGTACGCGGATGACACAAAGTTGCTACATTCATTCAAAAGCTGCAACCTTAGAGAGGCTGTAATACAATAAATGTTGATCTAAAAACATTTACTAACGCATGCACACAACATTGTTTACAAGTTAATCCTAAATGAAGAAAACATAAATATATTTTTAAGTAATGTGCCTTTGATTTTTGTTGAGGAAACCAAAAATCTTGGGTTAATTGTTGATAAAAAATTGAGGTTTGCCTCACTTATTTTAAAATGTATCAGAATCGCTCATTCCAATCGTAAGTTGATTTATGCCGCTAGATCGTTTCTATTACAGGAATTAAAAATTATTTTATGTAATAGTTTAGTTCTTTCACATTTCAACTTTTGTAATGTAGTCTATGGACCATGTTTAACTGCAGTCACACAAAAAAGAATACAACTAGTGGAAAACTCATGTCTCAGATTAATGCATATGGCATGTTTGTTCAATAAAATAATTCGTTTAAAATGCCCACCTTATCTTTACAAGAATATATCTTTTCGAACTGACCTACACAATATTAATATAAGAAATATAGGGCTCCAAACACCACCAATTCACCGAGCAACGTATTTTGAACCCAGTTTCGCTTATAATGTGGTACAAGTGTACAACAATATTCCCATTGAGTACAAAACTCAACCACTACTAGCATTTAAAAAATCTGTAAAGTTCTTCGTATTTTCACGCGAATAAAAATGAAAATGATGGTATACCAAGTTACTGCTGCAATTTTTATAATTTTTATAATTTTTTATTAGTTTTAATTATTTTAATTATTTTTATTTTATTATTATTGTATAAGTTATACATACATTCTTAAATATAATTGTAATTATATTTTTTTGTAAATAACCAATAATATTCGCCACAATATGAATATATCTTTATTTTAAGTTGGGTTGTGTTCGAAGCAGTTATGCCTGTTTGTATAACCAAACAGGCTGTACACTGTACACCACCCATGGGTTTTCTACAATAAGTACTGTTTGTGTTATTATTTTAATCTTGTTGTTTTATTAATTGTGGAAAATAAAGAATATAATTATTATTATAATTATTTATTAAGAGTATTCTTTATTTTATTACTTTATAAACATATGCAGCGTTTCATATTATTTTATTATACATTATGTTAATAACAGTTTTATAACATATTTCCAGTCTTTTTTTAAATACTTTGCCACATATTGTAATTGGATTAACTAGTATGGGTCCAACAGACCCCACTAGTCCTTTCATGCAAAAATAAAACAACCGATCCTATTCAAAATTTGTGGATGCTGTATTTTAAAAACAAAAGATCTGAGAAAAAATATTAATACAGGTCTACATTCCTTGGAATGTTCTATATAATTTTAGAGAAAAGCAAATTTTTAATACAATTATTTACTGAGATATTAATAAAAATGCATAAAATGGTACCCACATTTTTGTGAATTTTTACAATGATCAACTTTAGCGTATTTTAGAAACTATTTAGCTATATATACAAATTTAAAAAAAAATGCGGGTAATAGATGAAACTTATATTTATATAGAAACAAATAAAAATTTAAAGTATCACCCCTTTAAGCCTATTTTAAAAAAAAGTTGAGCCCTATGTTCTCCGTTATTTAACAATCAATTTATACAAAATAATCACAATTATATTGCAAAATAGATAATTAACTTATGAATACTATTAATGATTCCGATAGCTAACGCCATCTATGCTTCATAGTGGCATCGTCAGTGACACGAATGCACAAAGTGCATATACAGGTCACTGTTTCGTCCACGAGCGAGCAGAACTCTGTTTGTGAAACCAGAAAACAAATATCAAAATTGAATTTGTGTTCAGTATTCCGGCACCAGATACCCACAGACGCGTTTCGGACTTCAAGGTCCTCTTCAGTGTGGTCCCGACCCAGTGCTGAGGAATACTGAACATTTCTGACTATTTCAAGCCAATATGTGAAAACTATTAATGATTCCGATAGCTAACGCCATCTAATGCTTCATAGTGGCATCGTCAGTGACACGAATGCACAAAGTGCATATACAGGTCACTGTTTCGTCCACGAGCGAGCAGAACTCTGTTTGTGAAACCAGAAAACAAATATCAAAATTGAATTTGTGTTCAGTATTCCGGCACCAGATACCCACAGACGCGTTTCGGACTTCAAGGTCCTCTTCAGTGTGATCCCGACCCAGTGCTGAGGAATACTGAACATTTCTGACTATTTCAAGCCAATATGTGAAAACTATTAATGATTCCGATAGCTAACGCCATCTATTGCTTCATAGTGGCATCGTCAGTGACACGAATTCACAAAGTGCATATACAGGTCACTGTTTCGTCCACGAGCGAGCAGAACTCTGTTTGTGAAACCAGAAAACAAATATCAAAATTGAATTTGTGTTCAGTATTCCGGCACTAGATACCCACAGACGCGTTTCGGACTTCAAGGTCCTCTTCAGTGTGGTCCCGACCCAGTGCTGAGGAATACTGAACATTTCTGACTATTTCAAGCCAATATGTGAAAACTATTAATGATTCCGATAGCTAACGCCATCTAATGCTTCATAGTGGCATCGTCAGTGACACGAATGCACAAAGTGCATATACAGGTCACTGTTTCGTCCACAAGCGAGCAGAACTCTGTTTGTGAAACCAGAAAACAAATATCAAAATTGAATTTGTGTTCAGTATTCCGGCACCAGATACCCACAGACGCGTTTCGGACTTCAAGGTCCTCTTCAGTGTGATCCCGACCCAGTGCTGAGGAATACTGAACATTTCTGACTATTTCAAGCCAATATGTGAAAACTATTAATGATTCCGATAGCTAACGCCATCTATTGCTTCATAGTGGCATCGTCAGTGACACGAATTCACAAAGTGCATATACAGGTCACTGTTTCGTCCACGAGCGAGCAGAACTCTGTTTGTGAAACCAGAAAACAAATATCAAAATTGAATTTGTGTTCAGTATTCCGGCACTAGATACCCACAGACGCGTTTCGGACTTCAAGGTCCTCTTCAGTGTGGTCCCGACCCAGTGCTGAGGAATACTGAACATTTCTGACTATTTCAAGCCAATATGTGAAAACTATTAATGATTCCGATAGCTAACGCCATCTAATGCTTCATAGTGGCATCGTCAGTGACACGAATGCACAAAGTGCATATACAGGTCACTGTTTCGTCCACAAGCGAGCAGAACTCTGTTTGTGAAACCAGAAAACAAATATCAAAATTGAATTTGTGTTCAGTATTCCGGCACCAGATACCCACAGACGCGTTGCGGACTTCAATGTCCTCTTCAGTGTGGTCCCGACCCAGTGCTGAGGAATACTGAACATTTCTGACTATTTCAAGCCAATATGTGAAAACTATTAATGATTCCGATAGCTAACGCCATCTATTGCTTCATAGTGGCATCGTCAGTGACACAAATGCACAAAGTGCATATACAGGTCACTGTTTCGTCCACAACTTATGAATATATAAACTATTCAAATGTTTGTAGATTGAAAACCCTACAATAAGATGGAAAATAATTACGGTACGTATGCCGACTTACGATACTCGCATCTCTCTCTTAGTGTTCAATTATTTATGACATAAAATTTACATATACGTTACGTCAAATCACATTTTCACCTCATTTATAATAACCGAAATTTTAGTTCTTCATATTTCCTGCTATAATTCTGATAATAGAAATATTACATATTTTGTGTTTAATGCATTACTCTTAAAATAGATTCTAGTAACCATAATATTGTTTTCATTAATCTCAATAATGATACACACAGTTAAACTTGACCGTTTTGAAAAAAAACTACCTGTTCTTGCAAACATGTATTATTTTAGAATATAAAATTCTAAAAAAAAATCTAAATATTTATCTTGAAAGTGACCCGCTTCGCTTTTTGAAAAGGACAGTTGGATATATCCGTTCTTGGTTGTTTTTTTTGTAAACCAAAAATAAATCATTTAAGTGCACCACTTAAATGATTTATCATGCTGGTTTAAAACCCACGAAAAATCTGCATAGAAGTGCTCGTTTGCCCTTATTATGGCAGGTGCATGGTTATTTTGTTATTATTATGTTTCTATTTAAACGACACTTGCAATCGTTAGTCACAGAAGCACGTATAAAACTTGTAATGCAAAACATAAGTTACAAACAACCCCTTTCATCGATCGTCTTGTTTATTTAATTTTCTCAATAAAAGATATTCTAGCAGCAAAGCCGTAGCCAGAAAAAAATTTCAAGGGGGATCTAAAACTTTGGGGGAGGGGGGGGAGTTTTAATAGTAAATATTTTATTTTTGACCCAACGGGGCAGCTTTTACATATTAAAATTTAACATTTTGAAAATTTCTGGGGGGTGGGGGGTTTCAACCCCCACATCCCCCCCGCCCCTGGATACGGCCTTGTCTAGCAGTATTGGTTAATAAACGACATTTCTTTTGCATTAATGCTGAAGGATATATGCGTTGCAATAACCGTAATTATTAAAAATCAATCTAAATCTCTGGGTATCACGAATGGGAGTAGCATGTATAAACGTCTAAAATACAAACAAAATAGAAGGGACTAGACAACACGATTAATCTCCCTTAATAAAAACGTTAAATCAGTGGGGATCCGAGAAGGCTGCGATTCCGTCGCATCGAAAAATTCATTACATCCACCTGTAATTCGAACTGAGCACAGATCGTGTCGCCCCTCGCACGACGCACCAATTCCCCTCTCGATACGACCCTTTTTTCTATTTTTTAACATTTTTTGAAATTCGTACTTTTTAAACGTCAGGCAAAAACTTACTAACCTCAATACTTTATACGCTGGTCTTGCTTCACACGGCACTTTTCGGGGTCGCGCATACCATCATTTCGATGGGATTTGACCTGGCCTTTCCAACGCGACACATCCGAGCGCTCAAATCGCCCGATTAAAAAAGATATCGATTTTTAATGATTTTCAAAAAAAAAAAAATTGATTCTCAAAATTTTGGGTGCGCCGGGTTCACAATTACAATAGAAACACAACCCATCTATCGGGCATTTTTTTCATCCACGAAAAGTATTTTTTTTTTTTATCAAAAGTTTAAACGGATAAATACCGGGTGTCGAAATCCTGATTTTATTCATTATTTTTTTTTTCATCCAAATTTTTTTGTTTTATCACAGGATGATAGGATTATACTTGGTGATGATGTTGGGACCATTTTTTTTTTCTTTAATGGCCGCCTTCACCGGCTGTCAGCACTTTTTCGGTCAAAAAATTGCCATCGACAAATTTTGTTTCCACAGTTCGATTTCGAAAATTTATCCGCAACCGGCAAGACAAAACAAAACTATGAAAACAACAAAAAAAAATTATGTACCCTTATGGAACAGATTGTACTGATGGAACACGAAAAACACGCGGGGCATGAGCCATAGTAGTTTTCATTTTAGCGATCTGAAATTTTTACTGGGCATAGAACCGAACCGCGAAATTCCGATAGGCTATACGGCGTTAAAATCCAAAATCGTTTTCTATTTTTAAAAAAATTTTGAAATTTTGAATTTAGTGGATCTCTGCGAAAAATTGCGATAGAGAAATTTGGATTTCAGATTTGGATTTAGACCACTTATCGGCTCCTGGGAAAAATACAAAATCAAAAATCTAATTTTTTGACCCAAGGTATATATATACCTTTGAGTTTTTTTTCATCTCAAAAAACATGAAAATCACCGGGGCATAAACCATAGTAATTTTTAAGTTAGCAATCTAAAATTTTGAATGGACAGAGAACCGATCGTCCTGAGTGCACAAGGCTATTCGTATTTAACATCAAAAATCGTTTTCTATTTCGAAAAAAATTTTGAAATTTTGATTTTCTTTTTCTTTGGTCGAAAAATTTAGATAGAGAAATTTAGATTTCACATTTGCATTTCCACTAATTATCCGCAACCGATAAGAAAAAAAAAATCAAAAAAACCTTTGGATTTAAAAAATTTTTTTTTTTTTCGAAAAAAAGGTCACCCTATAATTGGGGCATAAAATATCGAAATATTCATTTTAGCGATTTGAAATTTTTACAGGGCAGATAACAGACCGTCGCGAGTGCGCGAGGCTATTCGGCGTAAAAATCCAACCCTTTTATCTAAAGTCAGACTACATACATCACCCCCGACAAGCTTGCGAGCGAAGCGAGCTCTATCGAAGTCAGACTACATACATCGCCCAAGACAAACTTGCGAGCGAAGCGAGCCAACCAAAGACGTGAAGCTATCTCTATTAAATTCTCGCGAAGCGAGCCGTGTCGAAGTCAGACTACATACATCACCCCCGACAAGCTTGCGAGCGAAGCGAGCTCTATCGAAGTCAGACTACATACATCGCCCAGGACAGACTTGCGAGCGAAGCGAGCCAACCGAAGTCGTGAAGCTACCTCCATTAAATTCTCGCGAAGCAAGCTCTATCAAAGTTAGACTACATACATCGCCCAGGACGAGCTTGCGAGCGAAGCGAGCCTACCAAAATCCTGGAGCTACCTCTATTAAATTCTCGCGAAGCGAGTTGTGTCGAAGTCAGATTACATACATCACCCCCGACAAGCTTGCGAGCGAAGCGAGCTCTATCGAAGTCAGCCTACATACATCGCCCAGGACAAACTTGCGAGCGAAGCGAGCCAACCAAAGTCTACCTCTATTAAATTCTCGCGAAGCGAGCTCTATCGAAGTTAGACTACATACTTCGCCCAGGACGAGCTTGCGAGCGAAGCTAGCCCACCAAAGTCCTGAAGCTACCTCTATTAAATTCTCGCGAAGCGAGTTGTGTCGAAGTCAGACTACATACATCACCCCCGACAAGCTTGCGAGCGAAGCGAGCTCTATCGAAGTCAGACTACATACATCGCCCAGGACAAACTTGCGAGAGAAGCGAGCCAACCAAAGTCGTGAAGCTACCTCCATTAAATTCTCGCGAAGCAAGCTCTATCGAAGTTGGACTACATACTTCGCCCAGGACGAGCTTGCGAGCGAAGCGAGCCTACGAAAGTCCTGGAGCTACCTCTATTAAATTCTCGCGAAGCGAGTTGTGTCGAAGTCAGACTACATACATCAATCCCGACAAGCTTGCGAGCGAAGCGAGCTCTATCAAAGCCAGACTACATACGTCGCCCAGGACAAACTTGCGAGCGAAGCGAGCCAACCAAAGTCGTGAAACTACCTCCATTAAATTCTTGCGAAGCGAGCTCTACCGAAGTTAGACTACATATTTCGCCCAGGACGAGCTTGCGAGCGAAGCGAGCCTACCAAAGTCCTGGAGCTACCTCTATTAAATTCTCGCGAAGCGAGTTCTGTCGAAGTCAGACTACATACATCACCCCCGACAAGCTTGCGAGCGAAGCGAGCTCTATCGAAGTCAGACTACATACATCGCCCAAGACAAACTTGCGAGCGAAGCGAGCCAACCAAAGACGTGAAGCTATTTCTATTAAATTCTCGCGAAGCGAGCCGTGTCGAAGTCAGACTACATACATCACCCCCGACAAGCTTGCGAGCGAAGCGAGCTCTATCGAAGTCAGACTACATACATCGCCCAGGACAGACTTGCGAGCGAAGCGAGCCAACCGAAGTCGTGAAGCTACCTCCATTAAATTCTCGCGAAGCAAGCTCTATCAAAGTTAGACTACATACATCGCCCAGGACGAGCTTGCGAGCGAAGCGAGCCTACCAAAATCCTGGAGCTACCTCTATTAAATTCTCGCGAAGCGAGTTGTGTCGAAGTCAGATTACATACATCACCCCCGACAAGCTTGCGAGCGAAGCGAGCTCTATCGAAGTCAGCCTACATACATCGCCCAGGACAAACTTGCGAGCGAAGCGAGCCAACCAAAGTCGTGAAGCTACCTCCATTAAATTCTCGCGAAGCGAGCTCTATCGAAGTTAGACTACATACTTCGCCCAGGACGAGCTTGCGAGCGAAGCTAGCCCACCAAAGTCCTGAAGCTACCTCTATTAAATTCTCGCGAAGCGAGTTGTGTCGAAGTCAGACTACATACATCACCCCCGACAAGCTTGCGAGCGAAGCGAGCTCTATCGAAGTCAGACTACATACTTCGCCCAGGACAAACTTGCGAGTGAAGCGAGCCAACCAAAGTCGTGAAGCTACCTCCATTAAATTCTCGAGAAGCGAGCTCTATCGAAGTTTGACTACATACTTCGCCCAGGACGAGCTTGCGAGCGAAGCGAGCCTACGAAAGTCCTGGAGCTACCTCTATTAAATTCTCGCGAAGCGAGTTGTGTCGAAGTCAGACTACATACATCACCCCCGACAAGCTTGCGAGCGAAGCGAGCTCTATCAAAGCCAGACTACATACGTCGCCCAGGACAAACTTGCGAGCGAAGCGAGCCAACCAAAGTCGTGAAACTACCTCCATTAAATTCTCGCGAAGCGAGCTCTACCGAAGTTAGACTACATATTTCGCCCAGGATGAGCTTGCGAGCGAAGCGAGCCCACCAAAGTCCTGGAGCTACCTCTATTAAATTCTCGCGAAGCGAGTTGTGTCGAAGTCAGACTACATACATCACCCCTGACAAGCTTGCCAGCGAAGCGAGCTCTATCGAAGTCAGACTACATAAAACGCCCAGGACAAACTTGCGAGCGAAGCGAGCCAACCAAAGTCGTGAAGCTACCTCCATTAAATTCTCGCGAAGCGAGCTCTATCGAAGTCAGACTACATACATCGCCCAGGACGAGCTTGCAAGCGAAGCGAGCCTACCATAGTCCTGGAGCTACCTCTATTAAATTCTCGCGAAGCGAGCTGTGTCAAAGTGAGACTACATGCATCACCCCCGACAAGCTTGCAAGCGAAGCGAGCTCCATCGAAGTCAGACTACATTCGTCGCCCAGGACAAACTTGCGAGCGAAGCGAGCCAACCAAAGTCGTGAAGCTACCTCCATTAACTTCTCTGACTGATTTTTTAAATATCGAATCAAGCAACGAGACATTTCAAAAAATCATCGCTTCGTTTCTGTTTATCGTGGAACGTTGAACGTTTGCAAAACTATAGTCCACTATGGACCCTTTAATCGGTGCCAGTTTCGTTTGTTCATCTCATCATCGAACCGATATATGATTTTTTTTCAATATTTATTATGCAAATCGCATTTCACTGAAAAATATCGATTTTTTATAGTGCGTATTTTTCCAACACATGAGGTTTTTGTATCTTTGCGCTCTCTCCCACTCATTGAAAATTTCGATCACAGGGGTACATATGGAAACTTTTTTTGGTAAAAATAATATTTTTTAATTCATACCAAAAAACGTTCCTCTTTGTTTTTCACGCGTGCGCTTTTGTTTTTTTATTAATTTTTGGCGAATGCGGCACCACCCAACGATTGTATAATATTATTTTAAATTCCATCGTGTGCAGAATTTAATGCGACAAATCACCGTTCTTTTCCGAGTTCGATCCGATTATTAAAAGTATTTTTTTTTTAATTTTAAAGTTTAATGTGCATATACAGGGTGGTCTAAAACCATGATTTTCTTCATTATTTTTTTTGACCTACTTAAAATGCTCCAAAATGATATTTTAAACGCAGGATGGTATGGTTTGACCTCGCAGTGCTCAGCAAATTATTTTCGATTCAGAAAATGGCCGTTTTCACGGGATTTCAACAAATGTTCGGTCCAAAAATTGCGCTAGAGACAATTTTTTTTCGTTGAAATTAAGGAATAACCACCCACTCAGTGTGCGAGCGAAGCGAGCACCCTAGCGAGCGAAGCGAGCAAGGCAAGCGAGCGAAGCGAGCAAGGCAAGCGAGCGAAGCGAGCGGCTGGAGCGAAGCGACCATCTCTTCCAACCTTTTCACGGACCTTTACATCCATCCACTCCATAACCACTACACAACAACGATCTATCTTGCAACCACCACCATTCGGCTTATGCATCATTTCCTCTCCCCCTCCCTTTCCCCTTGCTACTATTATACATATATTTTTCTTCAACATCATTTATTTTTCTTGGCATTATGCCGAGCTATTTATTATACTTTTCTCTTGATTCGGCCCTCGGTTCCCCGGTTGGTAAATCGGGCTAAATGCTAGTTACTAATACAATATTCACACAATCATTACACATTATTTTATTCACTAAGCTTTTAGAGAATCATTGTTCGAGTATAGAACTGCTTGTTTTTGAAGATACATCTAAACCAGTGGTTCCCAAAGTGGTCCCTACGGACCCCCAGGGGTCCTCGGGATCATTCAGGGGGTCCGTGGAAAATTAGAATTGATTTGGGGGTCCCTGAACAACGTCAGGGGGTCTGCGCAAGGTTTAATATAAAATAAAAAAATTGGGACATAATTTTATTAATATGGAAGTTAAAATAAATAACAATGAATAAATTATTAGCGATTTTTACGTCCTATAAAATATAAATATAGACAGGTTCCAACCACTAGCGGCTCGCGGAGTAACTTCAGGTGAGGATCAAACCCAAGATACAAAAAATGAGGTTGAAAGCACTACGCATGCATATCGTTCATAAATGCTCCTCATGCCACAGAATTGCGTCATCAATTCACACATTTAGCAGAGCGACGAGCACATCTTTTAATGCCGGTATACATTACATTAGCATTATTGTTTCACAAGAAGTTGGCCACCGGCCGCCACTGGTTTCAGCATGCACCCTCTAGAATTCCGTGTCTCGAGTGCTCGGTAGTGTACTGAAAAGCTTAGGCAGCATATTCCAGACATTCCAGAGCGTTCGGTATGACACATTTGTTTACTTGAGTTACTTGAGTATTTTCATTAGGATTCCTTTTTTATTAAAAACTTAAGAAGAGATTGTAAGTTTTTCTAACACAGATGTGTTTCTGAAGAATATATTATTAATGATTCTGTACAAGAAGTTAGATATATTAGGTTTTATAATTTAATATAATGCAAAGAGTTATAGCTTATTATTTTATATTTTTGCTTATTTTGTTTACCTCCGCGAGTAACCAAATCCGCGAATGTTGGAATTACTGTATATTACTGTATATTATAGTCTGTTGTTATTTAATTTTGTTATTATTTATTTTTCTTGAAAAATAATTGGTACAAAAGAGTACCTACACTATATGTGACATTTACATGAAATTTTATCCTTACACCTCAAATAATTTATTCAAAAGAGATTTTCATTGCAGCATTCCATTTAAAAAAAATATTATAATTAACAGTGGTTTGTTGCAAATATAAATTTTGAGAAACCTATTTTCCTATATATTTATAGGCCCCATTTTACAGATAACAGTATGAGTGAGATGAAGAAAAAATGCAGACAATACAGTGTTGAATATATGAAATATGGCTTTATTCCGTCACCAGGAAATAGTAATTTACCTATGTGTCTTATATGTAGTAAAACGATGCCAAACAATTCAATGAAACATTCTAAGCTTAAGGAACATTTAATAAAAATCCATAGTGACAAAAATGATAAGGATTTAACGTTTTTTCAAACACTCAAAGAAAAATTTTGAAAACACCGACATTGCAAGAACTCATAGGAACAACATCTGAGAGAGATGACGATGGACTGCGTGCTTCTTATATTTCTTTAATGATTGCGAAGTCCGGAAAGGCGCACACTATTGGCGAAGAACTTATTCTACCAGCTGTAAGTGAGGTAATACGCACCGTGTTACACAAACCAGCTTTTGATATTATAAAAAGAATTCCGCTGCGTAATAATACTGTACGAAGAAGGATCGACGAAATGGCTCAGTGTGTAGAAAACTCTTTATGTGACTACTTAAAAACATCTGAATTCTCTATATAGCTTGACGAATCAACATTACCAGGAAACGAAGCTTTACTTTTAGCTTATGTGAGATTTTTAAAAGAAGAAAACATTTCCCAAGAATTGTTATTTGCTAAATGTTTGGAAACTGATACGAAAGGTGAAACGTTATTTAGTGAATTAAAAAGATATTTCGATGTAAAAGCTACACCCTTGACTAATATCATCCCCGTTGCTACTGACGGTGCTCCGGCAATGGTAGGACGACACCGAGGCTTTCTGGCGTATTTAAAGCAAGCTATAATGTATTATCAGTACATTGTGTCATTCATCGACATCATTTGGTCTCAAAAAAATTAAATCAAAAGGAATGCTTAAATGAGAGATTATTTGTTCAACTTTGTTTGAAAAATGATGATGACTATAATTGTTTACTACTTATCACAGAAGTACCTTGATTATCTAAAGGTGCATGTTTGGAACGCTTCTATTCCCTGTTTGATTCAGTGTTGGAATTCCTGGAGAGTAAAGATAGTGATTTGCGGCACAATTTTTGCCAGATTTAACGAGACTAATTTGAAACTACAAGGTGACTTTTGCTGTACAAACAAACCTTGGAAAACGGGGAATGCTCTCAGTTTCGAAATCTTTTAAAACTGCAAAATAAATATAAAGGTTTGTATGCTTATTGTCAGCAGTTAACAGCGCTTCATTCGGACCTTAACCAAAGATTTGAAGACATTCTTCACTTGAATATTCCCGACTGGTTGTTGAACCCTTTTGCAAGTAGTCAAACTCAGAGCACAAATACAGATGAAGACATACTAATACAGGAGCAACTTATTGAATTATCCACAAATGAGGAGCTGAAACCATTGTTTAAACAAGGATACGATAACTTCTGGATACAAAAACAGATCCCAATTTTATATCCAGCATTATGGGTTATTGTACAGAAGCTGTTCATTGCTTTTCAGTCTTCCTATCTGGTAGAACGTGGATTCAGTGCCGTTATGAGTCTCATCACAAAAAAAAGAAACCGACTAGAAATTAGTACTCGTGGGGACTTGCGGTTACTACTCACAAAAATATTGAGCCGGACATAAATACACTTATAACATCCCATCAGGTTCAACCAAGTCAATAATTTTTTTGTATGTTAAAACAAGTTATAATTTTAATAAATACTCTTCAACAAAATGTTTTATTTATATTTTATTTTTAATATATTTTTACCATTTTAGACGTCATACATTTGTAATTTTTCTATTATGCATTTATGTAGTTTTTACACTCAGGGGTCCGTGGGCAAGTTTTGAGTATAAAAAGGGGTCCGTGAGCCAAAAGAGTTTGGGAACCACTGTTCTAAACGAAGAAGTCTTAGGTGTTCAATTAAAGTGGAGTGCAGACGCTCTACGGGTGAATTTGATTTATGGTAGTACGGAGTAGTGAAATGAATTTGAATTTTGTGTAAATTTAGAATTTCTTTTAGTTCTTTGGTTTTGTTTTTTTTCTATTATCTGAAGTTATTCGTTAGAAAACACCATCAAATGAAAAATATAATATTAAAGCGTTACAAACTTCAATAGCTGATTTATTTTGTATTGGGATTGATTGTCCTGATTTTGAAAATGCATCTATGATTGTTAAAAATGTTTGATTATCAAATTTAAAGATATCTATATGGAGTAACTGAAATGCTTTATTAATAGTTTCACTTAAGACACTTGCGACATAAGGGGGATTTCTTAAATATTTGGCTTTTGACGATTATTTATATAGTTAGATACATCTTTTCTTATCGATGGCCAATAATAATTTCTTTCTTGGTGTTCAAGTGTTTCGTTAATGCCTCTGTGATTACATTTTCCTTCGTGTTGATATTTCATTAGTAATACACGATCGTCTAGGTTTACGATTGAATTGACAAATTTTGTGCACTTTATTAGTTTTAATCCTGATTGATAAAAATATCGCATATATGCTTGATTAAAATCGTTATACATTGAATCGTCATGGAAATATAAGTAAAATGTTTTATTTTCGGTTGTGTAGTATTTTAGAAATTGAAAGTAGATTATAATCAGATTTTGGTACTTTTACTTATAAAATATTATGATGTTCGAATTTACTATTAGTGACTTGTAATTTATTTTGAGAGTTATGAGATATTACAATTTGGCTAGATTTGTTATTAATAATTTCTTCTAAAATTGGAGTTCCGTTATTTAAAGATTCTAAGTCATTATTCGAATGGGGTGTATCTAAAGTATTGTCGTTATCTAGACATTTTGAAGGAGGTTTAATTTAAAAGTCTTGTAAAATTTTGACTTTATTAGAGTTTTCCGGAAAATTCTCATCATTTTCATTAACATATAAATTTTCACACATATCTCTGAGATATTTTAAAATTTCAGAATTTACTTCACCTAGATTGTTCATAAGACTTTCGATTTCGAGTGCATTAATTTGAATACGGGATAATGCATCAGCATTTGTATTTTGTTTTTCCTTTTTATAGATAATTTCATAGTCATATTCTGAAAGACGTAATCTCCATCTTACTAGTCTACTATTAGGTTCTTTTAAATCGAATAACCATATCAATGGCCATATCTGTATAGATTTTGAATCGTTTACCGAATAAGTATGGTTGAAAATATTTACATGTCCATACTATAGCGAGCATTTCTTTTTCTATGGTGGAAAATTAAGTTTCGGTATCACTTAGGTCACCTTGTGAGAGAGCGGCTCCAATTGCAAAATTACTTGCATTTGTTGTTATTATGAAAGGTTTTTCAAAATCAGGGTATTGGAGAATGGGTGCATGTATCAATAGATTTTTACAATATTCAAATTAGTTTATAAATCTTTAGTATGTTTCACTGTATTATTTCCTTTTAAGCAATTCGTTATCCCACTGAGCAAATCTATTTAAGTAATGATTCAACAACATTGAAACAACGTTTAATCTTGTTACAATGTTGATATAACGTTATTTGTTTGTTTTTTGCTTAGTGGGATGGGTTTAAGTATTTTTGGAAGACTTTTGATAAAACGTCTGTAATAGCCAATTAGTCCAAGTAATCATTTAATTTCCTTAATTTTTATATAGCGGAGATTTTATCTGGATTAGGTTTAATTCCTTCAGGAGTAATTACATGAGCAAACACATTGAAGTAATGTTTCATCAACGTTTAATGTTGCTACAATGTTGATGTAACGTTATTTGTTTGTTTTTTGGTCAGTGGGTCCGTTCTTAGAAATTCAGATTTATCCAATTGAATTTTAAACTGTGTTTCTCGGAGTCTACTAACTATTTTCTTTATGTTGCAAACATGTTCTTGGAGGGATGTGCTAAAAATGACAATATCGTCTAAATAGACGAGACAGATTTTGTTTTGAAAGCCTCTGAGGATGTTGTCAATTACACATTGAAAGGTGGACGGGGCATTTTTAAGCCAAAGGGCTTTAGAATAAGTAACTTACAGCGCTCCACTAACACTGTAATGGAACTTAGAGGTCAAATTATCGAAGTTTGGAATGAAATACCCCAAGTCGATATTGACAGCCTGATTTCTATGTTAATGTGTTAATGAGTGTTTGGGAAATGGTGGAGGCCCAACACATTATTAATTTTTATTCATTTGTTTTTTTTCTTTTTCAAGTTGATTTTTTGATCATCGCTTCAGTTTGTTTACATGATCAAATTGTGTAAATTTTATTAAAATCGTGAAATAAATACTTGGTGTTCTGATTTTTTTGAAAGGCAGTATAATATAGTAATAACAATTGATTAAAAATATACATATTGATAACCGAGAATATTTTGAACTTCATGATATTTGGGTGTTTCACATGCGTGGAGCATGAAGTAAAATTTCGAGTTTAGAAAAGCTAGAATTTGGCTTGGACCAAGCCACATTTTTAGGCTTTTCTAGTTCAGGCTTTTCTAGTTCAAACTAGTTCAAATTATTGGAATTTATTAAGATCTTTTTTTCTCGTTACATGAATAGCTATTTATAATATACAGGGTGTCCCCGAATGGTCTGTACAACGCTCTACCACATATTCTCTGAAACAAAATAAGACGATTTAACTAAACTTATCTCTATCCAAAAGTGGTTCCTAAGCCATCTACCAGGCCTCAAAGATAATATTTTTTTCATTATTTTTAAAATATTTTTATTTTGGACTTACGTAAGAAAACCTAATTTGGCACATTTAATTACATTGATACCATGCACTTTTTGCGATATGTTTCTTTATCCTACGTTTAAAGTAAGTGGTCAAACTAGGACCATCGACTTCTTAAGATACATAAATATTTTTATTCAACAGGTCAAATCATAAGGAATACTTTTTTTCTGCAAGATCATTCAATTTTACGTATTTTTTGTCTCTTATAAAATTTTGTTATTTTCCCCACAAAAAAATATTTTTATTTGTCAAAAAAAGTAATAAAATTATGAACAATATTTTGCTTCTCAAAACAATTAACAAAGTAGAAATAAAGATAGGTACCTAACAATAAACACAAATTTATTAGTTTCACAACAAATGTTCAATCTGATTGTTATTTTCAGCAATACAACAATTTACACGTCGCAAAAAATTAAAATGGACACGTTGTAAAACACCAACATTGTTTTTAACTGTTTGAAACGCATTCTGTATTCGCGCCCATAATTCGCCGTGCGTATTTATGGGCTTACCATAAACAATAGATTTACTAGTTCCCCACAAAAAAAAGTCCATTGGGGTGATATCCGGGGAACGTGGAGGCCAAGGCACTAGTGCGTCATTGCCTCTCTCAATCCATTTACCGGGATACTTTTGGTTTAAGAAAGTACGCACTGGTAAAGTGAAATGAGGTGGAGCCCCATCATGCATAAACCACATATCACGCCTAAGTAAAAGCGGCACATCCTCCGGTAAGACTGGCAATTCCTGAAGATGTTGTCAATACTGTTCTCCGTTTAAATTTTGAGGTAAAATTACTGGTCCTACAATAATATTTACTATACCGGCCCAAACATTTGTTTTAAATTGCCGTTGGAAATGCATGGTTTTAGTTGCAAGTGGATTATCTTCGGAATAAACATGCTCATCTTTAAGATTTGTTATACCTCTTCGGGTAAAACACGCTTCGTCTGAAACAAAATTGTCTTGGCGAAATTCAAATTGTCAATTTGGCTATTAACAATGAATTGGCAAAACTGAAGTCGCTTATCGTGATCCTGAGGCATTAGCTCTTGAACTTTTTGAATGTGATATGGGTATAGCAGTTGCTCTTTAATCACCTTATGCACAACATTTTTAGATACGCCTAGTTCAGCACCTAAACGCCGGGTACTTTTAGATGGATCTTCATCTATCCGTTGTAAAATCTCTTCTTCAACATCCACAGTTCGTACAGTGCGTTTACTACCACAATCCCTCGCCTTTCTACGGAAGCAATTGTTTGATGGTTTGGTATTCGGCGATTTGGAAATCTTTCACTGTACACTCTTACACATTTGCGGCCATTACCTTCACAAAACCCAAAAAACTAAAACAATATCAGTTAATTCATTAATAACTGAATTTCACAGGTGTCTCAATTTCAATTTTTTGTAAAAATATTTTTTTTGTGAGGAAAATAGCAAAATTTTATAAGAGACAAAAAATACGTAAAATTGAATGATCTTGCAGAAAAAGAAGTCGATGGTCCTAGTTTGACCACTTACTTTAAACGTAGGATAAAGAAACATATCGCAAAAAGTGCATGGTATCAATGTAATTAAATGTGCCAAATTAGGTTTTCTTACCTAATTCCAAAATAAAAATATTTGAAAAATAATGAAAAAAAAATAATATCTTTGAGGCCGTGTAGATGGCTTAGGAACCACTTTCGGATAGAGATAAGTTTCGTTAAATCGTCTTATTTTGTTTCAGAGAATATGTGGTAGAGCGTTGTACAGACCATTCGGGGACACCCTGTATTGAACACAAATTCTGAATTCAGTCTAGTTTTCAATTGTTTAAACAGAACTAAGACAGCTGTCACCGTTTTAAAGATATAGCTCGTTTGTTTCGATAGTTGTAATCGCCCGTAGTTCTTTTGTTTTGACAGTTAATGTTAAAATCTTTAAAATGAAAAAGTGTGCAGGATTCAGTCTAGAAAAATACCTCGCCTAATGATGAAAGTTTGTAAGTACTATGTTTAATGTACATGACACAAATTATACATTTAAACAAATGATGTTACAATTAAATTTGCAATACTTCAAACCACCAATTGAAAATGTCAAAATGAATATCCAACTCCAACGTTATTCAAAAATATATTAATATCGATAATAATAATCACCAATACGTATTGTAAAATTGATGCTGCGTTGAGAGCTACTTCAATTATTTTTTTGTTTTTCTGTTTAAGTGTTTAAAGTAGATAAAAAAAAGGTTGGCAAACCCTCGTTTAGATTAAGATTTAGTGGTCAATTGTTTTCATGAATAAATAACCCAATGATTAAGTTACTTGAAGATGATAATATACTGCCTTTCAAAAAAATCAGAACACCAAATATTTATTGCCAATTTTAATGAAATTACACAATTTGATCATGTAAACGAACTGTATCGATGATCAAAAAATCAACTTGAAAAACAAAAAAAACAAATGAATAAAAATTAATAATGTGTTGGGCCTCCACGATTTCCCAAACACTCATTAACACGTCGAGGCATGGCGTCTATATCGACTTGGGGTATATCATTCCAAACTTCGATAATTTGACCTCTAAGTTCCATTACAGTGTTAGCGGGGCGCTGTAAGTTACTTATTCTAACACCTATCATATCCCAAACATGTTCTATTGGCGATAGATCTGGAGAACGAGATGGCCAAGGTAACAAATTGATTTCGGCACTATCAAAAAACTGTCTTGTAATGGCCTCTGTGTGAGGTCGAGCATTATCTTGATGAATAATGGGGTTCTGCAAGCCATTTACATAGGGCACTAACACTGGCCGTAAAATGTTGTCAATATACCGAATTGCCTTAAGACTTGCTTCTAAAAAAACTAGAGGAGACCGACGACCATATGCTATCGCCCCCCAAACCATAACTCCCTGTGTAAGAGCCGTATGTCTTTCAACAGCAAATTGTAAAATTCTGCGTTCACCGCGTCGACGTCTCACTCTTCTGCGACCATCATGAGCCTATAAACAGAACCGAGATTCATCGCTGAAGATAATGTTATTCCATTCATGGGTCCAATGTTGTCTTTCCCTGCACCAATCAAGTCTTGCTCTGCGATGCTGCGGAGTAAGAGGTATACACAATTGTGGACGGTAGGATCTTATACCAAAACTGCGGATTCCTCTGTAAACAGTAGCCATGGATAGATACTCTTTGGCCATTTAGAGCCAACCATTCATTTCCCAATGCCCGCGACGTTGTAAATCTGTCCCTTAAAGTTGTAAGACGAATAGCTCGATCTTCACGCTCAGTGGTGCTTCTTGGACGTCCTGATCCAAGTCTACGTCGATTCTCCCCAGCTTCGGACCATCTAGACCAGCAGCGTACGATCACCGATACACTACGGCCTACCCTTTCAGCAATAGCACGAACCGAAAAACCCGCTTCTCGCATTCCAATAATGCGACCCCTTTCAAATTCACTTAGATGATGATATTGTGCACGCCGACGAACACGGGGCATCTTTTTATGTTTTACAAACTGAAACGTCAAACTACTCAGAGGCTACTTGGATATTAGAGGCAATTGCATTCAAAAATCAGCAGCTTTTCATAATGGTGAAATCAAGGAAAAATACCATTAAATAGTAACCAAAACAATTGATTTTTTGATCATCGATGCAGTTCATTTACATGATCAAATTCTATAAATTTCATTAAAATCGTCCAATAAATACTTTGTGTTCTAATTTATTTCAAAGGCAGTATATTTGATTAAAAACACTTAGATCCTTTATTCCAAACTTTATTTTGTAACGAAATGTACATTTCGGTCCACTATTAATGGTCAGTATCACTATCAAGAATACTAAAAAATAATTTTTATTTTTTAGTATTTAGTTTCAAACCATAGATAATGGACACATTGTGTCCGAAATGTACATTTGGTTCAAAATAAATTGTTAAAGAAAGGATCTAAATGTTTTTAATGAAATTGTAGATATTTTGAAATGTATAAAAGAAAAACCTTTTATTTTGAAATACTCCTACATAACATAACACGTAATGAAAATATTTTTTTTTAACCTGTTGTAGAATTTCTATTTAAAAAATATTGATAAGCATATTGAATATTTCTTGAATAACATTCTCATTTATCACTTGGTGAAACATTTTGAAATAATATTGAAGGATAAAGGTATCACCTAATATGGACTCCCTGATTGACGATAGTGCCGGGCATTCACAAAGAAAATGCCATGCAGTCTCGTCTTCCATGCTGCAACCTCTACAAGATGGGGAGTCAACTATCCCCATTCTATAGAGGTGCCTGTTTAGTCCATTGTGACCAGTAAGGATGGAAGTTAAGCGCCTGAGATTCCCTCTAGCCAGCTGCACTTTCCGATTCGCTGATCTCTCATTGGGATACACAAGAGCTTGCAGCCCTCGAAATCATCCCAACGCATCCTGAATTTCTCCAGGGCATTGATTTGTAACATGTTACACAGGAAGAGAGGAGCTAATCGCACTAGCGGCTCCGGTAGAGTAGATTCATCCCAGCGCCAGCTCTTGCCAGCGTGTCAGCTCTCCCGTTACCTGTGTCTGTATCATGCACTTTCACCCAGCAGACTTCAATGTTGTTGTGCATTGCTGCCTGTCTGAGTTTCCCGTGCCACCCTATTTCGGTCTCTGACGAAGCATAGGCTTTCTGCAGAGACAGAATCGCTTTCCTGCTATTCGTAAAGATTAGTATGGCTACATTTGTCACCTTGCGGTTTATGGTGTACTCAGCCGCAAGTGTTATTCCCATCAGCTCCAGTTGCGTGATGGTACCATGAATTCCCATCGGAACCGTCATATCCAACTCCAACGTTATTCAAAAAATATATTAATATCGATCATAATAATCACCAATGCGTATTGTAAAATTGATGCTGCGTTGAGAGTTACTTCAATTATTTTTTTGATTTTCTGTTTAAGTGTTTAAAGTAGATAAAAAAAAGCTTGGCAAACCCTCGTTTAGAGTAAGATTTAGTGGTCAATTGTTTTCATGAATAAATAACCCAATGATTGAGTTACTTGAAGATGATAATATACTGCCTTTCAAAAAAATCAGAACACCAAGTATTAATTGCACAATTTTAATGAAATTACACAATTTGATCATGTAAACGAACTGTATCGATGATCAAAAAATCAACTTGAAAAACAAAAAAAACAAATGAATAAAAATTAATAATGTGTTGGGCCTCCACGATTTCCCAAACACTCATTAACACGTCGAGGCATGGCGTCTATATCGACTTGGGGTATATCATTCCAAACTTCGATAATTTGACCTCTAAGTTCTATTACAGTGTTAGCGGGGCGCTGTAAGTTACTTATTCTAACACCTATCATATCCCAAACATGTTCTATTGGCGATAGATCTGGAGAACGAGATGGCCAAGGTAACAAATTGATTTCGGCACTATCAAAGAACTGTCTTGTAATGGCCTCTGTGTGAGGTCGAGCATTATCTTGATGAATAATGGGGTTCTGCAAGCCATTTACATAGGGCACTAACACTGGCCGTAAAATGTTGTCAATATACCGAATTGCCTTAAGACTTGCTTCTAAAAAAACTAGAGGAGACCGACGACCATATGCTATCGCCCCCCAAACTCCCTGTGTAAGAGCCGTATGTCTTTCAACAGCAAATTGTAAAATTCTGCGTTCACCGCGTCGACGTCTCACTCTTCTGCGACCATCATGAGCCTATAAACAGAACCGAGATTCATCGCTGAAGATAATGTTATTCCATTCATGGGTCCAATGTTGTCTTTCCCTGCACCAATCAAGTCTTGCTCTGCGATGCTGCGGAGTAAGAGGTATACACAATTGTGGACGGTAGGATCTTATACCAAAACTGCGGATTCTTCTGTAAACAGTAGCCATGGATAGATACTCTTTGGCCATTTAGAGCCAACCATTCATTTCCCAATGCCCGCGACGTCTAAATCTGTCCCTTAAAGTCTAAGTCTCCAAGTCTACGTCGATTCTCCCCAGCTTCGGACCATCTAGACCAGCAGCGTACGATCACCGATACACTACGGCCTACCCTTTCAGATTGCTGAACCGAAAAACCCGCTTCTCGCATTCCAATAATGCGACCCCTTTCAAATTCACTTAGATGATGATATTGTGCACGCCGACGAACACGGGGCATCTTTTTATGTTTTACAAACTGAAACGTCAAACTACTCAGAGGCTACTTGGATATTAGAGGCAATTGCATTCAAAAATCAGCAGCTTTTCATAATGGTGAAATCAAGGAAAAATACCATTAAATAGTAACCAAAACAATTGATTTTTTGATCATCGATGCAGTTCATTTACATGATCAAATTCTATAAATTTCATTTTTATTTTTATTTTTATTTTTAAGTATTTAGTTTCAAACCATAGATAATGGACACATTGTGTCCGAAATGTACATTTGGTTCAAAATAAATTGTTAAAGAAAGGATCTAAATGTTTTTAATGAAATTGTAGATATTTTGAAATGTATAAAAGAAAAACCTTTTATTTTGAAATACTATTACATAACATAACACGTAATGAAAATATTTTTTTTAACCTGTTGTAGAATTTCTATTTAAAAAATATTGATAAGCATATTAAATATTTCTTGAATAACATTCTCATTTATCACTTGGTGAAACATTTTGAAATAATATTGAAGGATAAAGGTATTCTAGCATAGCTGAGGTGGGTAGATCTCTTATGTATGGCCATCTATCACCTAATATGGACTCCCTGATTGACGATAGTGCCGGGCATTCACAAAGAAAATGCCATGCAGTCTCGTCTTCCATGCTGCAACCTCTACAAGATGGGGAGTCAACTATCCCCATTCTATAGAGGTGCCTGCTTAGTCCATTGTGACCAGTAAGGATGGCAGTTAAGCGCATGAGATTCCCTCTAGCCAGCTGCACTTACCGATTCGCTGATCTCTCATTGGGATACACAAGTGTTTCCTTAGAGAGCTTGCAGCCCTCGAAATCATCCCAACGCATCCTGAATTTCTCCAGGGCATTGATTTGTAACATGTTACACAGGAAGAGAGGAGCTAATCGCACTAGCGGCTCCGGTAGAGTAGATTCATCCCAGCGGCAGCTCTTGCCAGCGCGTCAACTCTCCCGTTACCTGTGTCTGTATCATGCCCTTTCACCCAGCAGACTTCAATGTTGTTGTGCATTGTTGCCTGTCTGAGTTTCCCGTGCCACTCTATTTCGGTCTCTGACGAAGCATAGGCTTTCTGCAGAGACAGAATCGCTTTCCTGCTATTCGTTAAGATTAGTATGGCTACATTTGTCACCTTGCGGTTTATGATGTACTCAGCCGCAAGTGTTATTCCCATCAGCTCCAGTTGCGTGATGGTACCATGAATTCCCATCGGAACCCTTGCTTGGATTTTTAGGGTTTTAGAGAAAACTCCAAGGCCCGATCCTTCTCTCATTTTAGATCCATCTGTGTAGATCCTTATAGCAGACTCTCTCATCCGCTGGTTGAATAGTAACGTTGTAGGGTGTGTTCCGTATTAGTGTTGGTACATAGCAGTCATTAACAGTCTCTAAAAGAGGTATATCTCTGCAGACATTCCTCCAGAATCTAACTTCCCCACAGCTGTTATTGTTCCAAATCCCACTGCACTGAAGGCGAAGTATAGTCGCCACGGCCTCCTTCTCCATGTGGATATCAAGTGGTGGAAGGCATAGCATGACTTCCATCGCTATCGTCAGAGTAGTGTGCATGGCGCCTGTTACACTAAGACAGACTGTCCGCTGCACTTGCGAGATTTGCTTCCTCGTGGTCCTCTGTTTGGTTCTGGGCCACCAAACTGAAGCTCCGTAAGTCAGCATGGGCCTTATGACAACTGTGTACAACCACAGAGTCGTGCGTGGTTTCAAACCCCAGGTTTTCCCCACTGCCCAACGACATTGCCAGAAGGCCTTGTCTGTTTTGATGTCGATGTGCGCTTTCCAGCCCAGTTTCCTGTCGAGAGTGATGCCCAGGTATTTCACCTCGTCGCTGTACTGCAACATCGTATTCTCTAATTTTGGTGCTTTTTTCGACACCTTCCTTTTCTTTGTGAACAGGACCATCTCCGTTTTGGCATGGTTTACCGATAGGGAGTGATCATTGCACCACCTTGAAACTATGTTTAGAGCTCCTTGCATCTGGTCCCATACGGCGTCTTCAAACTTACTACATACTAATATGGCCAGATCATCAGCATAGGCTGTCACAAACAAGCCTAGTTGCTGAACTTCGTCTAGTAGGCTGTCCAGAACCATGTTCCATAATAGTGGTGATACAACACCTCCCGGAGGACAGCCTCTGTCAATTTTACAGGTTATACGTTCTCTTCCCTGTTTCACTGTGACTTTACGATTGGCCAGTACGATTGTTGAAACTGAGGATGGGTGATCTAAGGGAGGTGGCACAATGGGCCTAATGAGGCCTAAGTGCAATGCAGAACTGCACACTCCCCTTTGCACCTCCACCACCTCTTTGAGTCCTCCTCGAATACAGTTGGGGCCTTGACGTGGTGAGGAGGCTCGTCGATGGGGGGCTACTTGCTCTGGTCCCCCTCCTGAGGCCGGGGCTAAATACCAACCCTACGTGATTGAGCCGCGCGTGGCGCCCTGTGTCGCCTAGTGAAGGTGGGTGGTGATTGAGGTGAAGCGTCGCTTGCGAGGGCGTGGAAGCAACGCATCACTTTGGCCCGGAACAACGCTAGACAGGAGGTTGGAGAACACCCAGCTCCAACCAGTCGGCTAGGCCGTCCCGTCAGAGGGCCGGCAGGGGAGTCCTTGGTGGTGGCAGTCGCGTAGGGCGTCCGGATGGTGGCGCTCGGTTGGTAGCTGGGCGTCGTGATTCGGACCCAACCTCATGCTGCAGGCCACCTCAGGGGACTATATCGGATCGGTAGCTCTGGGTGTCAAGTTGACACTCCCCTAGTTGGACTCCGCGATGGGTGGGAAGATTAAGTTTTTGGACCCGGTAAATGGATACTAAATCTACCCTAAACCCAGAGGGGAGAATGTGTGTGCCTCGTGCACACAGCAAGCCCGATGAGAAAGTGGCTGTGCCCATGAGTACGCCGCAACCTCAGGAGAAAACGAGTTGTGCGGCTGTGCCCACGAGCACGCTGCCAACTCGTGGGTGTCAAACCGAGGACGGCCCATCAGATTCGCATTGGATAGACGGATATGTCCTTGTGCAGAGAAAGCCAAGGAAGCATATCTGTGGGGCCGAAGCTAAGGCAAAAGGCATCGGTGCGATGATCAAAAAATCAACTTGAAAAACAAAAAAAACAAATGAATAAAAATTAATAATGTGTTGGGCCTCCACGATTTCCCAAACACTCATTAACACGTCGAGGAATGGCGTCTATATCGACTTGGGGTATATCATTCCAAACTTCGATAATTTGACCTCTAAGTTCTATTACAGTGTTAGCGGGGCGCTGTAAGTTACTTATTCTAACACCTATCATATCCCAAACATGTTCTATTGGCGATAGATCTGGAGAACGAGATGGCCAAGGTAACAAATTGATTTCGGCACTATCAAAAAACTGTCTTGTAATGGCCTCTGTGTGAGGTCGAGCATTATCTTGATGAATAATGGGGTTCTGCAAGCCATTTACATAGGGCACTAACACTGGCCGTAAAATGTTGTCAATATACCGAATTGCCTTAAGACTTGCTTCTAAAAAAACTAGAGGAGACCGACGACCTATGCTATCGCCCCCCAAACCATAACTCCCTGTGTAAGAGCCGTATGTCTTTCAACAGCAAATTGTAAAATTCTGAGTTCACCGCGTCGACGTCTCACTCTTCTGCGACCATCATGAGCCTATAAACAGAACCGAGACTCATCGCTGAAGATAATGTTATTCCATTCATGGGTCCAATGTTGTCTTTCCCTGCACCAATCAAGTCTTGCTCTGCGATGCTGCGGAGTAAGAGGTATACACAATTGTGGACGGTAGGATCTTATACCAAAACTGAGGATTCTTCTGTAAACAGTAGCCATGGATAGATACTCTTTGGCCATTTAGAGCCAACCATTCATTTCCCAATGCCCGCGACGTTGTAAATCTGTCCCTTAAAGTCCAAGTCTCCAAGTCTACGTCGATTCTCCCCAGCTTCGGACCATCTAGACCAGCAGCGTACGATCACCGATACACTACGGCCTACCCTTTCAGCAATAGCACGAACCGAAAAACCCGCTTCTAGCATTCCAATAATGCGACCCCTTTCAAATTCACTTAGATGATGATATTGTGCACGCCGACGAACACGGGGCATCTTTTTATGTTTTACAAACTGAAACGTCAAACTACTCAGAGGCTACTTGGATATTAGAGGCAATTGCATTCAAAAATCAGCAGCTTTTCATAATGGTGAAATCAAGGAAAAATACCATTAAATAGTAACCAAAACAATTGATTTTTTGATCATCGATGCAGTTCATTTACATGATCAAATTCTATAAATTTCATTTTTATTTTTATTTTTATTTTTAAGTATTTAGTTTCAAACCATAGATAATGGACACATTGTGTCCGAAATGTACATTTGGTTCAAAATAAATTGTTAAAGAAAGGATCTAAATGTTATTAATGAAATTGTAGATATTTTGAAATGTATAAAAGAAAAACCTTTTATTTTGAAATACTCCTACATAACATAACACGTAATGAAAATATTTTTTTTAACCTGTTGTAGAATTTCTATTTAAAAAATATTGATAAGCATATTGAATATTTCTTGAATAACATTCTCATTTATCACTTGGTGAAACATTTTGAAATAATATTGAAGGATAAAGGTATTCTAGCATAGCTGAGGTGGGTAGATCTCTTATGTATGGCCATCTATCACCTAATATGGACTCCCTGATTGACGATAGTGCCGGGCATTCACAAAGAAAATGCCATGCAGTCTCGTCTTCCATGCTGCAACCTCTACAAGATGGGGAGTCAACTATCCCCATTCTATAGAGGTGCCTGCTTAGTCCATTGTGACCAGTAAGGATGGCAGTTAAGCGCATGAGATTCCCTCTAGCCAGCTGCACTTACCGATTCGCTGATCTCTCATTGGGATACACAAGTGTTTCCTTAGAGAGCTTGCAGCCCTCGAAATCATCCCAACGCATCCTGAATTTCTCCAGGGCATTGATTTGTAACATGTTACACAGGAAGAGAGGAGCTAATCGCACTAGCGGCTCCGGTAGAGCAGATTCATCCCAGCGGCAGCTCTTGCCAGCGCGTCAGCTCTCCCGTTACCTGTGTCTGTATCATGCCCTTTCACCCAGCAGACTTCAATGTTGTTGTGCATTGTTGCCTGTCTGAGTTTCCCCTGCCACTCTATTTCGGTCTCTGACGAAGCGTAGGCTTTCTGCAGAGACAGAATCGCTTTCCTGCTATTCGTTAAGATTAGTATGGCTACATTTGTCACCTTGTGGTTTATGATGTACTCAGCCGCAAGTGTTATTCCCATCAGCTCCAGTTGCGTGATGGTACCATGAATTCCCATCGGAACCTTTGCTTGGATTTTTAGGGTTTTAGAGAAAACTCCAAGGCCCGATCCTTCTCTCATTTTAGATCCATCTGTGTAGATCCTTATAGCAGACTCTCTCATCCGCTGGTTGAATAGTAACGTTGTAGGGTGTGTTCCGTATTAGTGTTGGTACATAGCAGTCATTAACAGTCTCTAAAAGAGGTATATCTCTGCAGACATTCCTCCAGAATCTAACTTCCCCACAGCTGTTATTGTTCCAAATCCCACTGCACTGAAGGCGAAGTATAGTCGTCACGGCCTCCTTCTCCATGTGGATATCAAGTGGTGGAAGGCATAGCATGACTTCCATCGCTATCGTCAGAGTAGTGTGCATGGCGCCTGTTACACTAAGCCAGACTGTCCGCTGCACTTGCGAGATTTGCTTCCTCGTGGTCTTCTGTTTGGTTCTGGGCCACCAAACTGAAGCTCCGTAAGTCAGCATGGGCCTTATGACAACTGTGTACAACCACAGAGTCGTGCGTGGTTTCAAACCCCAGGTTTTCCCCACTGCCCAACGACATTGCCAGAAGGCTTTGTCTGTTTTGATGTCGATGTGCGCTTTCCAGCCCAGTTTCCTGTCGAGAGTGATGCCCAGGTATTTCACCTCGTCGCTGTACTACAACATCGTATTCTCTAATTTTGGTGCTTTTTTCGACACCTTCCTTTTCTTGGTGAACAGGACCATCTCCGTTTTGGCATGGTTTACCGATAGGGAGTGATCATTGCACCACCTTGAAACTATGTTTAGAGCTCCTTGCATCTGGTCCCATACGGCGTCTTCAAACTTACTACATACTAATATGGCCAGATCATCAGCATAGGCTGTCACAAACAAGCCTAGTTGCTGAACTTCGTCTAGTAGGCTGTCCAGAACCATGTTCCATAATAGTGGTGATACAACACCTCCCGGAGGACAGCCTCTGTCAATTTTACAGGTTATACGTTCTCTTCCCTGTTTCACTGTGACTTTACGATTGGCCAGTACGATTGTTGAAACTGAGGATGGGTGATCTAAGGGAGGTGGCACAATGGGCCTAATGAGGCCTAAGTGCAATGCAGAACTGCACACTCCCCTTTGCACCTCCACCACCTCTTTGAGTCCTCCTCGAATACAGTTGGGGCCTTGACGTGGTGAGGAGGCTCGTCGGCCTCGGGATGGGGGGCTACTTGCTCTGGTCCCCCTCCTGAGGCCGGGGCTAAATACCAACCCTACGTGATTGAGCCGCTCGTGGCGCCCTGTGTCGCCTAGTGAAGGTGGGTGGTGATTGAGGTGAAGCGTCGCTTGCGAGGGCGTGGAAGCAACGCATCACTTTGGCCCGGAACAACGCTAGACAGGAGGTTGGAGAACACCCAGCTCCAACCAGTCGGCTAGGCCGTCCCGTCAGAGGGCCGGCAGGGGAGTCCTTGGTGGTGGCAGTCGCGTAGGGCGTCCGGATGGTGGCGCTCGGTTGGTAGCTGGGCGTCGTGATTCGGACCCAACCTCATGCTGCAGGCCACCTCAGGGGACTATATCGGATGGGTAGCTCTGGGTGTCAAGTTGACACTCCCCTAGTTGGACTCCGCGATGGGTGGGAAGATTAAGTTTGTGGACCTGGTAAATGGATACTAAATCTACCCTAAACCCAGAGGGGAGAATGTGTGTGCCTCGTGCACACAGCAAGCCCGATGAGAAAGTGGCTGTGCCCATGAGTACGCCGCAACCTCAGGAGAAAACGAGTTGTGCGGCTGTGCCCACGAGCACGCTGCCAACTCGTGGGTGTCAAACCGAGGACGGCCCATCAGATTCGCATTGGATAGACGGATATGTCCTTGTGCAGAGAAAGCCAAGGAAGCATATCTGTGGGGCCGAAGCTAAGGCAAAAGGCATCGGTGCTGTGAGGCCGGCGGCCACGGGGCCTGCTTGTCACGGGTTATACGTTCCCTTCCCTGTTCCACTGTGACTTTACGATTGGCCAGTGCATTGCCAATCTATTCACACATTTTAGATGGTACTCCTCGCTTGCTTAGCTCGTTTTCTATCTTCGGTATGGTCGTTTTATCAAACGCACCTTCTATGTCAACAAAAACACCTAGGATGGATTCTGTAACATCCAATGTTCTCTCGATTCTGCTCACTACACTATGCAGGGCTGAATCAGTGGACCTCCCTCGTGTGTATGCATGTTGTGTCGCCATCAGCGGCTGTCTAACTAGAGCTGATGTTCTTATGTGCCATTCACAAACCTTTCCTGTGTTTTAAGGAGAAACGAGGAAAGTGTAATTGGTCTGTATGCCTTGGGAGCAGTATTGTCTGCTTTACCGGACTTCGATATGAAAACAACCCTGGCTCGTTTCCAGATCTTAGGGACATATCCCAGCGCCAAACTGGACCGAAACAGCATCACTACATACTCAGCTAGTTTATCCCGTCCCCACTATAGAAGGGAAAAGATGCCGTCGGGTCCGGGTCGGGTCGGGTCCGGGTGCTTTAAAGGCGGAAAAACTTGCAATTGCTCTAAGGATTCTTCATTTATCACTTCATGAGCCAGTTCCCTGTCTTCTGGTATTGTAAGTGATTTCAACCACATCCCTAGATTGGGTAGATAGTAAAGTGTATCCAGGGAAAAGAGTCTTGAGCAATAGTTGCAGACTTTTATGGAGGTCGTCAGTCATGGTGGCGTCCTCCTTCTTCAGGACTCCAACAGATTGATGGTGCTAACTTCTTGAGTGCTTTCAGTTCCTTCGCAGAAGGCACGCCATGACGCGTTTTGTACTCTCTAAGGCGGACCTTGTAAATGGTCCTGTCGGAGGCCTCTTTGGAGCGTTGTGCTCTATTGAATGCTTTCCTGGCCTCATCTTTAAGAGAGTCGAGATCTGGGCCCACCATAGGGTGGCCGTCCCTGTCTCAGGCCTCCTCTTAACTGGGAAGGACAGTTTATATGCATTAAGAATCTTTGCCTGCACTTCCTCCGCTGGAAGGTCTGGGCTGGCACAGTCCTTAGGGCATTGCTTCTTTATATTCTGCAATCCCTCACCAAGGTGCATACGGTATGCATCCTTATCTCGGATTCCGGTAAGGTTTGCTCGGACTCAATTTTAGGCCCAGTTAAAAAGTGATCCATCTGTGATCAGACATGGACGCTTCCCGACTGACCTCCCATTTATCTATAATGTTAAAGATACCAACGGTAGCCAGTGTGATATCAATCACTGTCTGGCCACGCGTATTCACGAAAGTGGGTTCCGTCCCACGATTGAGTATTTCTAAATTATTACTAACTAAATAGTCATGTAAAGACATACCTCTTCTATCAGAAGCTCTGCTCCCCCATGAGATATGGTGTGCATTTGAGTCGCAGCCCTTCCATTCCCCTTGTAGGGGGCGGAAGGGTGGAGTCTCCAGGTAGGTAGACCGCCCCCAGAACTGCTTCTTTCACACAGTAGTATCACCATCGGAAAGTTGTGGCAGTAGGTGGGCTTCTATTTGCCTAGGTGTGTAGATGGCAGTCCTAGGTTTCGTGCTCGGTCTGTGAAAAATAATGAAAAAAAATAATATCTTTGAGGCCTCGTAGATGGCTTAGGAACCACTTTTGGATAGAGATAAGTTTAGTTAAATCGTCTTATTTTGTTTCAGAGAATATGTGGTAGAGCGTTGTACAGACCATTCGGGGACACCCTCTATATTCCTTGACAAAATCTTGTTCGAAATTATTCATTGATAATTCGATTATAATTCGCATCTTTTTTTTATTAAATAAGGGCGTATTTACTGGAAAATTAGGTTCACAACCTACTTCTTTTATTATTAATTGGTTGTTACAAATATTAATTGGTTTTGCTATTATTGGAATATTAAATATCGGATCTTCGTGATTAGAATGTATAGTCATGTCGTCAGATAAATGGTCATAATTAGATTTTGGCAATTCTACACATAAGGAATTATTTTCCTCATCTATTAAATCTTCATTAAAATTCTTTATAAAATAATCTGATAATTCTTCAAGATTTTCTGTTATATTTAATTCGATTCTAGCATCTGCGTATTTATTGAGTTTAGATTTTTTGTAAACAATTTCGTAGTCGTATTCGGAAAGCTTTAGTTTTCACCTAACTAATTTTGAATTTGGTTCCTTAACGTTCATTAGCCACTGCAGGGGTTTGTGGTCTGTTAAGATTTTAAATTTTCTGCCAAAAAGATATGGCCTAAAATATTTAACGGCATAGACAATTGCTAATAATTCCTTTTCTATTGTTGAATAATTAATTTCAGACCCGTTCAGGGTTTTGCTTGCGTAAGTAAGCAATCGATAAATCTGAACCGATTGTACCTTGTGAAAGAATAGCGCCAATAGCAAAATTACTGGCGCCTGTAGTTAATACGAAATCTTTCGTAAAATCGGGATACTGCAACAAAGGTTGATTTGAAAGTATATTTTTAAAGTTCAAAACAGTTTTTATTTTCTGAATTTTCGGACATTTTGTAAGCGGTTTCGTTAATTAAGCAAAATTTTCAATAAATTTACGATAGCAACCTAAGAGTCCTAAAAATCCTTTAATCTGTTTAGTTATTTTGGGAATCGGAAATTTTTCAATAGATTTATTTTTTTCGGGGTTAGGTCTTACACCTTCGGGAGTGACAATATGCCCGAGATAAGCTACTTCTTTTTGAAGAAATTCAGATTTATCCAATTGAATTTTGAAATTTGAATCAAAATCTTCACGCAACTTTCAACGTGCTCTTGAAGACTTGTACTAAATACAATAATTTCGTCCATGTAGACAAGACATTTATCATTTTGAATACCGGGCAAAATATTGTCCATTACCCTTTAAAATGTTGCAGGGGCATTTTTTAAACCAAAAGGCATTCTCAAAAATTCGTAATGCCCGTTACATGTATTGAAAGCAGTTTTTTTGGATATCTTGTTCCTCAATTTCTATTTGATGGAACCCTGAAGCTAAATCAAGAGTTGTAAAATATTGACATCTACCTAATTTGTCTAATAATTCAGTGATATTGGGGAGTGGGTAGCGATCGCCAATTGTCTTTTCATTATGCTTTCGATAATCGACCACCACTCTCCATTTACGTTTGCTTGACGCATCTAATCTTTTGGGGACCACCCAAATCGGCGATGACCAAGGACTATATGATGGTCTTATAATTTTCTGACGTAACATTTCTTTTATTTGTTTATCCACTTCTGCACGATGCACTTCGGGATATCTATACGATTTTGTATAAACAGGAATTTCATCCTGGGGTTTTATTCCATGTTTAATTTTATTTGTAAGTTAGTTGTGTTTCATTAATATGAAATAGATCTGAATATTCAGAAATCAGTTTAGTTATAACATAATTTTCTTCCTCATTCATATGTTCTGTCCGTATATGGGACATATCAAATTCTATATTTTGTGTAGTAAACACATTTAAATTAGGGTTTGTTTTAAGGTCGTATTCATCGATCATTGTTACAGTAAATGGTTTTCTAATATTAACTTGTCTGTTTTCGTCAGACGAATTTATTACTGAGCATAGCGCTTTATAATTATTAACACGAGTTACACACTCGGGAATTTCGATATGAGGAATTTTTATAGTGGGAATAATTACATTTCCATCTTTTACATTACCTATAGGTACTTTAATTATTTGCTCTGATCTAGCAGGTACTACTATGCACTTCGTACTTACTATTTCAGGGGCCTTCACATCATAATATATTTTTATTTCCGTATTCGGACATTTTAAAACATTTCTTTCAAGATCGATACTTGATTTTAATAAACTTAAATTATCTAATCCTAACAATAAATCAAAACTTGAGTGAAAATCAAATAAAAGCAATTTTAAATTAGTAGCAGCGTCAGAGTTGAATAAACTTTTATATTAACCTAGAGTACATTGCTGACCATGACTCGTACATTGCTGACCATGACTCGTACTATGACGGTAAATGGGTCAGACACAATGTTTTTACGATAAAACGTTTTTGCTACGTTGGGATTTATAAACGAACGCGTACTTCCTGTATCTAATAAAATTTTTAATTTTGGTTTTGGTTCTATAATATACGGTAAATTACTGTTATTTTCAAGCCGCATTATTTCGGCTGATTTAAGGTTGGACTTCGGGGATTTTATCATCTGGATTTTCTAAGTACGAATTTGTGTATATTGAGGTGTGGGCATGTATTATTTGTCGTGATACACATTGGTGTGGGTCTAGGAAATCTTTGATTATAATTTTGCTGATTAATCCTATTGAAACTGGTACCTGGATTATTATTATTATTATTATTATTATTATTGCTGTTATTATATCTTGGGAAATTCGGATAATTAGGTCGTACAAAAAAACTGTTACGATTAGTATTATTATTGAAATTTGCATTGACTGCGTTACTAGGATTTGGTTGCCAGTTTACATTCGGTTTTTGTTGTCTGACATTTTAACGTTGTGAACTTGTAGTTACATGACTGTTAAAATTAATATTTGATTTAACGAATTCATACTGAAAGTCGTTTGTCAGTGGGGTTTTTAACCCTCATTTGGGAACCTATTGGATCTTGTAATCCATGTAATAAAACCTTTATTGTTATTAAAAAATGTACCTAACGTAATCTTTTGTTCGGCAGTGCCGTGAGTGTTTAAATAAGCTAATTGTAAATTCAAAAGATCTTGCAACCGATTATAGAATTGGAACGAATTTTCATTATGATTTTGTTTTAAATGACAGATTTCAATATTGAGACTATATTAATCACGTTTATCACTATAAGCGTTTAATAAAGCTGCTTCCAACCCATCCCATGTGCTACTTACAGAGGAAGCAATATCTTTAGAAGCCTCTCCTTTTATTTTAGAAATAATCGTGGACATTAAATAATCGATAGTGAAGTCATCTGGATTTTCGATATTATAAAATTTAGTTATTAATTTCCCTGCTACTTCTAAAAATCTAGGTAATAATTCATTTTTAGAGAGGACGAGTTTCGTACCGGAATTCTCGTGAAAAACTCGATTAATCGTTGAATCGAACAGGATAAAAAATGACAAACTTAAAGAAAACATAATAATTGCAAAATAACTGATAAATATCATAGTCTGATATAATTCAATAAGGGTAATCATCAATATCGACGATATTCAGAACATTAATAAATGTTGAAATTAATTGTTTCCTAATTACAAATCATCAAAATGAATTATTATTATTATTATTATTATTATTATATTATTATTATTTTTTTAATTTCAAAATTATCACTTCTCTTTAGAAATCAGTAAGTACTTGATATTCGAATTATTTACAAAAAAAAAACTATTTTTGGGAAAGAAATACCAAATGATATATAAAGTTCACTTACCTTAATCAATTAGACACAATTTTTTATTTTATTCACGTAATCAATAAATTGTCAAAACCAGAACACAAAATAATCCTAATCCTCTATAACTTAGAGGAAACAATAACAAGGAAGTGCTCCTCCTATACACATTCGAAGTAAAATGTGAATACTTCTCAACTTTAAAAATTATGGGGGTGACAGAAGGAAATCAAACTAAATACTTAAATTTAACTTAAATACTGGAAACCATCACTTGTGCTAAAAAATGAATTTAATAAATTAGTGTTTGTTGTCTTCTTCTAAAATAGGAACTTTACTGCAATTAATGGATAGTGATTTTTTTTGATAAAGCCTAAAATAATGTTTCCTTACAGGGAGAATTAGATTACAGTTTATCAAGTTCTGAATACATTGTTTTAAATTTATGTTAATTAACCAAATGTAATGTATGTAATTTGAGTTAATTTTTGAATAAAAAAAAAAAAAACAAATGTGTTAATAATACTTAACTAAATTCTATTTTATTCCAATTTTAAACTTACAATACTATTAAAACACATGTCGAGTTATGTTTAAAGATCAATTATGTCTGACTAAATCGTTTAAAATACCGTTTTAAGCTATAATTTTTTATAGTCATTCAAGTTCTGAAATGATCTAAGAAAATTTACGTCAATATTTGATTTATTCGAGCAAAGCACAGACTCGTATCCTGATTTTTTAAGCTTAACCGTTTCCATTTCTTTCTTATTTTACATTTTTGTTTCATTCTTGACCATTTATGAGGATTGTAGTAAATATTCTTTCTCTTCTGAGAAATGTAACAATTTTTTTATTTAGCACATTTAATAGAATTGATTCTGTCTGTAATTTTTCTGAGACCGATAATAAATTCCTACTATAAAAGCAATTAACTGATGATTAGGCTCATTGATTGTCGACTCATAATCGTATGAATGTCTGGATAATAGTATATCCTTTTTCTGCCTACGCTGCGCGTTAATTTCCTCTTTATTTCGTTCAAATACGCCCGATCAGAGTGCTATGAACGAATGCGAACATTGCTTTTTTCGGTCTACGTCCTTGAGTGCAGCACAAATAATTATAAAGAATTCGGCTAAAGAATTAGAATACTATATCAATGATATATGTGTATGTGTGTTTTGGTATGCATCCGTTAAAAAGGATGTTCTAGTAGTGACATCTGTACCAAATGGTATAAAGCCTCCCAGGTTCCGAATACGATCTCGCCATCTAATTCTGGGTTCCAATTGGGGGTGTCCAAATAATTACATTGGATCTGAATGGTTGCTGTGGAAAAACTAATGGCGTAATCACTATCGGAATCAAAAACATTTCTAAATTAATATTGAAGTGACAGTAAATAATCAACAATTGTTGGCATGGCAACGCATACTATTTTTCTAAATTAAAGGTATTCTATTGCAAATACAAACTTATTTACGAGAAGGGTATTGAGCGAATGGAGCACTGATTGGTTAATTAAATTTCCGAAATACAAATATTTTGGCCTTATTAAAACGTTCTAGTCGAATATGTTTTCAATCATGCTAATCTTATCGAGATTCGTCTAGGCGATAGTAACAAATGTATTTTTTTCTAAAATACTGATGTTTTAACAAACACTTTTATTGTAGAAACATTAACGATTGTGCCGTCGCAATTACTTTACTACGTATTAGGTATGGTATTATCGATTTGTTGTTTATAAATTCTAACTACAAATATAATCGCTCTATTACAACAAGTCTAAGACAATATTATTAGGATTAGGGAACACGCTAGCAATGAATGTCATTATTCTGAAATACAGGTGTTGCCGGTTAGACGGTAAATACGTACATTGTTACAACAAGCGTAATGAGAGTATTGATTCATCGGTTATGATTCCGATATATAAAGATTTTAATTTCAGTAATAGATGTTGGACACTATTATTAAACACGATCTAAATTCGTCTACACGCTGGTAACACATTTTTATTTTTTTAAAACAAAGGTAAGACTACTAATTTTACTACTACTAATTTTGTTACAAGCGGATTGTGCGTATGTATTATTTGTATTACCAGGTTTATTCATTCTAGACAGTAATATTTACCTATTTTAACAAAAAATTCAAAACAATCATGTTTTTCATATCGAGATTTGTGTACGCGCTATTAACAACTAGTGTTAGACGGCAAATACTGTCTTACGACAAGCCCATTGAGCGTATGGAGAATAGATTTGACGGTCATGATTCCGAAATACACCTATTTTTATACTCGGGTGTATTGATGTTAGACAGTAACAAAACCGAACTTGTAGAACAAGTCTAAAATTTATTGAATTATATTATATTAACAAATGTTCATTTTTTAAAATTAAAGGTGTTACACTCAAAATAGACAGTAATAAAATCTATCTACTGGAACAAGTTCCAATAGTCATTTCAATCTTATCGTATTCGTCTACAAGCTAGTAACAAATGTTTGTTTCTCTAAAATAAAACATTTGCAGGAAATTACTAACTTTATTACAACAAGCGTATTAAGCTTATAAAAATTGATTTTTTAGTTATGATTTCAAAATTCAAATATTCAAATTCTCGGGAGTAGTTATGTTAGACAGTAATATAATCAGCTGTAATATAACAAGTGGTATGATTATCATTAATAATATTCATGAGTAAAACCAAGCTGCAGATTCGCCCGAATGGCGAGTTGAATATAACGTATTTCACTATATTTCCCTCTTGCAAATCTAACCCTATCGCCCGGTTGACATTTTTAATAACCGACCGTCAGATTTGACAAATAATTTTCGTATCAATGACCAAAATAAGGTAATAGGATTCTATCACCGCTGTGATATCATGTATCTATGGGAATAAGCTATTCTGATAGGAGGGAATATAGTCATGTGACGCTTGTGTTGTATTATATACTCGCTCTATTAAATTTTCTTTAAAACAATTAACATTGACATTCGGGTACAGGCTAGTATACAATGTGCATTTTTCCAAAATAAAGGTAATAGACAGCAATTATTTTATTACGAAATGCGTATACAAATAATTTATTTCTGATGATCTTTTAGATCTAAAAGATCATCAGAAATAAATTATTTGTATACGCATTTCGTAATAAAATAATTGCTGTCTATTACCTTTATGTTGGAAAAATGCACATTGCATACTAGCCTGTACCAGAATCTCAATGTTAAATGTTTTAAAGAAAATTTAATAGTGCGAGTATATAACTCAAGTGTCACATGACTATATTCCCTCCAATCAGAATCGCTTATTCCCATAGATACATAAAAATTAAGTGCCTCAGTAATCAACGATAATACTGTCTAACATCATTACAGCCTAAAATAAAAATATTTGTATTTCATCATAACCTACGGATCAATTCACTATTTGCTCAATACGCCTAATATGGTTGTCATAATACAGTACGTAATTGCCTTTATTTAATAAAAATGCACATTTGTTACTAGCGCGTACACCAATAGCAATGAGATTAACATATTCGTTTAAACTTATAATAGAGCGATTATATCACTGTCTATCATTAATACAACCAAGAATTAAAGTATTTTATTTTAAAATCATAACCGAAATTGAATTTTACATACCCTCATTACGCTTGTCGTAGTAATTTTGGTAATTACTTACTTTATTTTTTATTTTTTAAACTTTCATTAAGAGTTTTTATTAATGTCTTAGAGCAATACATGCGAGACTTTCTATTTTTCTGTTGCGGAATCATAACGGACAAATTATTTATCTCTACGCCTAATACGCTTGTCGTAATCAAGTATTTGCCGTATAAAACCTTAATTTTATTAAAATACACATTTGTTACTACTGTGAACCCGAATCTCAATGAGACTAGCAAAATTGTTTAAAACTTGTTGTAATAGAGCAATTATATTAGTTAGTGTCTAACATTATTACACCCGAGAATTTAAATATTATTGTGTTTTGGAATCATAACCGACAAAGCAATTTTTCATACTGAGCGTATTGAGCATACGCGTGTCGTAATGAAGTTAATTATTGCCGTCAAACACCTTTATTTTTGCCAAATTTACATCTGTTACTAGCTTGTACACGAATCTCGATGAGGTTGACATAATTGTTGTAATAGAGCGATTATATCATTGTTTAACATCAATAATCCCGAGCAATAAAATATTTGTATTTCAGATTATAGCCGTCAAATAAATTCTCCATACGCTCAATACGCTTGTATTGCAATTAGAATTTTTATTGTTTTTTATTTAAAAAAATATACATTTCTTACTAGCGTATATGCAAAACTCATTAAGATCAATATGATTTTGAACTTGTTGTAATATAGAGATTATATTACTGTCTAACATTAAAACAATTAAATAATTATTACTTAGAAATCATAAGCGACAAAACAAATCTACATACATACACTCAATCCGCTTGTCGTAACAAAATTATTTGCCGTCTTACGGCTAAATGAGATAAATGAGATTTTAAACTTGTTCTACTCAATCGGTTTAATTACTGTCAATACATCCCAGATATAATATCTTTAAAAATCGGAATCATAACTTACGACTTGTAAGTATTGCCGGCTAATAACTTTACTTATAAAAAATACACATTTGATACTAGTGTATCTAACATATTTTTTTTTTACATCTGCGAATTAAAATATTTGTATATAGAATTCATAAAAGACAAATCAATAATACATGCGCTCATTGTGCTCGTAACAAAATTAAAATTTGCTGTTTTATTTTTAGCAAAATAAATATTTGTTACTAATGTGTAAACTAATCTTGATGAGATTAACCTGATTACTTAAACTTGTACTACTAAATCGCTTTTATTATTGTGTAACATCAAAACACCCGGGAATAAATTAATACACTTCAGAATATACGGTTATAACTGTTGCGGTAATAGTTTTGTTTTAAAAAATAAATATTTGTTACTAGCTTCTACACAAATCTCAACAAGATTTACATGATTGTTTTAATCTTGTTGTAATAAAGTAATTACTGTTATAACAGTATTTATATATTTTACAACTCGGAAGCGTAAAATAATGTTTTAAAAAACTATTAAATTTATTTTTTAACGATATCAAATTTTATTTAAAGAAAAGTAAGTTTACAGCAGTGGTGGGTAAACTTTTTTTAAGACGGGCCATTTGTAATAACCAGACAATCGTAGCGGGCCAAAGAATAATGCTTAATCATAGGTAGGTAGTTTTTATGCGGGTCGTCACATTACGAAGTAAGAACGCGTTCAAATATTTTCACGACGGCACTCTTAAACGGGCCGGATTAAACCTTTCCGCGGGCCGTAGTTTCCCCATCACTGATCTATTAGATCAACTAGGAAAATGCAAATATACTACTCTGCAATGGAAAATGTACTTAGTGGTATTATTATCTATTCAAGTACGCTAGAGGAGCATATAAAAAGAATAAATTCCGTATTTGAGAGATTAGAAAAATTCAATTTCAAAATACAACCCTGTAAAGGTGAATTTTTGAGGAAAGAAGCTGCCTATTTAGGTCACTTAGTAACAGAACATGGAGTAAAACCAAACCCAAACAAAATTAATTCTATTATAAATTTCCCAATACCAAAAAACCAACAAGACATTAAGTCATTCTTGGGCTTAACAGGCTATTATCGACGCTTTATAGAAAAATATGCTGAAATTACTAAACACTTGACGCGTCTCCTAAAGAAAACAAATAAATTTAATTTTGATAAAAGTTGTATTTCATCTCTTGAAAAGTGTAAGAGAATTCTTACAACTGCCCGCTTACTACAATACCCAGATTTTGAGCAAAAATTCATATTAACCACCGATGCAAGCAACTTTGCAATTGGTTCAGTCCTGAGTCAAGGTCCAGAAGGACGAGACCTTCCTATAGCTTACGCTTCAAGAACCTTAAATGGTGCAGAAACTCGATATTCCACAATTGAAAAGGAGTGACTCTCCATTGTTTGGTCAGTAAAACATTTTCGACCTTATATTTTTGCTAGAAAATTTAAAATTGTAACAGATCATAAACCACTTTTATAGTTAGTATCAGTAAAAGATCCCGGCTCCAGATTAGCTAGATGGAGATTGAAATTAGCAGAATACGAATACACAATTGTTCATAAATCAGGAAAATATAATAAAGTCGCGGATGCGTTGAGTAGAATAAATATTAATTTAACATATGATTGATGATAATTATCATTTAGAATTTATGAAAGAAAATAAAATTGAAAACGAAGACCTAATTGAAATAAATGACGATTTAATGAATGCTCCGAATACCTGTTCGTTAGCGCATAGCGTTAGTGCTGATTTAGAAATGGGAAAAGGAATAGCTGTAATATTTAAAAATAAATTTGGTAATATTGATGGATTAAAATCACAAAACCCAACCTTACATTCACTATGTTATTTGAAAGATGATTCGAGATATATAATTTATTTGATAATGAAAACTAATTATTTTGAAAAACCATCCTATAAAGATTTTTATAATACCTTATTAAATTTAAAACATTTTTGTATAGAAAGAAAAATAAATGAACTTGCAGTCACGAAACTAAGCTGTGGTTTAGATATGTTACATTACGAACTTGTAAAAAATATAAAATAAACTTTATATTTAAAGATACCGAAATAATTATTCATATTTACTATATAGATGACTAAACACATTTAAAAATTAATACTATAACTAACGATTTAAATGATGAAACCGCAATGCATATACATTTGAAAACGAATTCGAAAATTTTCTCTCCCAAAGAAAAATTATCTTTAATTAATTTCGATATAATAAAACAAACTAATGATGATGTAATATTTTCAGGACATGATAATATTTTAATTAACGTACCTAATGTAGAAACTATTAATTCTCCATACATACAAGATTTAATCATTAATACTTGCCCGGATCCTGAAAATCTAAATCTAAATCTAACAGAATTATTAACAATAAAACATAGTATAAAATATAAAAATAGAAATTATTACTTAATTCAAATTCCGACCTTTAAATTGGAATCGCTTAGTTTAAAGGACTGTTTTAGAAAATTTTATGAATTAGAGAATATATTATCAACTAACCATTATCACGTAAATTTAATTAAACACTTACCAATTTTTGATATTCTAAGTTATATTTTTAAAGATAAAGAAATAACATTTACAATTTGTCATAACGTTGTAGTAACACCAGCAGAAGGTGAACGAATCGATATAATTACTAATTATCATTTAAGTAAAACCTCAGTTCATAAAGGAGTAATTGAAACTGTTAGACGAATAAGAGATCGCTATATTTGGCCTACTTTACGAAACGATATTGAAAATTTTATTAAAACTTGCGACACTTGCAACAAAGCAAAAACAAAACCAAGATTATCCTTTAGTTATAACTGAAACGCCAAATAAACCATTTGAACACATTAACATGGATTTATTGGAAGGAAATAAAAACACTATCCTACTAACTATAGTAGACAATTTCTCTAAATATTCTCAAGCATATAAAGTACAAAACAAACAAGAAATTTCAGTAATTAATAAATTACTAATATACTTTCAACATTTCCCTATACCTATACAAAACTTTACAAATTTAAATTAACTTTTAGTGCTGTCGCACACCCCCAATCTAATGGCGTAGTAGAACGATTCCATGCCACCCTGTTAGACTCTTTAAGAAGCTTTCATATAGACAATCCTGGAAAACCTTTCATTCAAGGATTATCTTATTTAATAATTTCATATAATAATAGTAGATCATCGACGACAAAGTATACACCCCAAGAAATTATATTTGGTCATATTAGAAACGCAGAAGACGAATTAACCTTTGACGAAGAAGAAATTCATACAGACTACATTAACGAAATACATTTATGAAAACGTAAGAAAAAATATTATTAACTCTAAAGAAAAATCTAAAGTGAGATTTGATAAACACGTCAAAAAAAATAAACAACAATATAAAGTAGTAGATTTTGTTTATGTGAAAGAATCACAAATAGGAAATAAATTTAAAAATAAATTTAACGGCCCTTATAAGGTCATTGCTATAAAAAATCCAAATACTGTAGAAATTGAAATTGGAAATAATAAAACTTTAAAAATTAATTACGATAGACTAAAATTAGCAACTGCTGGCATCTTTTATCAAAAAGAAGGTACAGTCAGAATATCAAATGAGAATTGGAAAATTATCACTTATAAAAATATAACCCTACTTAGAAACTCTTATCAGCAGAGTTTGAAAGCAATTCAATTTTTAGAAAATATGTTAAATAAACAAAATGTAAATCCATCATTTAAAATATCATTTACGTCTCAACTCTACTTAATACGATTACTGAAAATATAGAAAACAAATTTGACGAAATTACTATTAACGTTCCTAATAGATTTAAATGCTGGATAATAAACGGTATTGGATCAATTTGGAAGGTAATCACAGGCAATCTAGATGGATCCGATGGCGATTACTATAATGATTGTATTGATAAATTAGAAAAGGATGATAAAGATTTACAATTACTAATAAATGATCAAATCCAAATAGTATCAGAAACAATAAGGAATTTTAATATTACATTGATAAAATTAAATTTAGACGAACGTGCATTTAACGAAAATCTGAACCTTATTCAAATAGAATTAAATGAAAATCAAAATACGAGAACAATTTATGAATCACAAATTAAAGCTCTCTCGATGGTAGAACAGATTATGCAGACGAATACTATTTTGTTGAGTGAACTCGATGACGTAATAAATAGCATTACTTTTGCAAGACTAAAAATCCTTCACCCTTCAGTCGTTCACCCAAGCATATTAATAAAAGAATTAGAAACAATTTCATCAAAACTAACACATGGAAATTTAGTATTTAGTCCCCGACCTGAAAACTTGTCATACTTATTATCTTTAATTACAATAGAAGCTTTCCAAACAAATGAAAGAATTGTATTTACTTTACACGTTCCTCTCGTAGACGGTTATTAGTATGAATATTATCATATCTTTGCAGCCCCAACAAAAGATCTAAGAACGAATCTATTTCATGTAATTGTACCTAATTTCAAATATGTCGCAATATCGAGAGTAGCAAACAATATATTACAATTAATGAGCACGTGTACAGTGAAGTGATTAAAAATGAAGTGCGCATATGTTATAACCAATTCCCGAAAGCATTATCTATAGACTCACCGTGTGAGGTATCAATCTTGATGGAATCTAAAATTAATGATAACTGTAATAAACTTGTAACCCTAATAGATGATTACAATGTTCAAAAATTAGCTAATAATAAATAGCTGTTGACTATTTTTAGTCTATTACCAGTAACTACTATTTGTCCGAATTCAAAATCGGAAACTTTATTAATAAAAGAAAATTCAATATTAACACTAAATCCTGATTGTAATGCATTTATTGGCGTAACAAAAATCTATGCTAGTCCAGATCATAATGATACGATTTTTAATCAATTAATCATACCCGATATACAGTATGATTGTGAACATTTTCCAGAAAAAGAAAATGCACCTTTATTAAAACCTTTGAAAATCAATCATCTTAATTTAGATGAACTAAATATTGCTAATGAGAAATTAAAAGAATATGATCAAACCTTAAATGGTATGATTAATGAACCATTTGTCAAAGGACATTGGACTATATTTACTTATATTTTAATTATTATTGTATTAATAATTATATTATATTTAGTATGGAAATGTTGCTGCAAACGAAAATTTATCGGCTATTTAAATAATTCAAACGATGATGGACATAATCCTCCATCGTGCTATACACAAATCTTTAATTACTGTGAGGCAAGATCATCCGTTTCAAAGAGACCATCCTTATGGTCAACTGTAAATTATAATGTACAAGAAGAAGAGATAAATTCTCAAACGCCGGGTGTACCCCTTTCAAGTTTAAGAAGTACACCAAAAAGACTTTAATTAATTAATCTTAATGGGGGAAGTGTTATATACCCATCTCTATATTATTAATTTTATTCATTATTGTTAATATTATTCATTAGTCTTACAATGTATTACTGTACTTAATAATAGAAGTGCGGAGTCGACATTTGAAGATAACGCGCTCGCGCCTGTCCTCGCGCTCGCGCCTACGCTTTGGTTAAAGACGACGCTCGAAGATGACATCATTTTGGCTGAAGCATCTTATCTCTTCCTGGAGCGCAATAATAATTATAAGAGCAGAGTTTGTAAAATACCTTTAGATCGAACAGACGTTCGGCACCTCTCCATAATTTTGAAATTAACACTGCAAACCAGTGATGGGGAAACTACGGCCCGCGGGAAAAGTCCGGCCCGCGGAAAGGTTCAATCCGGCCCGTTTAAGAGTGCCGTGGTGCGAATGTTGGAACGCGTTCCTCCTTCGTAATGTGACGAACCGCATAAAAACTACCTACCTACGATTAAGCATTATTCTTTGGCCCGCTACGATTGTCTGGTTATTACAAATGACCCGTCTTAAAAAAAGTTTCCCCACAACTGGTTTACATGATCAAACTGTGTATATTTTATTAAAATTGTGCAATAAATACTTGGTGTTCTGATTTTTTTGAAAGGCAGTATATATATTTTGGAATCAAAAAAGAAAAATCAATCCACGCTCAACACTTGCTCAACGCTGATCGTAATTATGTTAGTAATGGCCGTTTAACACCTTATTTTAAAAAAAAAACATTTATTACCAGCGTGTGCGAATCTCTATAAGATTAACATGCTTATTTAAACTTTTTCTAAAAGATCATCAATCAGAAATAAATTATTTGTATACGCATTTCGTAATAAAATAATTGCTGTATATTACCTTTATTTTGGAAAAATTTACATTGTATACTAGCCTGTACCCACATCTCAATAATAATCGTTTTAAAAAAAATCTAATAGAGTGAGTATATAACTCAAGCGTCACATGACTATATTCCCTCCAATCAGAATCGCCAATTCCCTTAGATACATGTTACCACAGCGGTGATAAAATCCTATTACCTTATTTTGGTCGTTGATACGAAAATTATTTGTCAAATTTGACGGTCGGTTATTAAAAATGTCAACCGGGCGATAGGGTTAGATTTGCAAGAGGGAAATATAGTGAAATACGTTATATTCTCTTATCGAATATAACTCGTGGTATGATTGATTATTAATCGATAATATTTTTTCGTGAAACCGGAGCAGCATATTCAACTCGCCCTTCGGGCGAATCTGCAGCTTGGTTTTACTCATGAATATTATCAATGATAATCATACCACTTGTTATATTACTGTCTAACATAACTACTCCCGAGAATTTAAAAATTTAAATTTTGGAATCATAACTAAAAAATCAATTTTTATTAGCTTATTACGCTTGTACTAATAAAGTTAGTAATTTCCTGCAGATGTTTCTATTTTAGAGAAATAAACATTTGTTACTAGCTTGTAGACGAATATCGATAAGATTGAAATGATTATTTGAATTTGGTCTAGTGGATAGTTTTTATTACTGCCCATTTTGAGTGTTACACCTTTATTTTTAAAAAATAAACAATTGTTACTATAATATAATTCAATTCATTTTAAACTTGTTCAACAAGTTCGTTTTTGTTACTGTCTAACATCAATACACCCGAGAATAAAAATATTTGTATTTCGGAATCATGACCGTCAAATCTATTCTCCCAGATACGCTCAATAGGCTTGTCGTAAAACAATATTTACCGTCTAACACCCTTTGTTAATAGCGTGTACATAAATCTCGATATGAAATTCATGATTGTTTTGAATTTTTTGTTAAAAAAGGTAAATATTACTGTCTAGAATTAATACACCAGGTAATGCAAATAATAAACGAAAAATCAAATCTACATACGCACAATCCGCTTGTAACAAAATTAGTAGTTGCAGTCTTACCTTTGTTTTAGAAAAATAAAAATGTGTTACCAGCGTGTAGACGAATCTAGATCGTTTGTAATATTGTCCAACATCTATCCCTGAAATTAAATCTTTATATATCGGAATCATACCCGATGAATCAATACTCTCAATACGCCTAATACGCTTGTTGTAACAATGTACATATTTACGGTCTAACACCTTCATTTAAAAAAAAATCAACATTTCTTACTACTTTATAACGATTCTCGATAAGATGATCATAATTGTTATAAACATGCTATAAGGCAAATATATCACTGTCTAATATTATTACACACGCGAAATTAAATATTTGTATTTTGGAATGATAACCGAGAAATCCATACGCTTGCCGTAATGAATTTAGTAATTGCCGGCAAACACCTGTATTTTAGAATAATGACAATTATTGCTAGCGTGTTCCCAAATCCTAATAATATTGTCTTAGACTTGTTGTAATAGAATTTATAAACGACAAATCGATAATAACATACCTAATACGTAGTAAAATAATTGCGACGGCACAATCGTTAATGTTTCTAAAATAAAAGTGTTTGTTAAAACATCTGTATTTTAGAAAAACATACATTTGTTACTATCGCCTAGACCAGGTATGGGCAACCTTTTACATGTTGAGGGCCAAACTATTTTGCGATAGATATAGACTTGAAATAATACGACAATGTTATTATAGTACAATTTATTAAAAAAACAAAATGAAATTTAAAAAAATGATACATTAAAATTAAATCGTTAAATTTGCAATTGTTACCAACTACGAAAATTACATACACTGAAACCAATGAGACATTTGAGCTTGAATTTGGGAAACTTATCCATCGATATTTGGATTATTTCCACTGACACAATGACCTAAGAATTTTTCAAATTATCGTCAGTCAGTCTTGTACGATGTGTTGATTTGTTACCTTTCATATTGATTTCATTGGAAAAGAACTGTTCGCATTTATAAGTACTGCCAAACGCACAAATCAATCTTCTTGCGAATTTTCTAAGCTGCGGAAAATTGTCTTCTTCTGGGTATTTTTTGTAGAAATCGCACAACTCTACGTCTTCAAATTTGGATTTTAGGAGTGAGTTTTCTTGAATCTCGATCAACTCAATTTGTAAGTGTATTGGAGCATTTGTTGAAGTCGCAAAATCTGTTCGAATATTGTTCCGACAGTAACTTGAGTTCTTCAGCATTTTAAGCATAATCAATATTTTCATACGCAGAGAGCGTGTTTAAATGGTTACCAGACAGTGTTTTTGATCAAGCGTCGTTTGATCTGAAACGCGTATAAATGGCTGTACAAATCGTTTACTAACTCTCCTTGATTTTGAAGTTTCAAATTTAAATCATTCATTTAGCCTGTAAGATCGACCAGAAATGCTAAGTCACATATCCATTTTGGGTCACTTAATTCAGATAGTGGTTTATCTTTTATTTTCATAGTCTGCTATCTTATTTCTAAGCTCGTAAAACCGTTTCAACATTTTCCCTTTGCTCAGCCATCTCACTTGACAATAATACGTAGTTATATTAAGCTGATATTTCATCCAAAAACGCCTTGAACTGACGATGGTTAAGCCCTCGGGATGGAATAAAATTAATTGTTTTTACATTGTGGAGTCGAATGGACTTAGAAACAAAAGTTCAGTTGGTGGATAATGCAATGAAGGACTATCAAATCATCTTTTTGCACATTTAATTCTGTTGCTTTTCGTTCAAAATTCCGATGAAACCTTTACGTAAGCCGACCATAGAAGGTGCACCATCAGTGCATACTCCAATTAATTTTGACCATGGCAAGCCAAAACTTGTGAATACGTTTTGAACGTCAATAAAAAAATCCTCTCTTGCAGTGGTTTCTTCTAGCGGCTGTAAAGCAAGCAATTCCTCAGTAACAGTGAACTCCTTATCAACACCTCGAATAAATATAGCCAGTTGAACTGTGTCAGACAAATCGATGCTCTCGTCTAATGCTATGGAAAACGATTCAAAACCAGCCGTACGGTCAGTCAATGTTGTTTTTATATCATTATCCATCATTTCTATACGTAGAACAACAGTTCGTCTTGACAAACTATTTTTTTCAAATTCTATTTTCTTTTCAGGACACACAATACCGCAAACTTCTAACATACACTCCTTGATAAATTCTCCTTCGGCAAATGGTTTTAATGCCTTTGCCAATTTTGAGCTAACTGTAAAACTAGCTTTCACAACATTATCAAGTTGTGTTCTTTGTTTATGAAACATTTGTTGCTGTTTATCCAAATTTGCGGTAAGCTTCTGGATTTTGTCTGTTCTTAATTGTCCTGTCAGTGAGTGCAGCGCAGCATGCTTAGTTGAGTAATGCCTCTATATATTGAATTCTTTCATTACTGAAATGGATTCATTACACTGCAACCAAATTAGCGTACCATTGTGCAAGATAAAATAATTCTTCAGTCCATTTTTCTTGAAAATGGCGACCGTCTTTATCTACTCAGACATCATTTTTGTTTACTTTTCGTTGAATAAACTTAAACAAACTATAGTTAGTAACCACTCAAGATGCACACAAAGTCACAAAGCAAGTTGACGGCTCGAGCAGTTCGCTAGGATATCGCTTGTCCAAGTTATCACCTCGGTAGTTCAAATAGAACTGAACTAAAGCTCGGGCCATCTACCCGCTTAAATAGGCAAAATGTAGGAATAATCTGGAATAAACTAGTTTAGAATAATTGAGAAGCTATAAATCTTTTGATGTGTCGCCCGTGAGGCGGCAAACCTCAAAGAATTTCATCGAGCAAGTCGAGTGGCGGCGATTATCAAAGAGTGAGGCGGCAAACATCAAAGAATTTGATGTTTGCCGCCTCACTGTCACTCCCGTGAGTATAAGTACCTAATGTAATATTTTTTTAATTGGGTTTTTTCAAAATGTTTCGCGGGCCGGATCCCGCCCGTAGACTAGACGAATCTCGATGAGATAAGCATGATTATTCAAACATATTCGACTAGAACGTTTTAATACGTCCAAAATATTTGTATTTCGGAAATATAACTTACCAATCAGTGTTCTATTCGCTCAATACTCTTCTCGTAAATAAGTTAGTATTTGCAATAGAACACTTTTATTTTAGAAAAATAGTACGCGTTGCCATGCCAACAATTGTTGATATTTACTGTCACTTCAATATTAATTTAGAAATGTTTTTGATTCCGATAGCGATTACGCCATTAGTTTTACCACAGACAACTATTCAGACAGTACGTCCAATGTAACTATTTGGACACCACCAAATGTAACCCAGAATTAGATGGCGAGACCGTATTTGGAACCTGGGAGGCTTTATACCATTTGGAAAAGATGTCACTACTAGAACATCCTTTTTAACGGATGCATACCAAAACACACATACACATATTATCATTGATATAGTATTATAATTCTTTAGCCGAATTCTTTATAATTATTTGTGCTGCACTCATGGACGTCGACAGAAAATAAGCAATGTTCGCATTCGTTCATCGCACTCTGGTCTGGCGTATTTGAACGAAATAAAGAGGAAATTAACGCGCAGCGTAGGCAGAAAAAGGATACACTATTATCCAGACATTCATACGATTATGAGTCGACAATCAATGAGCCTATTCATCAGTTAATTACTTTTATAGTAGGAATTTATTATCGGTCTCCGAACAATTAAAGACAGAAACGATTCTATTAAATGTGCATGTATTCACTAGCGGATCGCCAATTAACATGTTGAATAAAGAAAAATGTTACATTTGTCAGAAGAGAAAGAATATTAACTACAATCCTCATTAATGGTCAAGGATGAAACGAAAAGGTAAAATAAGAAAGAAATGGAAACGGTTATGCTTGAAAAATTGTATTTTAAAAATCACGATGCGAGTCTGTGCTTTGCTCGAATAAATCAAATATTGACGTAAATTTTCAGAACTTGAATGAATATAAAAAATTATAGCTTAAACAAATATCTCGACATGTGTTTTAGAAGTTTTGTAAGTTTAAAATTGGAATAAAATAGAAATGAGTTAAGTATTAACACATTTGTATTTTTTTTATTCAAAAATTAACTCAAATTACATTCATTACATTTGGTTAACAATGTATGTATTTAGAACTTGATAAACTGTAATCTAATTCTCTCTGTAAAGAAACACTGCAGTAAAGTTCATATTTTAGAAGAAGACAACAAATACTAATTTATATCTTTTTTGTTTAAAAAATATGCGAAATCGTGTGTTCGTGATTTCTTCGAATATTATAATGGTTAGAAATGTCTTTTAAATTTAAATTCATTTTTTGGCACAAGTGATGGTTTCCAGTATTTAAGTTAAATTTAAGTATTCAGTTTGATTTCCTTCTGTCAACGCTTTAAGTTTATGAAAACCATAATTTTTGAAGTTGGAAAGTATTCACATTTTACTTCGAATGTCTATAGGAGCACTTCCTTGTTATTGTTTCCTCTAAGTTATAGAGGATTAGAATTATTTTGTGTTCTGGTTTTGACAATTTAGTGATTACGTGAATAAAATAAAAAATAGTGTCTAATTGATTAAGGTAAGTGAATTTATCAAATTTATACTTTTTGTTCTCTATTTTAATTAATACATTTTATAACATTTGGTATTTCTTTCTCAAAAATAATTTTATTTTTGTAATTAATTCGAATAGCAAGTACTTACTGATTTCTAAAGAGATGTGATAATTTTGAAATTAAAAAAATAAAATAATTCATTTTGATGATTTGTAATTAGGAACCAATTAATTTCAACATTTATCAATGTTGTGAATATCGTCGATATTGATGATTACCCCTATTGAATTAAATCAGACTATGATATTTATTAGTTATTTTGCAATTATGTTTTCTTTAAGTTTGTCATTTTTTTTTCCTTTTCAATAATTGTATCGTGCTTTCTTATAAATATATAAAGGTAATTACTCTATTACATCATTTTCATTAAATTTCGTGCAGTTATCAAAATTTTCTATCCGCTTGTCGTAACAAAATTATTTGCCGTCTTACGGCTAAATGAGATAAGCATAGGATTTTAAACTTGTTCTACTCAATCGATTTAAATACTGTCAATACATCCCAGAAATAAAATCTTTAAAAATCGGAATCATAACTTACTTACAAAAGTATTGCCGGCTAATAACTTTACTTATCAAAAATACACATTTGATACTAGTGTGTCTAACATATTTTTTACATCTGTTAATTAAAATTTTTGTATATAGAATTCACAAAAGACAAATGTCATTGTGCTCGTAGCAAAATTAAAATTTGCTGTTTAATTTTTAGCAAAATAAATATCTGTTACTAATGTGTAAACTAATATTGATGAGATAACCTGATTACTTAAACTTGTACTACTAAATCCCATATTATTGTGTAACATCAAAACACCCGGGAATAAATTAATACACTTCAGAATATACGGTTATAACGTTTGCGGTAATAAAGTTTTGTTTTAAAAAATAAATTTTTGTTACTAGGTTCTACACAAATCTCAACAAGATTTACATGTTTGTTTTAATCTTTTTCTCTAAAGTAATTACTGTTATAACATTATATATATATATTTTGGAATCAAAATAGATAAATCAATCCACGCTCAACACTTGCTCAACGCTTGTCGTAATTATGTTAGTAATTGCCGTTAAACACCTTATTTTAGAAAAATAAACATTTATTACCAGCGTGTCCGAATCTCGATAAGATTTACATGCTTATTTAAACTTTTTCTAAAAGATCATCAATAAGAAATAAATTATTTGTATACGCATTTCGTAATAAAATAATTGCTGTCTATTACCTATATTTTGGAAAAATTTACATTGTATACTAGCCTGTACCCAAATCTCAATGATAATTGTTTTAAAAAAAAATTAATAGAGCGAGTATATAACTCAAGCGTCACATGAGTATATTCCCACCAATCAAAATCGCTTGTTCCCATAGATACATGTTATCACATCCTATTACCTTATTTTGGTCGTTGATACGAAAATTATTTGTCAAATCTGACGGTCGGTTATTAAAAATGTCAACCGGGCGATAGGGTTTGCAAGAGGGAAATATTGTGAAATAAGTTATATTCTCTTATCGAATATAACTCGTGGTATGATTGATTATTAATCGATAATATTTTTTCGTGAAACCGGAGCAGCATATTCAACTCGCCAATCGGGCGAATCTTGAAGCTTGGTTTTACTCATGAATATTATCAATGATAATCATACCACTGGTTATATTACAGCTGATTATATTACTGTCTAACATAACTACTCCCGAGAATTTATAAATTTGAATTTTGGAATCATATCTAAAAAATCAATTTTTATAAGCCTAAATACGCTTGTAGTAATAAAGTTAGTAATTTCCTGCAGATGTTTTTATTTTAGAGAAATAATAATGATTTGTTACTAGCTTGTAGACGAATATCGATAAGATTGAAATAATTATTTGAATTTGTTCTAGTGGATAGTTTATATTACTGCTTATTTAAAGTGTTACACTTTATTTTTAAAAAATAAACATTTGTTACTATAATATAATTCAATTCATACACCCGAGAATAAAAATATTTGTATTTCGGAATCATGACCGTCAAATCTATTCTCCATACGCTCAATAGGCTTGTCGTAAAACAATATTTGCCGTCTAACACCATTTGTTAATAGCGTGTACATAAATCTCGATATAAAAACATGCTTGTTTTGAATTTTTTGAAAAAAAAGGTAAATATAACTGTCTAGAATTAATACACCTAGTAATGCAAATAATAAACGAAAAATCAAATCTACATACGCACAATCCGCTTGTAACAAAATTAGTAGTTGCAGTCTTACCTTTGTTTTAGACAAATAAAAATGTGTTACCAGCGTGTAGACGAATCTAGATAATTTTTAATATTGTCCCACATCTATCCCTGAAATTAAATCTTTATATATCGGAATCATAGCCGATGAATCAATACTCTCAATACGCCTAATACGCTTGTTGTAACAATGTACGTATTTACCGTCTAACACTTTCATTTAAGAAAAATCAACATTTCTTACTAGTTTGTAAACGATTCTCGATAAGATGATCATAATTGTTATAAACATGCTATAAGGCAAATATATCACTGTCTAACATTATTACACACGCGAAATTAAATATTTGAATTTTAGAATGATAACCGAGAAATCCATACGCTCAATACGCTTGCCGTAATGAAGTTAGTAATTGCCGGCAAACACCGGTATTTTAGAAAAATGACAATTATTGCTAGCGTGTTCCCAAATCCTAATAATATTGTCTTAGACTTGTTGTAATAGAGCGATTATATTTGTATTTAGAAAACGCCTTGAACTGACGATGGTTAAGCCCTCGGGATCGAATAAAGATAATGGTTTTTACTACCACATTCGTAACATTGTGTAGTCGAATGGAATTAGAACACAAGTTCTGTTGGTGGATAATGCAATGAAGGACTATCAATTCAAAATTCCGATGAAACCTTTAAAAAATATACATTTGTTACCTGCGTGTGTACTATAATTCCTTTAATATAGAAAAATAAACACTTGTTACTAGCGTGTAGACCAGTGGTGGGGAAACTTTTTTTAAGACGGGCCATTTGTAATAACCAGACAATCGTAGCGGGCCAAAGAATAATGCTTAATCGTAGGTAGGTAATTTTTATGCGGGTCGTCACATTAAGAAGTAAGAACGCGTTCAAACATTCTCACGACGGCACTCTTAAACGGGCCGGATTAAACCTTTCCGCTGGCCGGACTTGTCCCGCACTTGTGTAGACGAATCTCGATACGATTAACATGACTATTTAAACTTGTTCTACTAGATCATTTTTATTACAGTCTATCATCAGTACAACCAAAAATAAAAATATTTTTATTTCGGAATCATAACCGACGAATCAATTCTCGATACGCTCAGCTCAATACACTAGTCGCCTTACAGTTAGTGTTTACCGTCTAACACATTTATTTTTAAAAAATAAACTATTGTTACTATCGGGTTTACGAATCTCGATAAGATTAACATGACATCCCAGAATCTTTGTATTTTGGAATCATTACCGATTCAATAATACATAATTGTTTTAACATTGTAATAGCGATTATATCACTGTTTGACATTCTTACATCTGAAAATCAAAATATTTGAGTTTGAGAATCATTACCAACAAATCAATTCTCCATAAGTTCAATACGCTTCCCTTAGTAAAGTTGCCGTCAAACACTTTTATTTTGAAAAAATAAATATTTGTGTAGCGTGTATTCGAATCTTGAATAGATTAACAACGTTTAAACTTGTTCTACTAGATCGTTTTTATTACTGTCTACCATTAATACACAAGGAAAATATACCGGGTGGTGCATCGGACGACGCACCATAGGGATTTCAATGTATTTTTTTAAATTCTCATTTATTTACTTCCCACGTCATTTTATCAAAAAATCATAAGATAGGTTTTTTGTGGGGATCAAAAATCTGAGTCTAATACACCCACTTGAGATACTTTAAATGTATATTTTTTCAAGATATGAATTATTTTGAAATCATCAGTTTAAAAATATAAATATGCTGTGCCTTGCAAAAATAATGTCGCGTTTACACCTGTCATTTTTTATTAAATGTATTAACATCTACAAATAAACACACTGTAACGAAAAATTATAAATGGTTTTACGGGTGAAACAGTTCTCGACAAGAAAGTGCCAATTTACGGTTAAATACCTAAAACTGACTTAATAGAACTGATGGTCATTGTAAGTAAAAATAAGTGTGGAAATAGATTACAGAACACTTAAACAGCTTAATTACTAGTAATTATCATTGGCGCAATGAATTATAAATGAAAGCGCAAGACATTATTATTTAAAACTAATGTATATCCTACATTTAGAAAATAAATAAATATTTATAATAGGTAACATTATTTTTTGATAAAATAGCATGGGAAGGATATAAAGGACCATGTATTTATTTAAATCTCAATTATTTACTCCCCATGTGCTTTTATCGTAAAATCAATAACAGTTTTTATGTAGAGTATACAAAAATATTTCTTAATAGTTTTATTTTATAGATTTTAAAGACAATTAATAAAACTCATTATGTAATATTAAAAACTGAATAATCGTTTAATTAACACCAAAAAAAGAAATAACTATAAACTAGATTCCGAAGCCAAAACAAGAAAGAATAAAAAAAAAACTATATCAAGTGTTCGAATACCTTTCCTTCGGCAGCTTGGCAATATCCCGATCGATTATAAAATTCACGTCTAACATTTGCTAACTGATAGCGAGTTATTTTTCCACACTCGTCACAAATGGCATTTTTAAGATCCTTCACATTATTGAATGGCATTCCATTATAAATTTTGGATTATAAGTGTCCCCATAGATAATAGTCGTTAGGAGAAAGGTCAGGCGAACGAGGAGGCCACTGAATATCGTAATTAGGTCCAATTATTTTTCGATTAAAACTGTCGTTTAAAAATTCACGCACAATGCGGCTGTTGTGCGCAGGGCAGCCATCCATTTGAAACCATATTTGTTGGTCTTCTTGAGCCACTTCAGTTATTGCTGGCGCTATTTTTTCAATTAACAATTCCAGAAAACTTTCTCCTGTCAAGTTTCCATCGATAAAAAATGGTCCTATAATGTGTTGTACTAAAATTCCAGCCCAACCGTTGACTTTTACAGGATACTGTGATTTATGTGGATTTTGTGTAGCCCACATTCTAACATTTTGCACATTGGGTTCGTTATGCAGAGTAAATGTGCATTCATCAGTAAAACAAATATTTTTAAGAAAGTCACGATCATCGTTTACCTTTTCCATTATTTCGTAACAAAACGCACTTCTTTTAAACATATCTTTTTCGAGAAGTTCTTGGCGACACTGGTATTTGTAGGAGTGAAACTTGTTTGCTTTCAAAATACGCAAAACTGTGGAGTGGTGTACGCTAACGTTTGCAGATATTTGTCTTAAACTCAATGTTGGATTTTCTATCGTAGTGGCCACAACATTAAAAACACTCTCATTTTCTACTTGAGGACGTCCAATTTCTTTATGACACTTGCAATGATCAATTAGTGTACCAGTATTTTCAAACTTTTTAACAAATCTACTAACTGTTGTGTGATCAGGAATATTTCGATCTGGGTATTTTACACTAAACATTGCACTTACTTCTCGAGAACTGTTTCCTCCGTTAAACCATTTCACCATTTCTGTTTGTTCGTCAATTGAATACATAATTTGATTTTAAAAGTTCTTTTAACACTGTAGGTAATATTTCTTTTACTATTTGATGTCAATAGAGATAATTAAAAATGTCAGTTGTAAGCGCGACGTTATTATTTTTGCAAGGCACGGTATATTTATTTTTTTTAAATTCTAATTTTAAAATAATGTGTATCTCGAATTTAGATAATAAATAAATATTTTAAATGGGTGTATTAGAGTCAGTTTTTTGATCCCCACAAAAAACCTATCATATGATTTTTTGATAAAATGACGTGGGAAGTAAATAAATGAGATTTTAAAAAAATACATTGAAATCCCTATGGTGCGTCGTCCGATGCACCACCCGGTATATATTTATTTCGGAATAAGCCCAATACGCTTGTGGTAATACAGTTAGCATTTGCCTCTGATCACCTATATTTTAGAAAAAAAAAACACTTGTTACTAGCGTGTACAATAATCCTTATGAGATTAACATGATTTGTCTAAAAGAATCTGTCTAATATCAATACATCCCAGAAACAAAATAATTCTATCTTGAAATCATTACATAACCGAGGAATCTCTCTTTTTAGAAATATAATGGTGAAAAAATATTTGTTAATTTTAAATCATAACCGACAAATCAATTCTCTTTACACTTAATACACCTGTCGTATTAAAATAAGTGTACACGAATCTCAATAACATTAACATAATTGTTTAAAAGTTGTTGTAATAGAACGATAATATCACTGTCTAACAATCTTACACCTTAGAATTAAAATATTGGTATTTTGGAATAATAACCGACATATCAATTCTCCATACGATCAATACCCTTAACGTAGTAAAGTTAGTAATTACTATCAAACACTTTTATTAGAGAAAAATTAACATTTGTAACTTGCGTGTACACGAATTTTAATAAGATTAGACTTGATGCAATAGTGCGTTTTTTTATTACTGTCTTACATCAATACATCTTAAACTTTATATTATTTTTGAATCAGAATCATAACTGACGAATTAATAATACAGTTAATTAGTAACATCTTTAATTTAGTAAAATGTGAAAATTTGTAACAGAGCGATTCGATTACAAATATTATTACACTCGAGAATTAAAATATTAATGTGTTTTGGAATCATAACCGACAAATTAATTGCTCCGCTCAATACGCCTGTCGTAATAAGTTAGTTATTACCGTCAAACACCTTTATTTTTGAAAAAAATTACATTTGTTACTAGCGTGTACAAAATTATTGTAAAAGAACAATTAAATCACTGTCTAACATTGTTACTTCCGTGAATTTTAATATTTGTATTTTGCAATCAAAACCGACGACTCCATACGCTCAATACGCTTGTCGTCCTTAGGTTTTAGTAAAGTGCATATTTTTTACTATCCCGAACAGGAATCTCAATGAGATTAACGAGTTATAACCTTGTAATAGAGCGACTGTCGAATATTGTTATACCTATACGCTTGTCTTACATAAAGTAGCCGTCAAACAATTTTATTTTAGAAAAATAAACAATTGTACACAAATTAACCTGAATGTTTCAACTTGTTTTATTCGATCGTTTTTATAAGTGTATAACATTAGTATACCCCAGAAATAAAATATTTATATTTAGGAAAGATTACTAAGGAATCAGTTCTCATTACGCTCAATACGCTTGTCGTAATAAACTAAGTAATTGCCGTCGAACATGTTTCACTGTCCAACAATAATACACCCGAGAACTAAAATATCTGTATTTAACAGTTCCGAGGTGTAAGACAGCAAATACAAGAAACTTGCAATAGAGCGATTATATTACTGCCTAACAGAACGACACCCAAGAATCAAATATTTGTTCTTTGGAATCATAACAATCAAGTCAATTCTTCATTAGCTTAATACGCTTGTCGTAATAAAGTTAGTAATTGCCGTCAAACGGTTTCGAAAGATAAACATTTGTTACTAGCGTGTAGACGAATCTCGATAAGATTAGCATGACTATTTTACTAAATCATATTTACTTCTAACATTAAAACATCCCCCATATTTGTTTCGGAATCATGACCAACGAATATTTGTCACTAGCGTGTACGCGAGTCTCGATAAGAATTAGATAGTTGTTTCAAACTTGTAGTAATAGAGCGTATTCGCTCTAGATATTTTTATCACTCACTATATATATGTATCACTGTCTAACACAGTGGTGGGGAAACTTTTTTTAAGACGGGCCATTTGTAATAACCAGACAATCGTAGCGGGCCAAAGAATAATGCTTAATCGTAGGTAGGTAGTTTTTATGCGGGTCGTCACATTACGAAGTTAGAACGCGTTCAAAACTTCTCACGACGGCACTCTTAAACGGGCCGGATTAAACTTTTCCGCGGGCCGTAGTTTCCCCATCACTGGTCTAACATAACTACACCCGAGAATTAAATTTTTGTATTTAGGAATTATTAAAGGCAAATCAATTCTTTAGACGCCTATTACGCTTGTTGGTTATGATCCTAAAACTCAAATATTTTGATTTTCGGATGTAAGAATGTCAAACAGTGATACAGTCGCTATTAAAATGTTAAAACAATTATGTATTAATGAATCGGTAATGATTCCGAAATACAAAGATTCTGGGATGTCATGTTAATCTTACGGAGATTCATAAACCCGATAGTAACAAATGTTTATTTTAAAAAAATAAAGGTGTTAGACGGTAAACACTAACTGTATTACGACTAGTGTATTGAGCTGAGTGTTTATTTTTCTATAATAAAGGTGTTTGGTGGCAAACGCTAAATGTATTACCATGGAGAATTGATTCGTCGGTTATGATTCCGAAATACAAATATTTTTTATTTTTGGTTGTACTGATGTAAGACTGTAATAAAAACGATTTAGTAGAACAAGTTTAATAACCATGTTAATCTCATCGAGATTCGTCTACAAGCTAGTAACAAGTGTTTATTTTTCTATATTAAAGGTGTTTGGCTGCAAGTGATGACTGTATCCATAACCATTGATTCGTCGGTATATTGTTTTTCTTTCTCGGGTGTAATAATGTTAGACAGTAATAAGAACGATCTGTCAATCTTATCAAGATTCGTTTACACGCAGGTAAGAAATGTATATTTTTTTAAAATGAAGGTGTTGTTGAACAGCAATTACAAACTTTAATACGACATGCGTATTAAGGATATGGAGAATGTATTTGTCAACTTATCTATCCAAAATACAAATATTTTAATTTTTGAGTGGAGAAATGTTAGACAGTGAAAAGGTGTTTGACTGGAGTTAATTAACTTCATTACGATAAGGGTATTGAGCGTATAGAAATGTATTTTTTGGTAATAATTTCAATATATTTTATTTCTCATGGTGTAGTAATGATAGACAGTGATATAAATGCTCTATTACAACAAGTTTATTACGTACTGTATTACTACATGCGTGTTAGGTGTATAGAAGTTAGAGTGGTCGGTTATAATTTCAAAATACAAATAATTAATTCCTTGGTGTAATAATGTTAGACAGTGATATAATCGCTCAATGACAAGTTTAAAACAATCATGTTAATCTTATCGAAATTCATGTACACGCTAGTATCAAATGTGAATATTTCTAAAATAAAGGTTAGACGGCAATTACTTTATTACTATATGCGTATTAAGCACATTGAGCGTGAAGAGAATTGATTTGTCGGTTATGATTCCGAAATACAAATATTCTATTTCAGGGATGTATTGATATGAGTAATAAAAACCATCTAGTAGAAAAAGTTTGAATATTCATGGTAATCTCATGTAGATTCATGTACACGCTATTTGTTATTTATTTTTAAATAAAGGTGTTTGAGGGCAAACACAAGCTGTTTGATCGTATAACCGAATTGTCAGTTATGATTCCGAAATACAAATATTTCTATTCTCGGGTTTATTGATGTTAAACTGTAATAAAATGGTCAAGTAAAATAATTTCAAATAATCATGCTAATCTCAGGGAGTTTTCTCAACACGCTAGTAAAAAACGTTTATTTTTCTAAAGCAAAGGTAAGAGAGGGGCACTTATAAGTTGGTTTATCAAAATGCTTATCTTTACTTATTAAGTACATATAATATCTACCTGCATCGCGTAGATAGCATAGCGAATAAAGGGTTGGATTTTGTTGATGAAGGTCGCGTACTTGTCCAAAACGCATTCTAAAGTCACTTGCAATACCCGCATTCATTTCTAAGTCTCTACTAACACAATGGGCTAGGGTAAAGGGCTAGGGAATTCCTCAAATTGTAATTCATTTCCTTTATTTATCTCAGTAGTTACACGTGGTCGCTTTACATTAGATAAATGAATTTTATCTTGAGTCATGTGATGTCCTTTAGTGATTTTTGCTGTATGGTGGTAATCTTTATCGATTGATTTTATAATTTCTTTTTTATATTTATTTTTTGTTTTGGACTGTTTTTGGCGATTTTTTATGTAAACATTATCGGGAATATCGGGAGGTTCCTCTCGATTTTCATTTATTTTTTGAATTGTTTTCACCTTGTTGTCATTTAATTTTTTATTTATTTCTTCATACAAGAGGTTAACTTTTTGTTTATGATTAATTATATAATCGTTTAAGAATATATTTTCTATATTAATTTTAAGAGCATTATCAGTACCAATATGTCCAGATATAATTTCTGAAGGCATTAATTTCGTAGTAGAGTGAATCGTATTATTATAAGCTAAAATTGAATATAATATTTTTGTTTCGATTGGTTCAGTTTTATATATAACTTGATTATTTAATAACCTAATATGCTCTATTATTGTCGAGTGTAATCTCTCGGCAATACCGTTAGATTCTGGATGCTGTGTACTTGTAAAATGTAATTCAATTTTATGTAATTCTAAAAGTTCCTATATTAACGTATTTTTAAATTCTAAATGATTGTCTGCTACGATTTTTTCAGGAATTCCATGATGCGAGAAAAATTTAATTAAGTTATTTGCAATATCAACAGCTTGGCTAGAATTTAATTTGTATAGTTGAGCGTATTTTGAATAAACTTAACCTTATCAAATGTGATAGTGTCAACATGAACAATTTGAAAGGGTTTGGTAGCTGTCGGGGTTGTGCAATATTTTATTTTTAGCGGTTTCCTATCGTATTTAGATACGAGACAGATTTCGCAAGAGTTTATAAATTTTTGTATTAATTTTCGAGCATCAGGAAAATAATAATTACGTTTTATTCTCATTTCCGTTTCATCGATACCTCGATGATTACTTTTCCCTTCATGTGCATTTCTTATTATTTCAATCATCTCATCTTCATCTTGAACATCTTCCAAAAGTTGTGCACATTTAACTAATTTTAATTTAGAATTATTAAAGTATTTTTGTACTACGCTACAGAATTTTTCGTAACACGGATCCTTAAAGAATAAATGATAATATATGTTCGGAACAGTGTATTGTTTGATAAAATTTATAACATCATTGTCAAAATTATTTTTTGATATTTGAACAAAAAGTTTCATTTTTTTATTATTATATAATCTTTCAATTTTTGGGTCTGCAGGAGAATAATCTACTTCTGATATAATAATTTGATTATTGAAAACGTTTAATGATTTATCCGAAAAGGGAATATTAATTATAGGATTTTCTTTATTAGAATGAACGGTTATTCCGTCATCATCGTCTCTTATTGACTGTGGGGGTTCAACAATAGTTGAAAATTTATCATTGTAATCAGGATAATCATATTCGTCGTTTACATTAATTTCAATGCGTGATAAAGCGTCCGCATTTTTATTTAAGGTTCCTTTTTTGTATATTATTTCGTAGTCATATTCGGATAGCTTTAATCGCCATCTGACTAATTTTGAGTTAGGTTCACGAATGGACATTAACCACTGAAGGGGTTTATGGTCAGTCACAATTTTAAAACGACGACCAAATAGATAGGGACGGAAGTATTTCGTAGCCCATGCAATTGCGAGCAATTCTTTCTCTATTGTTGAGTAACGTGTTTCTGAGTCGTTAAGGGTACGACTAGCATAAGAAATTGGAAGATCAGAACCGATCTCGCCTTGGGATAAGACAGCGCCGATAGCATAATTGCTAGCATCTGTGGTTAACACAAAGGTTTTTTTAAAATCAGGGTATTGAAGTAATGGCTGATTCATCAAGACTTTCTTGCATAAATCGAAGCATGAAATATAATCTGGATCATTAATATCGATAATTGAATTTTTCATTAGGCATTTTGTTAAGGGCTTTGTCAAGTCAGCAAAACTTTTGATAAATTTACGGTAATATCCTAACAAGCCAAGGAAACCTTTAATTTGTTTCGTTGTTTTCGGGATCGGGTAATTTTTTATTGCTGAAATTTTATCGGGGTTAGGTTTAACACCGTCAGGAGTTACAACGTGTCCCAAATATGCAACTTCCTTTTTTAGGAATTCTGACTTGTCTAATTGTATTTTTAGATTTGACTCTCTTAGTCTTGCAAATACTTCTTTTAACCTAAGAATGTGTTCTTGTAAGCTTGTTGAGAAAACAATGATGTCATCCATATATACAAGGCATGAATTATTTTGTAAATCAAGAAGAATGTGATCCATAACACGTTGAAATGTCGCTGAGGCATTTTTAAGCCCGAATGGCATTCGTAAAAACTCATAATATCCATTAAGTGTATTGAACGCAGTTTTAGGGATGTCTCGTTCGGAAATTTCGATTTGATGAAAACCCGATGCTAGGTCAAGAGTAGTGAAATACTGGCATATTCCAAGTTTATCTAAAATATCGTTAATATTAGGAAGGGGGTATCTATCACCGACTGTTTTCTCATTTAATTTCCTATAGTCTATGACCATGCGCCATTTGCGCTTGCCGGAGGCGTCCATTTTTTTTGGAACAATCCACACAGGGGAACTCAAAGGACTATAAGATGGCCTAATAATATTTTGAGACAACATATCCCTAATTTGATTTTTAACCTCTTCTTGATGTACCTCAGGGTACCTATATGATTTGGTATAGATCGGAACTTCATCTGTTGTATGAATAGAATGTTTAATTTTATTAGTAAATGTAAGATTATCCTCATAAAATATGTCAGAGTACTCTTGAATTAAAGAATATATGTTTTTCTTTTCCTCGTCGTTCATATGCTCTGAACGAATTTTGGAGATGTCGAATTATTTCGACAAATGACTTTTATTATTATTGAAACGAATGTTATGTTCGTTTGAGTTAATTAAATTAAAAGAGTACATTTCATTTATTTTTTCGCCCTTGACCTCGTCCATGACATCATATCCACTGATATCGTGAACTTCTAGAGGTTTTTGCAAGGTAAGACGCAGGTCAGTGTCTGCGTTATTATGAATAGTGCACAGAGCTTGATTATCTCGTACATGAGTAATGCATTCAGGCACCTCCGTATCATTTACTAATCTATAATGTGGAATTATGGCTGTACCATTTTTTATATTCCTAACATTTACTTTAACTATTTGGCTATTTTTTGCCGGGATCAATATAGAACTATTTTTATTAGTATTATTATTACTATTACAATTAGATCCTTGTAAAATTGGGATCTCTCTATTAGGGGTAATTAACATATTTTTATTGAAGTCCAAGCAAGCCTTTAATTTTTGTAAATTATCTAAACCAAGAAGTATGTCAAAAGATGAATGGAAGTTAAACAGGTAAAATTTTAATTTAGATGCAAAATTATTATTAAACAATTTTTGGAAAGAAATTTCGGTGCATTTGTCACCATGCGAAGTACCATGGGCACTGATAACATAAAAGGGGTCGATTGACATTTTTTGTGTATACTTATTAGCTATTTCAGGATTTACAAATGATTTAGTACTTCCAGTATCTATTAATATTTTTAAATTTCGATAATAATCAATTATATAAGGAAGGCTGCTATTAAAATTAATTAATGATTCAATCGTCTTTCCGAGGCGCTTAGGCCTAAAAAAGTATCTCTTTCATTCGGACTACTAGGACGATTTTGTTCCTGTTCCGAATTTACTACTTCATGCTGCTGAAGCGTATAAGCTGAAGTTGTCGACATAGGCGTCGGATTATAACTTCGGGGATTATTATTATTATTGTAGTTATTACTAGATCCTTCAAATCTGCGTCGTTTAATCGCAAATACTTGTGGTCTACTGAAATTTCCATTATTATTATTATTGTGAAATTGAGGTTGGTACCTCGGAGTATAATTATTGGAATAGTTATTATTATTATTCCTATTATTAAAAAGATAATTTCTATTTTGAAAATTATTATGCTGTGGTTGATATATTGGTTTGTTATTTAATTTTACAGAATTTATTTTATTTGTTAACATTTCGACCTGAAAGTCGTTAGTGAGCATGTGTAATGCCGTATTCAAATCTGGGGGATTTTTTGTTCTCATCTGTGACCCGATTGGATCACGTAACCCTCTTAGCAATACCTTGAGTGCATTTGTTCTAAAAAAGCCAATTAAATATTGTCTTTCTAAAATTACAGGTAAATGGTTCGTTACGTAAGAAATTTGGAGGTTAAGCAATTTTTGTAATCGATTATAGAAATCGAATGGGGATTCATTTAGATTCTGTTTTAAGTTGGAAATTTCTACATTCAAACTGAAATGATCTCTTTTATCACCGTAAGCGTTAAGCAGAGCGAGTTTTAAGTCGTTCCAATTAGTGATAATTGACGACGATATATTTTTTGCTGCATCTCCTTTTATTTTGGAGATTATGGATGCCATAAGGTATTCATTTTGGAAATCTAAGGGGTCAGCCACATTATAAAATCTGACAACCAATTTTTCTGAAATTTCTAGGAATCGTGAAAGGAGTTCAGCTTCTCCATTAAAATCAGGAATCATAGCAATATATTCACTTCGAAGAGCCATTGTTGAATTTAAGTTATTTAAATTATTTATAATAGGGATTTTAGGAACAGGAGATCTAGAGCGATCTCGAGGGGGATTTTGTGAGTGAAGTAAGTTACTGTCTGAATCGGTATCTGAATCTGTTGAATTACGCGATCAATTTCTTGTTAACATAAAATTAAAAGTATGACCTTTAAAGTAATTTGTTCCTACCAGAGTAAAATTGCCAGCTTGCTCATTGCGTATTCCCTTGAACAGCTGATGAATGTCCTCGCGTGCGGTGCCCTCGGAGCTTGTAATTCTCGAAGTTCGGAGAACTCGTTGGTGCTACTGCGACGTGGTGACGTAATCCGTACCGTTGCCCTTCTTAGGTGCGATGGTCACGAAAAACACTCGAATACCCGATTAATCGTTGAAACGAAAAGATTACACTTCTTTCGGGTATCCTACCGACTGCGCCAATTATAAGATTACTCCGGAAAATTTACTTTTTAAAAAGAACTTTTATTTTTGTTACACATTAAAATACAGACTGACAGCGATTCGCTTTACTTACTAACACTAAACTCGTAATATGGAAACAAAGATTATATATGGAAAAGGAAGCTGAATAAGCGAAGAGATAAGATTATAATAACATTAGCTTGCATAAAGTGGTGAAATACATATAAAGACAAAGAAGTACTTATAATTAAAATAATATAATGTTTGTATTGTAGCCCAGGTTACTTGCATGTTAGCAAGAATGAGATGTGGAAATGAGGAGAGAGGCAAGAAGATATGGATGGGAGAGGAGTATACGCGGTGTGTGTTTTGTGGAGAAAGTAAGGATGAATGGGACATTGGTTAGGTGATTGTGCAGTGAGTAAAAGTATAAAGACGGAGGGTAGGATAAAATGGGAAATGTGCCTGTGTGAAAGCGGAAATGGAATCAATGTTTGCAAGAAAATAAAGAAGAAGAGGACACAACAGTGCGGCGGTCTGGTCCATTTGAGGGTGGAGAGAGGATTTTTTAGTGCTTGATATAATTTGGTTGGGGGATAAATGGTTGGTATTTAAGTTTTTTTTTTGGTATTTGTTTTTTTTTAAATAAGAGTGTATTGTTTTAATTAGAATGAATATTTTGTATGATTTGATGTCAAATAAAGGTTTACTTATATATATATAGTTAAAAATGTGTACAGTTAGCGTTAGACGAAAAGACTTTCAACGAAGCGGAAAAGGACTACGTGATGACAAATCGCAACGATTCCAGTCTAATATATACAACTCAACAAGATATAAAGGACTTTTATCTCGTATCCTGGAGGCTGGCCATGAGAGATTCCCGGCTACCTCAAACCGACAACGAGCGGTTTACTCGTCGTGGCGCCCAAAAATTAGAAATCCGATTACCAAGTACACCTGGACAAGACCAACAGCTAAGGACCGACGTCAGATAAAAATGATCCTGATGCATCGATTTTATTCAGCTGATTGAAGTACTTCGAATCAAACACTCGCCAGACTAGCCCTGGTAAAAGGAACAATAATCGGATGAACCACTCAAGACTACCATTGATGTAAGTTAATTATAATAAATCTCGATGTGAACGAACTTCACGGATTCTCACGGGGCCGATTGTTACCGGCGTGTCACTTCGACACGTCGTAATACGTTAAATTTTCAGTCGCGATTTAATGTAACATCGGACCTCATTGCATTTCATTCCTTTTACATTTTGCATAAAAATTAAACCTTGTATTAGTTTGAAAATCCGTTAAGTCCGTATAGAAATGTTTGCCCTTTTGTTCTGTTTAATCCTAGGGCAATAAAGCAATAAACCGGCAGCGTATTTTCTGGATAAGTAATAAACACAAAATTTCCGAAATCTTCGAAATTCCCAAATCCGTCCGAACGGGATTATATAAATCCCGAACGTGACGAGAACAAAAGGACGCCGGCTCAGTGTCGAACAATGAGTGGATTAGTTTTCATTAACGCCCGGTGTTCGTGTCCCGAAAATACGCTGACCGTAATAAAAGCACCATAATGTTTATTTCTTAGGTTTGTACAGTATTTTCAAAAATCACAATTCAAAGTAAATTAAATTAATTCTAGATACTTGCGAATTAATTTAATTTAAGCGCGATATGAATTCACATCCGAATATCGCAATGTGTATTATATATGAGTTTATATTTATAATAAGTCTTAAGTTAAATTCTAGAATTGCAAGATTCATTTTCAATTCAATTATTATTCTTTTAGTAATTCAGAACTTCAATTCTTTTGTTTTTCTTAGGACGTAGTCTTTATTTCATTTATATTATATTGTCTGTATATATTAACCCAAACAAACAGTTTAGACAAACATTTTTAAAACATTAATTTAATTCTTTAAATACTTATTTTTTTTTCTCTCCTGCAAAATGAGCAGAAGTCATTCTATTTCTCACCAACCTAAAATCTAATTACCAATTACTTATTATTTAATACTGGCATTTTACTTTACATTATTATTTTCTTTTTAATTTAATTGTTGAACAAATTCCGAAGATGTCACTCTCAAAATGCATATTGCCCAAATGACGCTCGGCCAATTGGCGTTGAGTAAGGAGCTGACCAATAACGGTTGAGAGTGATCATCCAAGCGTATCGGTAACCAATAAGCGGAAGAGTTAGCAACCCCTACCACAGCCTCAGCCAATGATGTGCGGGTGAAAATACCCTTCCAGGGCTCTGCTACCCCCAACTTAACCTCTCGCAAAAACGCTGTCTTTATAATGAACGGACAGCCCGAATTCGTCAGTCAGTTGGTGTTCAACAATCGTCAGAGTTATTAAAGTGTATTGCAAAGTTTAAATAGTCGAGTGTGTTAACGGGAGACAGTTGTAAAAGTGCCAGTCAGTAGTTTTAAATGAAAGTTGGCGATAAATAGTTTGTATTTAATAATTCAAGAGTTTACGAGATCTATTTTTTTTAAAAGTGTTTGTCGAATTGCCTTATAATTTAGTCGTAACTTTAATCGTCATAGTTAATCTCTCTATTTTTTTTTTTGTGGATTTGATTTGTTACTCGTTTGTTTACTGATTTAATTTTGAATATATATATCGTTGTTATTATTGAAAACGAAGAATTTTATTTCATAAACAAATCTAAATCTCGTAAACCCTTATTAAATTGTGAAAGTGATGACAAGATGGAGCAAGGAGGAAACAGAGTAAGTATCGTTGATTTTTTTTTTATTGTTCTGAGCTAACCGAAAGTAATAGGGTTCGGAACGGAAGTGGCATGTGTCAAAAGATATTACTTAGACTATGTTAAAACACATTTAAATCCAACACATTGCCATCCCCGGTTCGAGCGCCCCGTTACAGTTCCCCTGTGTGGATTGTTCCAAAAAAATGGACGCCTCCGGCAAGCGCAAATGGCGCATGGTCATAGACTATAGGAAATTAAACGAGAAAACAGTCGGTGATAGATACCCCCTTCCTAATATTAACGATCTTTTAGATAAACTTGGAAAATGCCAGTATTTCACTACTCTTGACCTGGCATCGGGTTTTCATCAAATCGAAATTTCCGAACGAGACATCCCTAAAACTGCGTTCAATACACTTAATGGACATTATGAGTTTTTACGAATGCCATTCGGGCTTAAAAATGCCCCAGCGACATTTCAACGTGTTATGGATCACATCCTGCGTGATTTACAAAATAATTCATGCCTTGTATATATGGATGACATTATTGTTTTCTCAACTAGCTTACAAGAACACATTCTTAGGTTAAAAAAAGTGTTTGCAAGACTAAGAGAGTCAAATCTAAAAATACAATTAGACAAGTCAGAATTCCTAAAAAAGGAAGTTGCATATTTGGGACAAGTTGTAACTCCTGACGGTGTTAAACCTAACCCCGATAAAATTTCAGCAATAAAAAATTACCCGATCCCGAAAACAACGAAACAAATTAAAGGTTTCCTTGGCTTGTTAGGATATTACCGTAAATTTATCAAAAGTTTTCCTGACTTGACAAAGCCCTTAACAAAATGCTTAAAGAAAAATTCAATTATCGATTTTAATGATCCAGATTATATTTCATGTTTCGATTTATGCAAGAAAGTCTTGATGAATTAGCCATTACTTCAATACCCTGATTTTAAAAAACCCTTTGTGTTAACCACAGATGCTAGCAATTATGCTATCGGCGCTGTCTTATCCCAAGGCGAGATCGGTTCTGATCTTCCAATTTCTCATGCTAGTCGCACCCTTAACGACTCCGAAACACGTTATTCAACAATAGAGAAAGAATTGCTCGTAATTGTATGGGCTACGAAATACTTCCGTCCCTATCTATTTGATCGTCGTTTTAAAATTGTGACTGACCATAAACCCCTTCAGTGGTTAATGTCCATTCGTGAACCTAACTCAAAATTAGTTAGATGGCGATTAAACTCTCCGAATATGACTACGAAATAATATACAAAAAAGGAACCATAAATAAAAATGCGGACGCTTTATCACGCATTGAAATTAATGTAAAGGACGAATATGATTATCCTGATTACAATGATAAATTTTCAACTATTGTTGAACCCCCACAGTCGATAAGAGACGATGATGACGGAATAACCGTTCATTCTAATAAAGAAAATCCTATAATTAATATTCCCGTTTCGGATAAATCATTAAACGTGTTCAATAATCAAATTATTATATCAGAAGTAGATTATTCTCCCGCAAACCCAAAAATTGAAAGATTATATAATAATAAAAAATGAGACTTTTTGTTCAAATATCAAAAAATAATTTTGACAACGATGTTATAAATTTTATCAAACAATACACAGTTCCGAACATATATTATCATTTATTCATTAAGGATCCGTGTTACGAAAAATTCTGTAGCGTAGTACAAAAATACTTTAATAATTCTAAATTAAAATTAGTTAAATGTGCACAACTTTTGGAAGATGTTCAAGATGAAGACGAGATGATTGAAATAATAAGAAATGCACATGCAGGAAAAAGTAATCATCAACGTATCGATGAAACGGAAATGAGAATAAAACGCAATTATTATTTTCCTGATGCTCGAAAATTAATACAAAAATTTATAAACTCTTGCGAAATCTGTCTCGTATCTAACTACGATAGGAAACTCCTAAAAATAAAATATTGCACAACCCCGACAGCTACCAAACTTTTTCAAATTGTTCATGTTGACACTATCACATTCGATAAGGTTAAGTTTATTACGATCGTAGATTCCTTTTCAAAGTACGCTCAACTATACAAATTAAATTCTAACCAAGCTGTTGATATTGCAAATAACTTAATTAAATTTTTCTCGCATCATGGAATTCCTGAAAAATTCGTAGCAGATAATCATTTAGAATTTAAAAATACGTTAATAAAGGAACTTTTAGAACTCCATAAAATTGAATTACATTTTACAAGTACACAGCATCCGGAGTCTAACGGTATTGCCGAGAGATTACACTCGACAATAATAGAGCATATTAGGTTATTAAATAATCAAGTTATATATAAAACTGAACCAATCGAAACAAAAATCTTATATTCAATTTTAGCTTATAATAATACGATTCACTCTACTACGAAATTAATGCCTTCAGAAATGATATCTGGGCATATTGGTACTGATAATGCTCTTAAAATTAATATAGAAAATATATTCTTAAACGATTATATAATTAATCATAAACAAAAATTCAACCTCTTGTATGAAGAAATAAATAAAAAATTAAATGACAGCAAGGTGAAAACAATTCAAAAAATAAATGAAAATCGAGAGGAACCTCCCGATATTCCTGATAATGTTTACATAAACAATCGCCAAAAACAGTCCAAAACAAAAAAGAAATTATAAAATCAATCGATAAAGATTACCATACGGCAAAAATTACTAAAGGACATCACATGACTCAAGATAAAATTCATTTATCTAATGTAAAGCGACCACGTGTAACTACTGAGATAAATAAAGGAAATGAATTACAATTTGAGGAATTCCAAAATTACTTAAAACAAGAAATAAAACCAGTTGCCGAAAATATTTAAGAAATTTCAGACAACTTATTCTTCGCACCGTATGACTTTTCCCTAGCCCATTGTGTTAGTAGAGACTTAAAAATGAATGAGGGTATTGCACGTGACTTTAGAATGCGTTTTGGACAAGTACGCGACCTTCATCAACAAAATCCAACCCTTTATTCGCTATGCTATCTACGCTATGCAGGTAGATATATTATATACTTAATAAGTAAAGATAAATATTTTGATAAACCAACTTATAAGTGTTTATTTAAAACATTGATTAACCTTCTAGATTTCTGTAGAAAAAATAAAATAACTAAACTAGCTATTCCGAAACTAGGCTGTGGCCTTGATAAATTAGATTACGAAGTTGTAAAATCTATGATAGATTATATATTTTATAAATCCGACATACAAATTCAAATTTACTTAGGCGAAATTTAATAAGACGAATCTTTTCCAGGTTAATATGGACCCTTACGATAAGAGGATTTGAAATTAAAAATATCACACAAAATATAGGAATATTACCTATTTACCTTGGACCAGCAAAGCTACAAAAATCGGTTCACACTTTTGTCCACCGTTATGAATTAAACTTAGTTTATGATGAATTTGGAAAAATTAATAATCAATATGAATTCTTAAATTCAATGATTAACAATGTTTCAAAATTTAAACGAGATTATGAAAATTATGATAAATTACTAAACTTCACTAGAAATAAAACAATGAGGCAAATTAATACAATACAATCTCACGCAATAAGGCCGAGAAATAAAAGAGGCCTTATAGATGGATTAGGTAGTATAATTAAGATAATAAGTGGCAACATGGATGCCAATGATGAAAAAAGAATTAATGAAATACTAGATTACCTAAACGTAGAGCAAACCGAGTTAAAATATCAAATTAATAAAAGGTATAGTTTAAATAACGACTTAATAAAGGAATTCAATAATACAATTTTAGAAATTCAGCACAATCAAGATATATTAAAATCAAGAATTATGCAATTACATGCTATTTTGAATGATGAAATTGAACATCAAAACATACTCTTCGTTAAAGACCTTTATCATCAATTAATTTTACTATTTAGTATTATTTCAAATATTATAGGAAATATAATAAACTCACTATCGTTTTGCAAATTAAAAATTCTGCATAATGATATTATCAGCCCTAAAGATTTACTATTGGAAATATCTACAATATCAAAACATTATCAAGAAGAGTTGCCATTTGAAGTAAAACCGGAAAATATCCTAAACTTCGAATCAGTAATCACAGTTGATTGCAAAATAAAAAATTCAACTATTAACTATTTCCTGTCAATACCTATTAATTACGAAGATACCGTCTGAAATCGAATCCGAAATGTTCACGATTATTCCAAATTTCAATTATTTAATTAAATCAAACTCAAATAATCAAATATGGCATTTGAGTGACATGTGCCTTCATGGAAAACAGCATTATTAATGCTCAAATAAATTATTAACGAATCAGCAAACAACCTGCGAAACAAATCTGATTCAACATGGGACAAATAAAGATTGTCAATACACAAAACTCGACCTACGAGGAAATCATCTGGAAAACATCCCGTTTACAACTCAACATTTCGCTGTCCTAACCCAAAAGGATACCATCAAGATGCGTTGCCCCGACTTTGAGGATTCCCTGGAACTACGAGGAATATACATCATTAAAAACGACGATTGCGTTATGATCTACAAGGACAACGTCATCCCAGAGATAGAAGAAACATTCGGGAGCCCTATAATGATTAGTGCTACAGACATCCAGTTGAAAACTTATAACATTAGTGACACCCAAATCAAAGTGAAAAAATTGAGCCTACTAAACATTCCACAATACGTGCAAGTGCCAATTAATAAACAAGACTTAAGTGTATTAAAACCAAGCATCTGGACTCTGCTGCTTTACACGATATTAATTATAAGTATTGTCCTGGTGTACCTAAAATACTTAAGAAAAAACAAAAACAGTGCATCAGTGAACATGGAATTGCCACTCCCAGGGTGTGCCAAAATTTAAGGAGGCAGGAGTAACCTGGGCTACAATACAGACATTATATTATTTTAATTATAAGTACTTCTTTGTCTTTATATGTATTTCACTTTATGCAAGCTAATGTTATTATAATCTTATCTATTCGCTTATTCAACTTCCTTTTCCATATATAATCTTTGTTTCCATATTACGAGTTTAGTGTTAGTAAGTAAAGCAAATCGCTGTCAGTCTGTATTTTAATGTGTAACAAAAATTAAAGTTCTTTTTAAAAAGTAAATTTTCCGGAGTAATCTTATAATTGATATATTCGACAAATTAGGAAAATGCCAATACTTCACTACTTTGGACCTAGCAAGTGGATTTCACCAAATAGAAATGGATAAAGAAGACATAGAAAAAACAGCATTCTCGACAGACAAAGGACACTATGAATACCTAAGGATGCCTTTTGGACTCAAAAATGCTCCAGCGACCTTCCAACGAGCAATGGATAACGTTTTGACAGCATTAAAAGACATATCTATGGTTTACTTAGATGACGTAATCATTTTTTCAACATCTCTTCAAGAAGACATTCAAAGTTTAAAGAAAGTATTCGAAAGACTTAGAAAAACAAATTTCAAAGTACAGCTAGATAAATCTGAATTTTTACAGACAGAAGTTAAATATTTAGGACACATTATCACAGAAAAAGGAATATCGCCTAACTCAGATAAAATTCAAGCAGTTTTAGATTATCCAATCCCAAAGACAACAAAACAAATTAAAGCTTTTTTAGGATTAACAGGATACTATTGGAAATTTATAAAAAATTATGCGAAATTAACTAAACCTTTAACATCGTGTCTTAAAAAAGGCGCAGAAATAAAACATACACCCGAATTCATTAAATCATTCGAAACTTGTAAACATCTTTTAACAAACAGTCCAATACTTCAATTCCCGGATTTTACCAAACCATTTATATTAACAACAGATGCCTCAAATGAAGCATTAGGAGTAGTTTTATCACAGGGAACTGTAGGACAAGATCGATCCATATCATATGCATCAAGAACTTTAAATGACACCGAAAGAAATTATTCAACAATCGAGAAAGAATTATTATCAATCGTTTGGGCAACCAAATACTTCCGACCATACCTATACGGAAGAAAATTCACAATCTACACCGATCATCGACCTTTACAATGGCTAAATAATTTAAAAGAACCCAACAGTAAACTAATGAGATGGAAAATAAAACTTGAGGAATTCGATTATAAAGTAGTATACAAAAAAGGAAAATTAAGTACAAATGCTGATGCATTATCTCGAACACCAATCGAAATTCACCCAATAGAGAATTTTTCTACAAAAGGAAATGAAGACGAAGAAATTGATAAATTACTAGATGACATCATTAGAGAAAGAGAAATCTTGAAAACACCAGATATAAATCCATACAATCAACAGCCAAATTCATCACAACCTATGATTGATTATTACAACGAAATTCCACTAGAAGACGAAACCATGAACACTGTTCATTCAACACAAACAGATGAACCGAGAGAATCAATAAAAATAAGTGAAGAACCGATTAATAAAGAAAGACGTCAGATAATAATAAAAATATCAGAGTACTCAAAACAATCGAAATCAGAAAAATTAGGACAGAGAAAAATAACAAAAATCTATATAGACGTTAATTACTCAAAACAGGATTTCATAAACATCTTAAACAATTATACTATGGAAAACGAAACATTTCACATGTTTTCTCCGAGAAAAGAATTGTATACTGAACTTTCAAAATTGTATTCAGAAATATTCAACAACAACGCACCCAAAATAATATGGCATACTAAACAGAACAAAAATTTGAAGACTCAAGAAAAAATTGAAAGCGTCATAAGAATGTACCATGAAGGAAAAACAATTCACAGAGGAGCCATTGAAACATACAATAAATTAAAACAGCATTATTACTTCGAAAATATGATAAGAACAATCCAAAATTATATAAACAACTGCGAAATTTGCCAAAAAGCAAAATACGACAGACACCCACCTAAAATTCCATTGAACTTGACACCGTGTTCAAGAAAACCATTCGAACATTTATTTATGGATGTTGTTCAGATCGAACAAACAATTTATCTTACGATAATAGACTCCTTTTCGAAATTTGGATATGCGAAAAAGATTTTATGTAAAGAAGCAGCAGTTATTGGAAAAGAATTAATTGAATATTTTTCATTATATAAAACTCCTGAAAAAATTACCACAGATAATGGTTCAGAATTTAAAAATACTTTAGTACAAGACCTTTTAGAAGTTCATGCTGTCAACGTTCACTTTATTACACCGGATCACCCAAATTCCAATGGACCAATCGAAAGACTTCATTCTACATTAATTGAAAATATCAGAATATTTCGACTTAAAGAAGAAACAAAATCATTAAATATTGAAGAACATGTCAACTTAGCATTATTGGCGTACAATAATACAATTCATACAAACCGGAAAATCACCACAAGAAATATTATACGGAACTGATACAAACACCGTGAATGAAATTACTACGAATGAGAATATTATCGACGAACATTTAAAACAAATGAAAATTTTACATGACTTAGTAAAAACCACGAATGTAAAACAAAAAGAAAAATATATCAAATATCATAACGACAGATTAAAAAATGTTCAAAATTTTAGGCCTAATCAAAAAGTTTATATAAGAGAAAAAATTAAAAGAGGTCAGAAAACCGTCGCTAAATACCACGGCCCTTACACAATAATATCTATCGACCCAGATTATGTTGCAAAAATACAAATAAAAGAAAACGTAATTAAAAAGGTTCACTTTACTAATCTAAAATCAACATTTCAGATGGAGGATCAAAACCGAAATGATCAATCAAATACCAGATCATCCAGGACTAATACCATTTAGAATGATAACAGCTCAAAGTTTTGCTAGACATTCATAAAGGCACCCAAGCATTATTAATCCTCTCAAATTACAAAACGAATTGAAAAGAATTCAAGAACATCTGCAAGATACATCTCTTTTATTAGAACCAACATTAGAAAATATGCCTAAATACGAAGAAATTATAAAAGTCAAAACATACCAAAAAGAAATGGTCATATATTTCATCATTAAGATTCCATTAATTGAAAAATCTAAATATGAATATTATCAACTCTACCCTATTTCAAATAAAAATAATGAATTAATAATACCAGATTCTAAATTCATACTTTTAAACGAAAATTCGTTTATCGAAGAAGACGATCGCTGCATCATATTTATGTGAGGCTAAAGTTTTACATAACCTAAACGAAAAAACATGTGCAGTACAATTAAACGCTTACGCAAAAGAATCTCAGCAAATGCTTGAAACCCATAACTACAAAATTAATTGGATGCTAGTTGCAATCTCATGCATACTGATTTTGATAATTATATTGTATTTGCTTAAATATTTTATTAAGAACAGACAAAAATTAAAATCTTTCATAATTAAAAGTAATGCAAATCCTATTAACGTTCCAACTGGACCTTATTAGCCGATGCCACTTCTACGGATGGAGGAGTTATCGCACAACCCACACTAGAATTATGCTTAGAGAAGAATTCCATTTGATATAAATACATCTTATCGCACTATGATGAATTTAATTTACGCTGCGACGTTGAGCAGGTACAGTCGATTTCCACTCCCAACAAAATAAATTCTTTTTAAAAAGTTAATCTTCGGTCCGCGATAGATAACTCGCGTACTATTTTTCTAAAACAAAGGTGTTCTATTGCAAATACTAACTTATTTACGAGAAGCGTATTGAGCGAATAGAGCACTGATTGGTTAGTTATATTTCCGAAATACAAATATTTTAGAGTTATTAAAACGTTCTAGTCGAATAAGTTTGGATAATCATGGTAATCTCATCGAGATTCGTCAAGGCAATAGTAACAAATGTATGTTTTTTTAATATACATATGTTTTAACAAACACTTTTATTTTAGAAATATTAACGATTGTGCCGGCGCAATTACTTTACTACGTATTAGGTATGGTATTATCGATATGTCGTTTATACATTCTAAATACAAATATAATCGCTCTATTACAACAGGTCTAAGACAATATAATTATATAATTAATATTAGGGAACACGCTGGCAATAAATGTCATTATTCTAAAATAAAGGTGTTTGCCGGCAATTACTAACTTCATTATGACAAGCGTATTGAGCGTATGGATTTCTCGGTTATTCTAAAATACAAATATTTAATTTCGCGTGTGTGATAATGTTAGACAGAGATGTAATTGCGTTATAACATGTTTATAACAATTATGATCAGCTTATAGAGAATCATTTACAAACTAGTAAGAAATGTTGATTTTTCTTAAATGAATGTGTTAGACGGCAAATACGTACATTATTACAACAAGAGTATTAGGCGTATTGAGAGTATTGATTCATCGGTTATGATTCCGATATATAAAGATTTAATTTCAGGGATAAATGTTAGACAACATTAAAAACGATCTAGATTCGTCTACACGCTGGTAACACATTTTTATTTTTCTAATACAAAGGTAAGACGGCAACTACTAATTTTGTTACAAGCAGATTGTGCATATGTATATTTGATTTGTCGTTCATTATTTGTATTACCAGGCGTATTAATTCTAGTAATATTTACCTTTTTTAACAAAATATTCAAAACAATCATGTTTTTCATATCGAGATTTGTGTACACGCTAGTAACAAATGGTGTTGGACGGCAAATACTGTCTTACGACAAGCAATACGCTATTGAGCGTATAGAGAATTGATTTGACGGTCATGATTCCGAAATACAAATATTTCTATTCTCAGGTGTATTGATGTTAGACTGTAACAAAAAGGAACTTGTAGAACAAGTTTAAAATGAATTGAATTATATTAGAGTAACACCTGTTTATTTTTTTAAAATAAATGTGTTACACTTAAAATAGACAGTAATAAAGACTATCTACTAGAACAAGTTCAAATAATCATTTCAATCATATCGATATTCGTCTACAAGCTAGTAACAAATGTTTATTTCTCTAAAATAACATTTGCAGGAAATTACTACCTTTATTACGACAAGAGTAGTAAGCTTGTAAAAATTGATTTTTTAGTTATGATTCCAAAATACAAATATTCAAATTCTCGGAAGTAGTTAGACAGTAATATAATCAGCTGTAACATAACATAATATTCTAGTTTACAATGTGCATTTTCCCAAAATAAAGGTAGACAGCTATTATTTTATTACGAAATGCGTATACAAATAATTTGTTTCTGATTGATAATCTTTTAGAACAAGTTTAAATAAGCATTTTAATCTTATTGAGATTCATACACGCTGGTAATAAATGTTTACTTTTCTAAAATAAGGCATTTAACGGCAATTACTAACATAATTACGACAAGCGTGTTGAGAGTGGATTTATTTCCGTATTTTGATTCCAAAATATATATATTTTACTTCGCTGGTGTAGTAATGTTATACAGTAATCACTTTATTACAACAAGATTAAAACAATCATGTAAATCTTGTTGAGATTAGTGTAGAAGCTAGTAACAAATATTTATTTTTTAAAACAAACTTGAAATACTTTATTGCCGCAAACGTTTTGATGTTACACAATAATAAATGCGATTTAGTTGTACAAGTTTAAATAATCACGTTTATCTCATCATAATACTAGTTAGTACTAACCAGCCTGCCTACTAATATCAGTGAGAATAACATGATTGGTTTAAAATTGTAGTAGGGCGTTTACATTAATACGATTGAGAATGAAAATGATTTCAAAATAATAACGACATATCAATACGTTTGTCGTAATAAAGTTGCCGCCTAACACATTTATTCTAGTAAAATAAGCATTTGTTACTAGAGTGAACGCGAATCTCAATGAGAATAACATTTTTAAAACTTGTTGTAATAGAGCGTTTTTTTACTGTCTAACAATAATAATACATGCGAGATATAAAATATTTGTATTTCGGAATCATAACTAACAAATCTAATTCCCATAAGCCTGAGTAGATTTCTATGATTTTGAGTTTTGACGTGTAACTAAAAAAGAATTGATTTGAATGGTTTGATTAGGCACATGAAATATGAGCTAAAAAGAGCTCTGGAAGTCAATATTAGTTTTTGTCTATCATTGATATTTATGATACTTTACTTGAAGAATCCATCGAAAATTCTGCACCCTGTACAATAATACTGGTAAATCGATTTTATTTGAACGTAGTCGCTTAAAGAAAAAAAAACTTTTTGTCGGCCTAAAACAATAAAAAATAGCGTAGAAAAAAACGGAGAATATTTTGGTAGCATTAAAAAAATATGTTTTTACAAAAAAACCTACCCCTCGGTAAAGAAAATATATGAATAATGGATCTTTTTTTGTTAAACAGAACTTAATCTACACACGAAGTGAATGCATTTTAATATTCTTCAAAGAAATGTTAAACATTTCAATTAGCTTACAGAAATCCTGAACGAAATTCTAAGAAACTTTACCTCTTTGCGTCTCTCATTTTTAATAAAATATAATTGTATTTTTATTTACGATTATAATTAAACTTGTTTCGACCAAGTAATTAATCGCGCAAGAACAATGTTAACGCATTTAGCGATTTGTTTAAAAATTAAATAAACACGTTGTATAATAAACAAAAAATTTATTAAATAAACGTGCATCGAAATATGTACAAACAAAGCAAAATAAAGATTAACAAATAACAAAAAAGGAAGTAGTAGAAATAATGAGAAAAGTGAACACAGAAGTTGTAAATTAAGTTAGAGATCAAAAATAAGAGAAGTTACAATTACAATTTGAACAAAGTTTTACGACGTTTGGGTTGATTACTTACTCGTGTCGAAGTTCGTTTAAGAAGTGATTTTGAATCCAGAGAGATGAAAACAGGAAAGTAAAAGGAACCACGTGACTGGGGGGAGGGAGATTTAAGGGTGGTGCAAAAGTGCGGAAAGAAAAGGAGACTGACACGAGATAAGCGAGGATAGTAGAGGAATTTCAAAAAATGGTCACATTAGGCTCGGCCTGCGTTTTATGACTTTGACGGGCTTTACCTCAGCGGAGAGCGTAATTCTTGCTGAGGCCAATTAAGCACGTCCGTAGCGAAGTTCATTGTACAGCTCAACATTTTCGGTTAATGGTTCGCCCCTAAGTTATGACTGCAATATGTCATAAAACGCAGCCCCAAGGTGCTTTTAGGGCTGCGTTTTATGACATATTGAACAAAAGAATTTTACACAAAAGAAAGCTAGTAGCAAAAAGGTTCAAAATGTGAAAAAAAAAAAAATTCTGAAAATACAGGCAAATAGCCCAAACGGTTAAAAATGTACACGCAGATAAAGTAATATAGAAAACACAAAATATATAAAACACTCGCGATTTGGCGCGAACATACCGCCCCCCATTGAACAAAACTCGTTCAATAAAATAAAAACCACTGCTTACTTAGGATGTAGGTAACGCGCAGAACTTTATTACTGGACGCATCATACTGGTGGAACCGGTTCTCACGGTAGCCGTCCTAACTACACCATCAGCACCTGGTTGCGGGGCCTCAATCCGTCCTAGTTGCCATCATAGGGGTGGGAGATTGTCATCGTTAATAATGAACAGTTGCCCTGCTGTAATAGACTGCTCTTTCAATTTCCACTTAGCTCGTTTGTGAAGCTCCGACAGGTATTCTCTGGACCATCGCTTCCACATATGCTGCCTCATCCTTTGGATTAATTTCCATCTTGATAACCTGTTGTCAGGTGAGTGTCTTCAAAATTTGACTCGACAGGACAGGTCAACACGTCTCCGATGAGAAAGTGAGAGGGCGTAAGCGCACCATAATCGTTCGGATCCTCACTAAGTGAACAGAGTGGTCTTGATTTTATGACCGCCTCTATTTGCGTCAGCAAAGTTGTTAGCTCTTCTGCAGCCAGGCGAGCGTTTTCAGCTACTCGACGTAAATGGCATTTAACACTCTTGACAGCAGCTGCCCATAATCCCCCAAAGTGAGGTGCTCCAGGTGGTATAAAGCTCCAAATTAATTGTCGCTGTGTAAGGGTGTCCATTATTGCCTCCCGGTTGTCTTCATTCAATAAAAAAAGGCCCGAGTTCTCGGAGATGATTTCGAGCTCCTACAAAATTTGTCCCGTTATCACTTAATATCTCGATAACATTTCCACATCGTGAGATGGATCGGCTGAATGCCGCTAGAAAGCCTGCAGTGGAAAGAGTTGAAACGAGTTCTAAGTGAACAGCTTTCGTTGCGCAGCACACAAATGTATGATTTGATAATCCTTTTAGATATCTACGTGATCCATCCTTTATTAGAAACGGGCCGCAGTAATCTACACCCACTCGCAGGAACGGTCGAATTTGTTCGGTTCGGCATTGCGGTAGTGCACTCATAACCGGTGCTTGAAAATTAGGCTTTACTCGAATACACTTAATGCATTTTCTTCTTCTACGAAGTAGCCAAAACTGCATTCTCATTCCAGCGAGATTTCCTTGAGCACCGATATGCAGCTGGGTTCGGTGTACACTTTCTGCTAGCAATCGAACAAATCTATGCTTTCGTGGTAACACGATTGGAAATCGCCTGCTGTCTGTTAGGCTGCTATTTGCTAATCGGCCGCCAACATGAATAATTCCGTCAGTATCCAAGAACGGGTTGAGTGTAAGCAACATACTTGCTTTGGGTTAGTTTGTATTTCTAGATAACAAAACAAGTAAAACACACACACTACATTTTTAATCAAGATAAAAAAATGATTTCCTTAGTTCATTTACCGTTAACTGTCCACGTAATTTAGTGTTGAGTGCACGACTATTGTTTATAAATCTCAACACATATGCCATAACACGAACCGTTTTTTCGTTAGTACCACATTCAGGTACTAAAGAGTGTTTTGGGGTAACTGATACAAAATTACACTTCGCTTCCGGTACTTCTATCACTGGGGTAAAAACGGCCAAAGGTTTGTTTTTCAGCAGAAACTCTGGCCCGTGCCACCAAAGTTTGTTTTCCTTTATTAAATTTGCAGTTGACCCGCAGGATATAATGTCAGCAGGATTCTCTTTGGATTCGACGTGAAACCAGTTATTTGGATTGGTAAGTTTGTGAATATCTCTAATTCGATCTGCCACAAAGGTTATAAAACTCCTCGATTCTGACTTAATCCACGACAGGGTTATGGACGAGTCAGTATAATAAACATTTTTGCGTATCGGTTTTTTAAGAGGGGTAGACACACGCTCACACAATTCAGCCAAAAGTAATGCTGCGCAGAGTTCAAGTCGGGGAATGCTCGTGGATTTTACAGGAGCCCTCTTGATTTCGCGCACAGGAGATTACTCGACACTCGTTTATTGTGACTAACCCCTACTATATACACAAACGCTCCATACGCAAGTTCGCTAGCATCAAAAAACCCATGGAGCTGACAGGTTTGCTCAGGAATTACCATATGCGGGATTTTGATTTTTGGTACATCCTTCAGGCTATTTGAGTACTGCAGCCATCGATCTATAAAATCAGAGGGAAGCAGATCATCCCATCCGCATTCAAGTTTCCAGATTTCCTGTATAAAAATCTTGCCAAGTATTATAACTGGACCTAGTGGATCATAAATCCTGGATATTTCGCTTAGCACAGCCCTCCGTGTAGTTACATTTGTAGGAACGATGTGGTGCTTATAGCTTAACATATCAGCTGATGTGTTCCATATCATTCCCAGCGTAGAGATTGAATTTATAGCCTCGTCACTCTCACGGCTTAGCACTGTCACACCAGCAGTGCACTCGGTTTTAAAATGTCCTAACACTGGTTTGTTATTGCTTGCCCAACGTTTAAGTTCGAAGCCACCTGTAGCAAGGTCATTGACCTGGTCGCGCACTTGAGTCAGTTCCTCGAGAGAATCCGCGCCGCTTATTAGGTCGTCCACGTAAAAATCCTTACAGCACCTTTCACTTCCTATCGGGTAGTTAGGTGCCTCGCGTTCCGCAGGCTCCCTGATGACGCGAATCGCTAGATAAGCTGCAGGTGCTGTTCCATATGTCAAAGTGGTTAACTCGTACGAATATAATTTATCTTCAGGGGTTGGTCGCCACCAAATCCGTTGGTATTTTCAGTCATCGCGAATAAGTGGTTTTGTACAAGTGGCCCTATCATTAGGATGTCGTTCAGTGAAACACCCGTTGAAGAAGGTACAGAGCCGTTGAAAACCAGTCGTAATTTTGTTGTCAAATTGCTCGCCTTCAACACACAATAATGCGGCAAATAATACCCTTCATAAACATTTCCCTGAGTTTTCCGCATATGTCCTAAACTTTCATATTCGCCCATAAAATGTCGATACACTCGGCACCAATTCACATGCTTCACCTTCCCAGTCCTTTTGAAGTGCTAAATCTAGACACTATTTCAATCAAAATGCCGTCCCACTGATCAGCTGGTCTCTTGAGAGTGTAAATAGTGTACATACTTTAATCTGTTGTTTGTACCTGAATGTGTTGCTTGTCTGTTACTCTTTTATGTACCTTTATTTATTATGTATTTGTTTTTATATTTCATTTATTTTTATTTTTAGTTTTATAATTTTATTGTACTTAAAGTGACATCCGTTAATAAATAAATAAAAAGCCAGTGCACTAGCGTAAATTCGCGATTTTTGCACAAACTGTCATTTTTCTCCAAAAGAAAAATTAAAAATAGAAAAATTGTCAAACATTTGATTATCTAAAACTTGTATTTCAACCATTTTTCTGTATTCCCATTAGTTATTGAGTTATTCGCAACTTTTGTAAGATACAAAAAAAGCGAATGCACTCGGGTAAATTCGCGATTTTTGAACAAACTGTCATTTTTCTCCAAGAAAACAGATAGCTACGAAAATAGTTAAGATAGAAAAATTGATTGTCATTTTTCTAAAAGAAAAGATATCTACAAAAAAATTAAAAATAGAAAAATTGTCGAAAATTTGATTATCTAAAACTTGTAATAAAACCATTTTTCTGTCTTCTTATTAGTTATTGAGTTATTCGCAACTTTTGTAAAATACAAAAAAAGCGAGTACACTCGCTTAAATTCTCGATTTTCTCGATTTTCTCCAACAAAAAATATAGCTGCGAAAATATTGAAAATAGAAAAATTGTCCAAAATTTGATTATCTAAAACTTGTATTTAGACCATTATTCTGTATTCCCTTTAGATATTGAGTTATTCGCAATTTTTGTAAATTACAAAAAAAGCGAGTGCTACAAATAAATTAAAGTTAGAAAAATTATAGGAAATTTGATTATCTATAACTTGTATTTGAACCAATTTTTGTATTCGCGTAAATCCGCGATTATTGAACAAACTGTTATTTTTCTCCAAGAAAAAAATCTACAATGACAATAGAAAAATTGTCCAAAATCTGATTATCTAACCCTTGTATTTGAACCATTTGTATTCCCATTAGTTATTGAGTTATTCGCAACTTTTTTAAATACAAAAAAAGCGAGAGCACTCGCGTAAATTCGCGATTTTTGAACAATTTGTCATATTTCTCCAAGAAATAAGATAGCTACAAAAAAATGTAAGACAGAAAAATTGTCGAAAATTTGATTATCTAAAACATGTTTATGAACCATTTCTCTGTATTCCCATTAGTAATTGAGTTATTCGCAACTTTTGTAAAATACAGAAAACGCGAGTGCACTCGTTTCAATTCTCGATTTTTTAACAAACTGTCATTTTTCTCCAACAAAAAATATAGCTACGAAAAAACTGAAAATAGAAAAATTGTCCAAAATTTGATTATCTATAACTGGTATTTGGACCAGTTTTCTGCATTCCCATTAGTTATTGAGCTATTCGCAATTTTTGTAAATTACAAAAAAAGCGAGTGATTTACGTTTTTCGACCAAGCGGTTGGTTTTTTAAAAAACGTTTTATTTAATTATATATTTTTTATTACACATAAGTACTGAATTACAACAACAATACGCGCGAATACTAATTACAGGCTGGAACTCTATCAGGAACTGAGTACAATAGCAGGCATTAGTTTATATATAAGAGTAAATGCGAATAATGCAAAGATAACATTTAATAGAATAAGCATAATTATCTATCATAAGGAATGCATTGAGAGAGATACGTAACTAGTGCACTCGCGTAAATTTGCGGTTTTTGAACAAACTGTTATTTTTCTCCAGAAAAAAAAGATAGCTACAAATTATAGGAAATTTGATTATCTAAAACTTGTATTTGAACCAATTTTTGTATTCTCAATAGAGTTATTCGCAACTTTTGTAAAATTCAGAAAAAGCAAGTGCACTCGCGTAAATACGCGATTTTTGAACAAACTGTAATTTTTCTCCAAGAAAAAAGATAGCTCGAAAAAATTAAAGATAGAAAAATTGTCAAAAATTTGGTTATCTAAAACTTGTACTTAACCATTTTTCTGTATTCCTATTAGTTATTGAGTTAATCGCAACTTTTGTAATATACAAAAAAAAAGCGAATGTACTCTCGTAAATTCTCGATTTTTGAACAAACTGTCATTTTTGTCCAAGAAAAAAGAATCTACGAAAAAATTGAACATAGAAATATTATTGAATATTATACTTGTATTTAGCCATTTTTGTGTATTACCATTAGTTATTAAGCTATTCGCAACTTTTGTATAATACAAATAATGAGAGTGCACTTGCGTAATTTCGCGATTTTTAAACAAACTGTCATTTTTCTTCAAGAAAAAGGATAATTCGCTAAGAAAAATTTTAAGTTAAAAAAATTTCGGAAAATTGATTATCTAAAACTTGTATTTGAACAATTTTCTGTATTCCCATTAGTTATTGAGTTATTCGCAACTTTCGTAAAATTCAAAAAAAGCAAGTGCACTCTCGTAAATTCGCGATATTTGAACAAACTGTCATATTTCTCCAAGAAGAAATATAGCTACAAAAAAATGTAAGACAGAAAAAATGTCGAAAATTTGATCTAAAACATGTAATTGATCCATTTTTCTGTATTCCCATTAGCTATTGAGTTATTTGCAACTTTTTTAAATACAAAAAATGCGAGAGCACTCAGGTAAACTCGCGATTTTTGAACAGTCATATATTTCTCCAAGAAAAATGATATCTACAAAAAAATGGAAGAAAGAAAAATTGTCGAAAATTTGATTAATCTAAATAACACATGTATTTGAACCATTTCTCTGTATTCTTATTAGTTATTGAGTTATTCGCAACTTTTGTAAAATACAGTGCACTCGCTTAAATTCTCGATTTTTGAACAAACTGTCATTTTTCTCCAACAAAAAATAGAGCTGCGAAAATATTGAAAATAGAAATATTGTCCAAAAACTGATTATCCAGAACTTGTATTTACACCATTTATCTGTATTCCCATTAGTTATTGAGTTATTCGCAATTTTTGTAAATTACAAAAAAAGTGCACTCGCTTAAATTCTCGACTTTTGAACAAACTGTCATTTTTCTCCAAGAAAAAAAATAAAGATAAGACAAATAAATTAAAAATAGAAAAATTATAGGTAATTTGATTATCTAAAACTTGTATTTAAACCAATTTCTGTATTGCCATTAGTTACTGAGTTATTCACAACTTTTGTAAAATTCAAAAAAAAGAAGTGCACTCGCGTAAATTCGCGAATTTTGGACAAACTGTAATTTTTCTCCAAGAAAAAAGATAGCTAGGAAAAAATTAAAAATAGAAAAATTGTCGAAAATTTTACTATCTAAAACTTGTATTTTAACCATTTTTCTGTATTCCTATTAGTTGTTGAGTTAATCGCAACTTTTGTAACATACAGAAAAAGCGAATGCACCGCGTAAATTCTCGATTTCTGAAGAAACTGTCATTTTTGTCCAAAAAAAAGATATCTACGAAAAAATTGAACATAGAAATATCGTCGAAAATTTGATTATCTAAAACTTGTATTTAGCCATTTTTGTGTATTACCAGTAGTTATTATTCGCAACTTCTGTAAAATACAAGAAATGCGAGTGCACTCGCGTAATTTCGCGATATTTAAACAAACTGTCATCTTTCTTCAAGAAAAAGGATAGCTACGAAAAATTTGAAGATGGAAAAATTTCAAAAACTTGATTATCTTAACCTTGTATTTCAACAATTTTTCTGTATTCCCATTAGTTATTGAGTTATTCGCAACTTTTGCAAAATCCAAAAACAGCAAGTGCACTCGCGTAAATTCGCGATATTTGAACAGTCATTTTTCTCCAAGAGAAAAGATAGCCACGAAAAAATTGAAGATAGAAGAATTGTCAAAAATTTGATTCTCTAAAACTTGTATTTACCCATTTTTGTGTATTAACATTAGTTATTGAGTTATTCGCAATTTTTGTAAAATACAATAAATGCGAGTGCACTCGCGTAATTTCGCGATTTTTAAACAAACTGTTATTTTTCTTCAAGATAGCTACAAAAAATTTGAAGATAGAAAGATTTCGAAAATTTGCTTATCTAAAACTTGTCTTTGAACAAATTTTCTGTATTCCCATTAGTTATGGAGTTATTCGCAACCTTTGTAAAAAACAAAAAAGCGAGTGCACTAGAGTAAATTCTCGATTTTTGAACAAACTGTCATATTTCTCCAAGAAAAATGATATCTACAAATAAATTGAAGATAGAAAAATTGTCAAAAACTTGATTTTCTAAAACTTGTATTTGAACCATTTTGCTGTATTCCCATTAGTTATTGAGTTATTCGCAACTTTGGTAAAATACAAAAACAGCTAGTGCACTCGTGTAAATTCGCGATTTATGAACAGTGTCATTTTTCTTCATGAAAATATGTAGCTACGAAAACATTTTAGATAGAAATATTGTCAAAAATTTGATTATTAGTTATTAAGTTATTGGCAACTTTTGTAAAATAGAAGAAAAGCGATTTGTGAACAAACTGTTATTTTTCTACAAGAAAACAGATAGCTACGAAAAAATTAAAATAGAAAAATTGTCGAAATTTCGATTATCTAAAACTTGTATTTGAACCATTTTTCTGTATTCCCCTTAGTTATTCAGTTATTCGCAAGTTTTGTAAAATATAAAAAAGGGAGTGCACTTGCGTAAATTCGCGATATTTGAACAAACTGTTGTTTTTCTCCAAAATAACAGACAGCTACAAAAAATTAAAATTTGAAAAAATGTCAAAAATTTGATTACCTAAAACTTGTTCTTAAACCATTTTCCTGTATTCCTATTAGTTATTGAGTTATTCGCAACTGTTATAAAATACAAAAAAAGCGAGTGCACTCGCTTAAATTCGCGATTTTTGAACTAACTGTCATTTTTGTCCAAGAAAACAGATAGCTACGAAAAAAGTTAAGATAGAAAAATTGTCGAAAATTTGATTATCTAAAACTTGTATTTCAACCATTTTCCTGTATTCCCATTAGTTATTGAGTTATTTGCAACTTTTGTAAAATAGAAAATATGTTGGCTGTCGTTTTTTTTAAAGAAAAAAGATATCTACGAAATTCAAGAAATTGTCGAAAATTTGATTATCTGAAACTTGTATTTGAACCATTTTTCTGTATTCCTATTAGTTATTGAGTTATTCGCAACTTTTGTAAAATACAAAAAAAAGTGCACTCGCGTAAAAATAAATAGCTACGAACAAAATTGAAAATAGAAAATTTTTCTAAAATTTGGGATTGCACTCGCTTAAATTCGCGATTTTTTAACAAATTGTTATTTTTCTCCAAGAAAAATTATAGCTACGAAATAATTGAATATGGAAAAATTCTCGAAAATTTGATTATCTATAACTTGTATTTAAACAATTTTTCTGTATTCCTATTAGTTATGAGTTAGTCGCAACTTTTGTAAGATACAAAAGAAGCGAGTGCACTAACGTAAATTTGCGATTTTGTAACAAACTGTCATTTTTCTCCAAAAAAAATAGCTACGAAGAAATTGAAAAAAAAATTGTCCAAAATTGTCATTTTAAAAAAAAAAAAAATAAAGCTATGAAAAAATTGAAGATAGAAAAGTTGTCCAAAATTTGATTATATAAATCTTGTATTTAAACAATTTTTCTGTATTCCTATTAGTTATTGAGTTAGTCGCAACTTTTGTAAAATCCAAAAAAAGCAAGTGCACTCTTAAATTCGCGATTTTTAAACAAACTGTCATTTTTCTCTAAAAAAAAGATAGCTACGAAAAAATTGAAAGTCAAAAAATTGTCTAAAATTTGATTATCTAACACTTGTACTTAAGCCATTTTTCTGTATTCCCATTAGTCATTGAGTTATTCGCAACTTTTGTAAAATACAAAAGAGTGTATTCGCGAAAATTCGCGGAATTTGAACAACCTGTCATTCTTCTTGAAGAGAAAAGATAGCTATAAAAAAATTGAATATAGAAAATATGTCGAAAATTTAATAATCTAAAACTTGTATTTGAACCATTTTTCTGTATTCCCGTTAGTTGTTAAGTTATTCGAACCTTTTGTAAAATACAGAAAAAGCGATTGCACTTGCGTGAATTCGCGATCTTTAAACAAATTGACATTTTTCTTTAAGAAAAGAGATAGCTACGAAATAATTATAGCCAGAAAAATTGTTTCGTTCCTGTCACTGTTGAGAAGCAAAAGCCTTCTAAACAGATAATCCAATGCCACAAATGCCAACATTTTGGCCACAGCGGGCATAGATGCAACATTGCACCACGTTGTGTCAAATGAGCAGGCGATCACCAAACAGGCGATTGCACCCGTTCCGATCCCGATAACGATCCTCCACCAAAATGCTGTAATTGCGGCAGCGCCCACACCGCGTCCCATCGAGGTTGTTCGCAATACCAAAAATCTAGCTACGCAAATGTAGCTCAACCAAAACCGGCCCCCAAACCGGCCCCACAACCGGCTCCCAAACCGGCCCCAAAACCGGCTCCCAAATCGGCCCCAAAACCGGCTCCCAAACCAACTCCCAAACCGGCCCAACAACAGTCATATTACGATATGATGTTCGATGAGGAATTCATCAGAAGGGTAGAACGCCTTGAGCGTCTCGCCCCCCTTATGCGCCACTTAAACGCCTCACCGCTTTAAAATGGCTGCACAAAATTTACAAATTGCCACCGATCAGATGTGCAGAATATGCACCTGGAATGCCAACGGGCTTCCATCCCAAACGTCTCAATTAGAGGAATTTATGCATCGCCACAACGTTCACATCATGCTAGTGAACGAATCACACGCCAAAAACCGTCGTGGCCTGTTTATTAACGGGTACCGACTATATCTTAATAGCCGCCCCATTGAAATAGGCGGCGGCACAGCCATTTATATTCAAAATGGCCTAGAACACACTGTTCTTCCAAATCCCCAATCAGAGCACGTAGAACATACCTCTTTTTTAGCCCGTATAAACGGAGAAAAAATCAAAATTATGAGTTTATATCACTCACCTTCAAGACCATTCACTGAAAACGACTACAAAAATATCTCCGAAGATGTTCCCACAATTATAGGCGGCGACTTTAATGCCAAGCATCCTAGCTGGCAAAGTCGGCTCACAAACCGGCGAGGCCGCGAGTTATTTAACTTTAGAACTCAACGAGTGCGACCATGACATCTGGTCAATTTCCGAACTCCACTCCGATCACAATCCTGTGTTTCTGGATATTCATGTCACTATATCCGAAGTGGAGAAAACTATAACCACGGTTAACTGGCAGCAGTTCAACCAAAAAATGCTCGAAAAACTCACTGCTATTCCGAAAATAAGGAATAAGGAGGAGATAGATGAGGCCATTACTTTCCTTACCAATTCAATCACGGATGCGGTCGAGACGGTTTCGAAAATCAAACCTGTCCCGAAAAACAGCCGCCCACTTCCAAATAACATCCTCGGTAAAATTCGAGAGAAAAACCGCATCCGCAGACAATGGCAACACACCCGTTGCCCGCAAATGAAAACAAACCTCAATAAACTCCAAGCAGAAATTCAGAAAGAAATCAAGGCATTTTCAAATTCCAACTGGAATCGAGTAATCGAGGATGCATCACTGCACAAACCTCAAATGTGGAAACTCACTAAGAGATTCACAGCCAGACATCGAACGACCACTCCGGTTATTCAGGGAGGAAACGGACTTGCCTTCCTTCCGGAGGACAAGGCCGAATCCTTCGCGGAAAGCCTAAAGTCACAGTTCTCCCCGAATCCGCTCACAACATGTGACGAATTACTCGACGAAGTTGAGGAAGCATTGGATCGCCTTGAGCGAACACCAACCCATACTCCGAAACCAACATCTCCTGCAGAGATCCGCAAAATTATCAAATATGCGCCAAGTAAAAAGGCGCCAGGCCACGATAGTATAAGCTACACATGCTTAAAAAACCTCCCCAACAAAGGAATAGTTTTCCTAACTACCTTGTTCAATGCATGCCTAAGGATAGGCTATTTTCCAAAAGCGTGGAAACACGCAATAGTGATTTTAATCCCAAAGCCTGGAAAAGACATGAAATTTCCACAAAATCACCGGCCTATTTCCCTTCTGTGCACACTGGGAAAACTATTCGAAAAAATTATCTATGTCCGCCTCAGTGAATGGTCGAATGATCACATGGTCATCCCAAAAACGCAACACGGCTTCATAAAAGGCCTCTCATGCAACCACCAACTTGTTAGAACCAGCGATTACATAATCGAAGGCTTTAACAGAAAGCAGAGCACGTTAGCCATCTTCCTCGATGTTGCGAAAACATTCGATCGAGTGTGGCACGAAGGCTTGTTATATAAACTCATGTCACTTAATTACCCCACATATCTAATCCATCTGATCAGGGAATTCATACAACACCGGACCTTTTCGGTTCGTTTCGAAAACGCCACTTTTCCGCCACGCAAAATGACTGATGGTGTCCCACAGGGGTCCGTACTTTCCCCGCTCCTTTTCAATATATACGTTTATGACCTGCCAACATTAAACAATGTAATTACGGCCCAATATGCAGATGATACTGCTTATCTATATCGAAGCAAACATCTGCCCTTTATGATTCCGAAACTCCAGACCGCACTTAACCAACTGGAAGAGTGGACAAACGACTGGTGTATTGCTATAAATGCTGAAAAAAGCCAAGCAATTTACTTCACCCCATCTAATAGATCCCCACAAGAAAACCTCACCTTTGGAGGCACACCAATTCCATGGGTAAAACAAGTGAAATATCTTGGTTTACAAATGGATAACCACCTTAACTGGGCAAAACAATCTGCGATCACTACGGCTAATTCCGCCTTCGGGACTCTAAAATCATTGCTTTTAACAAAAAGCACCCTTTTCCTCGCCAGTAAAATTCACATTTACAAGGCAATGATTAGGACAAAAATGACCTATGGTTGTCCGTCATGGATACACATCTCGAAAACGCAGATGAACAGACTGGAAGCCACGCAGAGCCGCATGATCCGCAGGATCGTAGGCGCTCCGTGGTCCGTCAGTAACGACCAAATCCGAAACGAAACGAAAGTACCGAAATTACAAGATTTTATCCGTCAATTGGCAATTGCACATTCCTCTAAATTCGACGTCTCCCTTTTAAAAGATACCCTCGAAGTTCCTGAAAGCTTCAGAACTAGGAAAAAACGGCCACTACAACTAGACGTTACAAATTAATTTTTTAAAAATGTTTCAGTAATGATTCCGACCCTTTTTTAAAAAGTATACCCCACCCACTCGCCACCAATAAATGCTACTCATTTTTGAGTAACAATAACAGTCACTTATCCAAAGTCACCAAACACACCAACATCACTACAAAGTAGTAAAAATTCCATTTCGAATTTGATCTATAAGAGGGGGTTTTTAGTCCGTGAGAGTCGGACATAACCTACTGTTATCCTTCCCATACGTGGGTGGGATAACAGAAGGTATGCTTAACGCATTTTCCTCCTCTCTCCCGAAAAAAAAAAAAAAAGGTTAAAAGTGTTTTAATTAAAATTATTATAATCTTCACGTAACTAACCCTAATCCAACCATTTTTCTGTATTACCATTGGTTATTGAGTTATTTGCAACTTTTGTAAAATACAAAAAAAGGGAGTGCACTCGCGTAAATTCGCAATTTTTGAACAATCATTTTTCTCTAAGAAAAAAGATAGCTGCGGAAAAATTAAACAGAAAAATTGTCCAAAATTTGAATATCTTAAACTTGTATTCAAACTATTTTTCTGTATTCCTATTAGTTATTGAGTTAATGCGAATCGCAACTTTTGTAAAATACAGAAAAAGCAAATGCACTCGCGTAAATTCGCGATTTTTGAACAAACTGTCATTATTCTCCAAGAAAAAAAAAATACCAACGAATAAATTGAAGCTAGAAAAATTGTCAAAAGTTTGATTATCTACAACTTGTTGAGAACCATTTTTTTGTATTCCTATTAGTTATTAAGTTATTCGCAACTTTTGTAAAATACAAAAAAGCTAGTGCACTCGCGTAAATTCGCGACTCTTGAACAAACTGTTATTTTTCTTCAAGAAAAAAGATAGCTACGAAAAAATTGAGGATAGATGAATTGTCCAAAATTTGATTAACAAAAACTTGTATAAAACCATTTTTCCATATTCATATTAGTTATTGAGTTATTCGCAACTTTTGTAAAATACAAAAAAAACGAGTGCACTCGCGTAAATTCACAATTTTTGAACAAACTGTCATTTTTCTAGAAGCTATCTTTTAGCTACGAAAAAATTGAAGATAGAAATATTGTCGATAATTTGATTATCTGTAACTTGTAGTTAAACCATATTTTTGTATCTTATTAGTTATTGAGTTATTCGCAACTTTTGAAAACTACAGAAATTGCGAGTGCACTTGCGTAAATTCGTGATTTTTGAACGAACTGTCATTTTTCTCCAAAAAAAGATAGCTACGAAAAAATTAGAAAAAGGAAAATTGTTCAAAATTTTATTATCTAACACTTGTATTTAAACCATTTTTCTGTATTCCTATTAGTTATTGAGTTACTCGCAACGTTTGTAACATACAAAAAAAGCGTCATTTTTCTTTAAGAAAAATAAATAGCTACGAGAAAATTGAAGACAGAAAAATTATCTAAAATTTGGTTATCTAAAACGTGTATTTACACCATTTCTCTGTATACCTATTAGTTATTGAGTTACTCGCACCTTTGTAAAATATTCAAAAAAAGCAAGTGCACTCGCGAAAATTCGCGATTTTTGAATAGTCATTTTTCTTCAAAATAAAAAAGATAGCCACGAAAAGTTTTAAGATAGAAAATTTAATAATCTAAAACTTGTATTTGAACCATTTCTCTGTATTCCCATTAGTTGTTAAGTTATTCGAAACTTTTGTAAAATACAAAAAAAGCGATTGCACTTGCGTAAATTCGCGATCTTTGAACAAATTGACATTTTTCTGTAAGAAAAGAGATAGCTACGAAATAATTATAGCTAGAAAAATTGTCGAAAATGTCATTATCTAAAACTTGTATTCGAACAATTTTTCTGTATTCGTATTAGTTATTGTGTTAGTCGCAACTTTTGTAAAGTACAAAACACAGAGTGCACTCGCGTATATTCGCGATTTTTGAACAGTCATTTTTCTCCAAGAAATAAGATAGCAGCGAAAAAATGACTAAAATTTACTTATCTAAAATTTGAATTCGAACCATTTTCTTGTATTCGCTTTAGTAATTGAGTTATTCGCAAACTTTTGTAAAATACAAAAAAAAACGATTGCACTCGCGATTTTTGAACAAATTGTTATTTTTCTCCAAGAAAAATGATAGCTACGAAACAATTGAACATGGAAAAATTGTCGAAAATTTGAATATCTAAAACTTGTATTTGAACAATTTTTTTGTATTCCTATTAGTTATTAAGGTAGTGGCAACTTTTGTAAAATACAGAAAAAGCGAGAGCACTAGCGTAAATTTGCAATTATTTAATAGTCATTTTTCTCTAAAAACGATAGCTACGAAGAAATTGAAAAAAAAATTATCCAAAATTTGACCATCTAACACTTGTGCCTAAACCATTTTCTGTATTCCCGTTAGTCATTGAGTTATTCGCAACTTTCTACGAATAAATTGAAGATAGAAAAATTGTGCAAAATTTGATTATCTAAATTTGTATTTGAACCATTTTTGTGTATTCCCATTAGTTATTAAGCTATTCCTAACTTTTGTAAAATACAAAAAAGCGAGTGCACTCGCTTAAATCCGCGATTTCTGAACAAACTTTAATTTTTCTCTAAGAAAATAGATAGCTACGAAAAACTTGAAAGCAGAAAAATTATCCAAAATTTGATTATCTAAGTAGTAGTTTTTAAACAATTTTTCTGTATTCCTATAAGTTATTGAGTTATTCACAACTTTTGCAAATGTACTAGCGTAAATTCGCGATTTTTGAACAAACTGCCATTTTTCCTCAAGAAAAATAAAGCTACGAAAAAATTGAAGATAGAAAAGTTGTCCAAAATTTGATTATATATAACTTGTATCTAAACAATTTTTCTGTATTCCTATTAGTTATTGAGTTAGTCGCAACTTGTGTAAAATCCAAAAAAAGGAAGTGCACTCTCGTAAATTCGCGATTTTTGAAAAAACTAAGTTTTCTCTAAAAAAAAGATAGCTACGAAAAAATTGAAAATCGAAAGATTGTCTAAAATTTGATTATCTAACACTTGTACTAAAGCCATTTTTTTGTATTCCCATTAGTCATTGAGATATTCGCAACTTGTGTAAAATACAAAAAAAAACAAGTGCACTCGCGTAAATTCGCGATTTTTTAACAAACTGTCTTTTTCTTCAAGAAAAAAGATAGCTACGAAAAAATTGAAGATAGAAAAATTGTCCAAAATTTGAATATCTAAAACTGGTCTAAAACTATTTTTCTGTATTCATATTAGTTATTAAGTTATTCGCAACTTTTGTAAAATACAAAAAAAGCGATTGCACTAGCGTGAATTTGCAATTTTTGAACAAACTGTCAGTTTTCTACAAGGAAAAGATAACTACGAAAAAATTGTCGATAATTTGATTATCTAAAACTTGTATTTAACCCATTTTTCTGTATTCCCATTAGTTATTGAGTCTTTCACAACTTTTGTAAAATACAAAAATAGCGAATGCACTCGCGTAGATTTGTGATTTTTGAACTGTCATTTTTCTCCAAGAAAATAGATAGCTACGAAAAAATTAAAAATAAAATAATTGTTAAAAGTTTTATTATCTAACACTTGTATAAAACCATTTTTCGGTATTCCTATTAGCTATTGAGCTATTATCAACTTTTGTAAAATGCAGAAAATGCAAGTGCACTCGCGTAAATTCGTGATTTTTGAACAAACTATCATTTTTCTCCAAAAGAAAGACATCTATAAAAAAATTGAAAATAGAAAATATGTCGAAAATTTGATTATCTAAAACTTGTAATTAAATCATTTTTTTTGTATTCCCATTAGTTATTGAGTTATTCGCAACTTTTGTAAAATACAAAAATAGGGAGTGCACTCGCGTAGATTTGCGATTTTCGAACAAACTGTAATTTTTCTCCAAGAAGAAAGAGAGTTACGAAAAAAATAAAAATAGAAAAATTGTTCAATATTTTTCTGTATTCCTATTAGTTATTGAGTTATTCGCAACTTTTGTAACATACAAAAAATAGCGAGTGCACTCACTTAAATTTACGATTTTTGCCAAACTGTCATTTTTCTTCAAGAAATATTGATAGCTACGAAGAAGTTGAAAATAGAAAAATTGATCAAAATTTGATTGTCTAATACTTGTAACAACTTTTGTAAAATACAAAAAAAGCGAGTGCACTCGCGTAAATTCGCGATTTTTAAACAAACTGTTATTTTTCTTCAAGAAAACATATAGCTACAAAAAAATTGTAGACAGAAAAATTGTCGAAAATAGGATATCTAAAACTTGCTTCTGAACCATTTTACTGTATTCCATTTAGGTATTGAGTTATTCGCAACTTTTGTAAAATACAAAAAAAGCAAGTGCACTCGCGTAAATTCGCGATTTTTAAACAAACTGTCATTTTTCTCTAAGAAAAAATATAGCTACGAAAAAATTTAAGATAGAAAAGTTGTCCAAAATTTGATTATCTAAAACTTGGATTGAAACCATTTTTTGTATTTCTATTAGTTAAAAAAAGCAAATGCACTCGCGTAAATTCGCGATTTTTGAACAGTCATTTTTTCTTTAAGAAGAAAAAACAACGAAAAAATGGAAGATAGAAAAGTTGTCCAAAATTTGATTAACTAAAACTTGTATTTAAACCATTTTTCTGTATTCCCATTAGTTACTGAGTTATTCGCAACTTTTGTAAAATACAGAAAAAGGGAGTGCACTCGCGTAAATCCGCTATTTTTGAACAGTCATTTTTTTCAAGAACAAAGAAAGCTACGAAAAAATTGAAAATAATGAAATTGTCCAAAATTTGATTATCTAACACTTGTACAGGGTGGGGCTGAAAAACTTATCCGATTTCAAAACTTTATTAAATTAAAACCACTCAACTTGACAAAAAAAAAATTTATTAACATATCGCAAATTTTATGCCATTTTTAAATTTAAGTTTTGAAAAGCACATCACTCAAATGTCGTCCTTGGGAGCGGATACACTTATTTATGCGCTCGCGGTAGCTTTCCATGACTTTCACCGTCATTTCCACAGGAATTTCTTCAATTGCCCGAGCAATTTCCCTTCGTAAAGCAAGAAGGGTCCTTGGTCGATGCTGGAATACCTTCGATTTGAGGTAACCCCAAAGGAAGAAGTCACATGGAGTGAGATCCGGTGAGCGCGGCGGCCAGCCAATATCACCTCTCAGAGAAATGAGGCGTCCGGGAAACATTTCCCTGAGAATGTCCATTGATCGTCGCGATGTGTGGGCGGTTGCACCATCCTGTTGAAACCACACATTTTCCACGCCATTTTTTCGAATTTTGGGTTTAAGAAAATTTTCCAGCATGGAACAATAGCGCTAGCTGTCGACCGTTACGGTTTGCTCATTTTCTTCAAAAAAGTAGGCGGGAAAGAGCACACCACACAGTCACTTTTGGGCTATGGAGGGGTTTCTGATGGATTTCCCGAGGATTTTCGTCACTCCAATATCGAAAATTCTGCCTGTTTACGGCGCCACAAAGGTGAAAATGGGCTTCGTCCGTGAAGAGCATAACATCGTCTATTGGGAGTTCTCGGAGATCGCGACACAGGTTCATACAGGTTTCAAAATCCCTTTCAATTAATTCCTGTGCAACAACCATTTTGTAGGGATGCATTTTGAGGTCCCGGTGCAAAATTCGCCGAATACTGCGATTGGAAATCGCCAAAGCGAGCGAATGTTTTCGTGCCGAACGACGCGGGGAACGTTCAATCGCAGCTCTCACATTGGCCACGTTTTCAGGTCCTGTTACTGTCCTGGCACGTCCAGGCGACTTCTTTTTCAATGCTGAACCCGTCTGTCAAAAATTTAACACCCACACTTTAATCGTAGCGTGATGTGGAACAGGATCATGACGCCCGAGTCCGAAATGAATTCGAAAAGCACGTTGTGTAGCAATTATCGAACCGCCGTTTTCGATAAACCGCTCAATAACAACAACACGATGTTCACCAGACCAAGGCATGTTGACTAATGACAAATGGCATAAAACCAGCTTTCTAACGGTTTTTACCCCACTACTCTACCTGTTCCCTCTTCTGAGAAAGAGGGATTTGAAATCGGATAGCTTTTTCTGCCCCTCCCTGTATTTTAACCATTTTTCTGTATTCCTATTAGTTATTGAGTTAGTCGCAACTTTTGTAAAATACAAAAAAATTGAGTGCACTCGTGTAAATTCGCGATTTTTAAACAGTCATTTTTCTCCAAGAAAAAAGATAGCTACAAAAAAAGTGAACATAGGAAAATTGTCGAAAATTTGATTATCTAAAACTTGTATTTAAACAATTTTTCTGTATTCCTATTAGCTATTGAGTTAGTCGCAACTTTTTTATAATACAATAAAAACATTGTCCAAAATTTGATTATCTAAAACATGTAAGTAACCTGGGCTACAATACAGACATTATATTATTTTAATTATAAGTACTTCTTTGTCTTTATATGTATTTCACCACTTTATGCAAGTTAATGTTATTATAATCTTATCTCTTCGCTTATTCAGCTTCCTTTTCCATATATAATCTTTGTTTCCATATTACGAGTTTAGTGTTAGTAAGTAAAGCGAATCACTGTCAGTCTGTATTTTAATGTGTAACAAAAATAAAAGTTCTTTTTAAAAAAGTAAATTTTCCGGAGTAATCTTATATTCGAATTCGAACCTACGCTCCCAAAGGGAATCTGATTTCCAATCAGATTCCCTTTGGGAGCGTAGGTTCGAATCCTACCGACTGCGCCAATTATAATCTTATAAGATTACTCCGGAAAATTACCTTTTTTAAAAAGAACTTTAATTTTTGTTACCCATTAAAATACAGATTAGTTAAATGTGCACAACTTTTGGAAGATGTTCAAGATGAAGACGAGATGATTGAGATAATAAGAAATGGACATGAAGGAAAAAGTAATCATCGAGGTATCGATGAAACGGAAATGAGAATAAAACGTAATTATTATTTTCCTGATGCTCGAAATTTAATACAAAAATTTATAAACTCTTGCGAAATCTGTCTCGTATCTAAATACGATAGGAAACCCCTAAAAATAAAATATTGCACAACCCCGACAGCTACCAAACCCTTTCAAATTGTTCATGTTGACACTATCACATTCGATAAGGTTAAGTTTATTACGATCGTAGATTCCTTTTCAAAATACGCTCAACTATATAAATTGAATTCTAGCCAAGCTGTTGATATTGCAAATAACTTAATTTAATTTTTCTCGCATCATGGAATTCCTGAAAAAATCGTAGCAGACAATCATTTAGAATTTAAAAATACGTTAATAAAGGAACTTTTAGAATTACATAAAATCGAATTACATTTTACAAGTACACAGCATCCAGAATCTAACGGTATTGCCGAGAGATTACACTCGACAATAATAGAGCATATTAGGTTATTAAATAATCAAGTTATATATAAAACGGAGCCAATTGAAACAAAAATCTTATATTCAATTTTAGCTTATAATAATACGATTCACTCTACTACGAAATTAATGCCTTCAGAAATTATATCTGGGCATATTGGTACTGATAATGCTCTTAAAGTTAATATAGAAAATATATTTTTAAACGATTTTATAATTAACCATAAACAAAAAGTCAACCTCTTGTATGAAGAAATAAATAAAAAATTAAATGACAACAAGGTGAAAACAATTCAAAAAATAAATGAAAATCGAGAGGAACCTCCCGATATTCCCGATAATGTTTACATAAAAAATCGCCAAAAACAGTCCAAAACAAAAAATAAATATAAAAAAGAAATTATAAAATCAATCGATAAAGATTATCATACAGCAAAAATTACTAAAGGACATCACATGACTCAAGATAAAATTCATTTATCTAATGTAAAGCGACCACGTGTAACTACTGAGATAAATAAAGGAAATGAATTACAATTTGAGGAATTCCAAAATTACTTAAAACAAGAAATAAAACCAGTTGCCGAAAATATTCAAGAAATTTCGGACAACTTATTCTTCGCACCATATGACTTTTCCCTAGCCCATTGTGTTAGTAGAGACTTAAAAATGAATGCGGGTATTGCACGTGACTTTAGAATGCGTTTTGGACAAGTACGTGACCTTCATCAACAAAATCCAACCCTTTATTCGCTATGCTATCTACGCGATGCAGGTAGATATATTATGTACTTAATAAGTAAAGATAAACATTTTGATGAACCAACTTATAAGTGTTTATTGAAAACATTAATTAACCTTCTAGATTTCTGTACAAAAAATAAAATAACTAAACTAGCTATTCCGAAACTAGGCTGTGGTCTTGATAAATTAGATTACAAAGTTGTAAAATCTATGATAGATTATATATTTTATAAATCTGACATACAAATACAAATTTACTTAGGCGAAATTTAATAAGACAAATCTTTTCCAGGTTAATATGGACCCTTACAATAAAAGGATTTGAAATTAAAAATTGCAAATAACTTAATTTAATTTTTCTCGCATCATGGAATTCCTGAAAAAATCGTAGCAGACAATCATTTAGAATTTAAAAATACGTTAATAAAGGAACTTTTAGAATTACATAAAATCGAATTACATTTTACAAGTACACAGCATCCAGAATCTAACGGTATTGCCGAGAGATTACACTCGACAATAATAGAGCATATTAGGTTATTAAATAATCAAGTTATATATAAAACGGAGCCAATTGAAACAAAAATCTTATATTCAATTTTAGCTTATAATAATACGATTCACTCTACTACGAAATTAATGCCTTCAGAAATTATATCTGGGCATATTGGTACTGATAATGCTCTTAAAGTTAATATAGAAAATATATTTTTAAACGATTTTATAATTAACCATAAACAAAAAGTCAACCTCTTGTATGAAGAAATAAATAAAAAATTAAATGACAACAAGGTGAAAACAATTCAAAAAATAAATGAAAATCGAGAGGAACCTCCCGATATTCCCGATAATGTTTACATAAAAAATCGCCAAAAACAGTCCAAAACAAAAAATAAATATAAAAAAGAAATTATAAAATCAATCGATAAAGATTATCATACAGCAAAAATTACTAAAGGACATCACATGACTCAAGATAAAATTCATTTATCTAATGTAAAGCGACCACGTGTAACTACTGAGATAAATAAAGGAAATGAATTACAATTTGAGGAATTCCAAAATTACTTAAAACAAGAAATAAAACCAGTTGCCGAAAATATTCAAGAAATTTCGGACAACTTATTCTTCGCACCATATGACTTTTCCCTAGCCCATTGTGTTAGTAGAGACTTAAAAATGAATGCGGGTATTGCACGTGACTTTAGAATGCGTTTTGGACAAGTACGTGACCTTCATCAACAAAATCCAACCCTTTATTCGCTATGCTATCTACGCGATGCAGGTAGATATATTATGTACTTAATAAGTAAAGATAAACATTTTGATAAACCAACTTATAAGTGTTTATTGAAAACATTAATTAACCTTCTAGATTTCTGTACAAAAAATAAAATAACTAAACTAGCTATTCCGAAACTAGGCTGTGGTCTTGATAAATTAGATTACAAAGTTGTAAAATCTATGATAGATTATATATTTTATAAATCTGACATACAAATACAAATTTACTTAGGCGAAATTTAATAAGACAAATCTTTTCCAGGTTAATATGGACCCTTACAATAAAAGGATTTGAAATTAAAAATATCACACAAAATTAGGAATATTACCTATTTACCTTGGACCAGCAAAGCTACAAAAATCGATTCACACTTTTGTCCACCGTTACGAATTAAAATTAGTTTATGATGAATTTGGAAAAATTAATATGAATACTTAAATTCAATGATAAACAATGTTTCAAAATTTAAACGAGACTTTGAAAATTATGATAAATTACTAAACTTCACTAGAAATAAAATAATGAGGCAAATTAATACAATCTCACTCAATAAGTTCGAGAAATAAAAGAGGCCTTATAGATGGATTAGGTAGTGTAATTAAGTTAATAAGTGGCAATATGGATGCCAATGATGAAAAAAGAATTAATGAAATATTAGATTACCTAAACGTAGAGCAAACCGAGTTAAAATATCAAATTAATAAAGGGTATAGTTTAAATAACGACTTAATAAAGGAATTCAATAATACAATTTTAGAAATTCAGCACAATCAAGATATATTAAAATCAAGAATTATGCAATTGCATGCTATTCTGAATGATGAAATTGAACATCAAAATATACTCTTCGTTAAAGACCTTTATAATCAATTAATTTTACTATTTAGTATTATTTCGAATATTTTAGGAAATATAATAAACTCACTATCGTTCTGCAAATTAAAAATTCTGCATAACGATATTATCAGCCCTAAAGATTTACTATTGGAAATATCTAAAATATCAAAACATTATCAAGAAGAGTTGCTATTTGAAGTAAAACCGGAAAATATCCTAAACTTCGAATCAGTAATCACAGTTGATTGCAAAATAAAAGATTCAACTATTAACTATTTCCTGTCAATACCTATTAATTACGAAGATACCTTTGATTTATATTCTTTGTACCCTATACCGTCTGAAATCGAATCTGAAATGTTAACGATTATTCCAAATTTCAATTATTTAATTAAATCAAAATCAAATAATCAAATATGGCCTTTGAGTGACATGTGCCTTCATGGAAAACAGCATTATCAATGCTCAAATAAATTATTAACGAATCAGCAAACAACCTGCGAAACAAATCTGATTCAACATGGGACAAATAAAGATTGTCAATACACAAAACTCGACCTACGAGGAAATCATCTGGAAAACATCCCGTTTACAACTCAACATTTGGCCGTCCTAACCCAAAAGGATACCATCAAGATGCGTTGCCCCGACTTTGAGGATTCCCTGGAACTACGAGGAACATACATCATTAAAAACGACGATTGCGTCATGATCTACAAGGACAACGTCATCCCAGAGATAGAAGAAACATTCGGGAGCCCTATAATGATTAGTGCCACCGACATCCAGTTGAAAACTTATAACATTAGTGACACCCAAATCAAAGTGAAAAAATTGAGCCTACTAAACATTCCACAATACGTGCAAGTGCCAATTAATAAACAAGACTTAAGTGTATTAAAACCAAGCATCTGGACTCTGCTGCTTTACACGATATTAATTATAAGTATTGTCCTGGTGTACCTAAAATACTTTAGAAAAAACAAAAACAGTGCATCAGTGAACGTGGGTTTGCCACTCCCAGGGTGTGCCAAAATTTAAGGAGGGAGGAGTAACCTGGGCTACAATACAGACATTATATTATTTAAATTATAAGTACTTCTTTGTCTTTATATGTATTTCACCACATTATGCAAGCTAATGTTATTATAATCTTATCTCTTCGCTTATTCAGCTTCCTTTTTCCATATATAATCTTTGTTTCCATATTACGAGTTTAGTGTTAGTAAGTAAAGCGAATCGCTGTCAGTCTGTATTTTAATGTGTAACAAAAATAAAAGTTCTTTTTAAAAAAGTAAATTTTCCGGAGTAATCTTATAATTTGTATTTAAACCATTTTTTTGTATTCCCATTAGTTATTGAGTTATTCGCAACTTTTGTAAAAATTGTCATTTTTCTTCAAGAAAAAAGATAGCCACAAAATAATTAAACAGAAAAATTGTCGAAAATTTGATTATCTAAAACTTGTTTTTGAACAATTTTCGCGTAAACTCGCGATGTTTGAACAGTCACTTTTCTACAAAAAAAGATAGCTACGAAAAAATTAAAAATAGAAAAATTGTCCAAAATTTGAATATCTAACACTTGTACTTAAACCATTTTTCTGTATTCCCATTAGTCATTGAGTTATTCGCAAGTTTTGTAAAATACAAAAAAAGCGAGTGCACTCGCGTAAATTCGCGATTTTTGAACAACCTGTCATTTTTCTTCAAGAAAAAAGATAGCTACGAAAAAATTGAATATAGAAAGTATGTCAAAATTTTGATTATCTAAAACTTGTAGTTGAATCATTTTTTTGTATTACCATTAGTTATTGAGTTATTCGCAAGTTCTATAAAATACAAAATAAGCAAGTGCAATCGCGTAAATTTGCTATTTTGTAACAAACTGTCTTTTTTCTCCAAGAAAAAAGATAGCTACGAAAAATTAAAATATTGTTCAAAATTTTACTAACACTTGTATTTAAACCATTTCTCTGTATTCCCATTACTTATTGAGTTATTCGCAACTATTGTAAAATACAAAAAGAGCAAATGCACTCGTTTAAATTCGCGATTTTTGAAAAAACTGTCATTTTTCTTAAAGAAAAAAGATAGCCAAAAAGAAATTTAACATAGAAAAATTGTCTAAAATTTGGTTATCTAAAACTTGTATTGAATAATTTTTCTGTATTCCCATTAGTTATTGAGTTATTCGAGACTTTCTTCAAAAAAAAAAGCGAGTGCACTCGCGTAAATTCTCAATTTTTGAACAAACTGTCATATTTCTCCAAGAAAACACTGATAATAGGAAAATTGTCGTAAATTTGATTATCTAACACTTGTGTATGAACCATTTTTATGTATTCCCATTGGTTATTGAGATAGTTATTAGTTATTCGCAACTTTCTTCAAATACAAAAAAAGCGAGTGCACTCGCGTAAATTCTCAATTTATGAACAAACTATCATTTTTCAATACAAAAAAAGCAAGTACACTAGCGTAAATTCGCGATTCTTGAACAAACCGTCATTTTTCTTTAAGAAAAAAGATAGCTACGATAAAATGGAGGAAAAGAAAATTGTCCAAAATTTGGTTATATAAAACAAGTATTGAACCATTTTTCAGTATTTCCATTAGTTATTGAGTTATTCGCAACTTTTGTAAAATACAAAAAAGGCGAGTGCACTCGCGTAAATACGCGATTTTTTAACAAACTGTCATTTTTCTTCAAGAAAAAAGATTGCTACGAAAAAACTTAAGATGGAAAAATTGTCCAAAATTTGGTTCTCTAAAACTTGTATTGAACGATTTTTCTGTATTCCCATTAGTTATTGAGTTATTCGCAACTTTCGTAAAATACAAAAAAGCGAGTGCACTCGCGTAAATTCTCAATGTTTGAACAAACTGTCATTTTTCTCCAAGAAAACATATAGCCACGAAAAAATTAAGAAGAGAAAAATTGTCGAAAATTTGATTATCTAAAACTTGTATTTTGAACAATTTTCTGTATTTCCATTAGTTGTTGAGTAATTGGCAATTTTTGGAAAGTACAAAAAAGCAAGTGCACTCGCGCAAATTTACGATTTTTTAACAAACTATCATCTTTCTCAGAAAAAAAAGATAGCTACGAAAACATTATAGATAGAAAAATTGTAAAAAGTTTGATTATCTAAAGCTTCTTTGGAACCATTTTTCTGTATTTTTATAATACAAAAAAGCGAGTGCAATCGCGTAAAGTCGCAATTTTTGAAAAAACTTTCATTTTTCTACAAGAAAAAAGATAGCTACGAAAAAATTGAAGATAGAAAAATTGTCGATAATTTGATTATCTAAAACTTGTATTTAAACCATTTTTTTGTATTCCATTAGTTATTGAGTTATTCACAACTTTTGTAAAATACAAAAAAGCGAGCGCACTCGCGTAAATCCACGATTTCTGAACAAACTTTAATTTTTCTCCAAAAAAAAATTGTCTAAATTTTGAATATCTAATACTTGTATTTGAACCATTTTTCTGTATTCCCATTAGTTATTGAGTTATTCACAACTTTTGTAAAATACAAAAAAAGCGAGTGCACTAGAGTAAATTCGCGAATTTTAAACACTGTCATTTTTCTCAAAAAAAACATAAAGCTACAGAAAAATTGTTGACAGAAAAATTGTCGAATATTTATTTTATCTAAAACTTGTATTTAAACCATTTTCCTGTATTTCCATTAGGTATTGAGTTATTCGCAACTTTTGTAAAGTACAAAAAAAGCGAGTGCACTCGCGTGAATTCGCGATTTTTAAACAAACTGTCATTTTTCTCCAAGAAAAAAGATAAATACAAAAAATTGAAGATAGAAAAATTGTCCAAAATTTGATTATCTAAGACTTGTATTTGAAATATATTTCTGTATTCCCATTAGTGATTGAGTTATTCGCAACTTTTGTAAAATACAAAAATAGCGAGCGCACTCGAGTAAATAAGCAATTTTTGAACGATCATTTATTTTCAAGAACAAAGATAGCTACGAAAAAATTGAAAATAGAAAAATTGTCCAAAATTTGATTATCTAACACTTGTACTTTAACCATTTTTTTGTATTTCCATTAGTTATTGAGTTATTCGCAACATTTGTAATATACAAAAAAAGCGAGTGCACTCGGGTAAATTCGCCATTTTTGACGAAACTGTAATTTTTCATCAAAAAAAAGCTACGAAAAAATAAAAGAAAGAAAAGTTGTCTAAAATTTAATTATCTAAAACTTGTATTTGAAATATTTCTCTGTATTCCTGTTGGTTATTGAGTAATTCGCAACATTTGTAAAATACAAAAAAAGCGAGCGCACTCGAGTAAATCCGAAATTTTTGAACAGTCATTTCTCTTCAAGAACAAAGATAGCTAAGATAAAATTGAAAATAGAAAAATTGTCCAAAATTTGAATATCTAACACTTGTATTTGAACAATTTTTTTTGTATTTCCATTAGTTATTGAGTTATTCGCAACATTTGTAAAATACAAAAAAAGCGAGTGCACTCGGGGTAATTTGCGATTATTAAACAAACTGTCACTTTTCTCTTAGAAAAAAAATAGCAACGAAAATATTGAACATAGAAAAATTGTCCAAAATTTGATTCTATAAAACTTATATTTAAACAATTTTTCTGTATTCCTATTAGTTATTAAGTTAGTTGCAACTTTTGAAAAATCCAAAAAAATCGAGCGCACTCGCGTATATCCGCGATTTTTGAACAGTCATTTTTCTTCAAGAACAAAAATAGCTACGAAAAAATTGAAAATAGAAAAATTGTCCAAAATTTGATTATCTAACACTTGTACTTTAACCATTTTTATATTTCATTATTTATTATTTTTAACGAGTTATTGAGTTATTCGCAACATTTGTAATATCCAAAGAAAGCGAGTGCACTCGGGTAAATTCGCTATTTTTGAAGAAACTGTAATTTTTCTTCAAAAAATAGCTACGAAAAAATAAAAGATCGAAAACTTGTCTAAAATTTAATTATCTAAAACTTGTATTTGAAATATTTCTCTGTATTCCTATTGGTTATTGAGTTATTCGCAACATTTGTAAAATACAAAAAAAACGAGCGCACTCGAGTAAATCCGCAGTTTTTGAACAGTCATTTCTCTTCAAGAACAAAGATAGCTAAGAAAAAATTGAAAATAGAAAACTTGTCCAAAATTTGAATATCTAAAACACTTGTATTTGAACAATTTTTTTTGTATTTCCATTAGTTATTGAGTTATTCGCAACATTTGCAAAATACAAAAAAAGCGAGTGCACTCGGGTTAATTTGCGATTATTAAACAAACTGTCACTTTTCTCTTAGAAAAAAAATAGCAACGAAAAAATTGAACATAGAAAAATTGTCCAAAATTTGATTCTATAAAACTTATATTTAAACAATTTTTCTGTATACCTATTAGTTATTAAGTTAGTTGCAACTATTGAAAAATACAAACAAAGCGAGCGCACTCGCGTATATCCGCGATTTTTGAACAAACAGTCATTTTTCTTCAAGAACAAAAATAGCTACGAAAAAATTGAAAATAGAAAAATTGTCCAAAATTTGATTATCTAACACTTGTACTTTAACCATTTTTCTGTATTCTCATTTCATTGAGTTATTCGCAACTTTTGTAAAATACAAAAAAAGCGAGTGCACTCGCGTAAATTCGCGATTATTGAACAACCTGTCATTTTTCATTAAGAAAAAAGATAGCTACAAAAAAATTAAAATTAGAAAAATTGTTCAACATTTTCTTATCTAACACTTGTATTTAAACCATTTTGCTGTATTCCTATTAGTTATTGAGTTATTCGCAACTTTTGTAACATACCAAAAAAGCGAGTGCACTCGCGAAAATTCGCGATATTTGAACAAATTGTCATTTTTCTCAAAGAAATCAGATAGCTACGAAAAAATTGAGGATGGAAAATTTGTCGAAAATTTGATTATCCACAACTTGCTTTTAAACCATTTTCCTGTATTCCCATTAGTTATTCGCTACTTTTGTAAAATACAAAATATGCAAGTGCACTCGCGTAAATTCGCGATTTCTGAACAGTTATTTTTCTTTTAGAAAAAAGATAGCTAGGAACAAATTGAAAATAAAAAAAATTTCCAAAATTTATTTATCTAAAACTTGTATTTGAACTATGTTTCTGTATTCCTATTAGTTATTAAGTTAGTCGAAACATTTATAAAATACAAAAAAAGGGAGTGCATTCGCGTTAATTCTCAATTTTTGAACAAACTGTCATATTTATTCAAAAAAAAGAAATCTACGAAAACATTGAAGATAAAAAAATTGTCGAAAATTTGATTATCCAAAACTGGTAATTAAACCATTTTTCTGTATTCTCATTAGCTATTGAGATATTCGCAACTTATGTAAGATACAAAAAGAGCGAGTGTAAATTCGCGATTTTTCAACAAACTGTTATTTTTCTCCAAGAAATAATATACCTACAAAAAAATTAAAGATAAAAACGTTGTTTAAATGTTGATTATCCAAAACTTGTAATTGAACCATTTTTCTGTATTCCCATTAGTAATTGACTTATTCGCAACTTTTGTTAAATACAAAAAAAGCGAGTGTACTCGCGTGAATTTGCGATTTTTGAACAAACTCTCATTTTTCTCCAAGAAAAAAGATAGTTACGAAAAAATTAAACAGAAAAATTGTGGAAAATTTTATTATCTAAAACTTGTATTTAGACCATTTTTCTGTATTCCTATTAGTTATTCGCAACTTTAGTAAAACACAACAAAAGCAAGTGCTATTGCGAAAATTCGCGATTTTTGAAAAAAAATAGCTAGGAAAAAATTAAACATAGAAAAATTGTCTAAAATTTGTTCATCTAAAACTTGTATTTGAACCATTTTTCTGTATTCCCATTAGTCATTAAGTTATTCGCAACTTTGTTAAAATACAAAAAAAACGAGTGCACTCGCTTAAAATCTCGATTTTTGAACAAACTGTCATTATTCTCAAAAAAAGAGATAGCTACGAAAAAATTAACAATGGAAAAATTGTCCAAAATGTGATTATCTAAAACTTGTATTTAAACCATTTTTCTGTACTCGCATTATTTATTGAGTTAGTCGCAACTTTTGTAAAATACAAAAAAGGCAAGTGTACTCGCGTAAATTCGCGATTTTTGAACAAACTGTCATTTTTGTTCAGTAAAAAAGATAGCTACGAATAATTAAAGATATAAAAATAGTCAAAAATTTGTTCATCATAAACTTGTATTTGAAACATTTTTCTGTATTCTTAGTAGTTATTAGGTTATTCGCAACTTTTGTAAAACACAAAAAAAGCGAGTGCACAGTCGTAAATTCGCAATATTCTTACAAATTGTCATTTTTCTTCAAGAAAGATAGCTACGAAAAACATGAAAGTAGAAAAATTGTCGAAAATATTATTATCTAAAACTTGTAATTAATCAAATTTTTTGTATTCCTATTAGTTATTGAGTTACTCGTAACTTTTGTAAAATACAAAAAAGCAAGTGCACTCGCGAAAATTCGCGATTATTATACAAACTGTCATATTTCTTCAAAAAAATAGCTACGAAAAAATTCAAGATAGAAAAATTGTCTGAAATTTGTTTATCTAAAACTTGTATTTAAACCACTTTTCTGTATTAACATTAGTTATTGAGTTAGTCGCAACTTTTGTAAAATACAAAAGAAGCGAGTGCACTCGCTTAAATACTCGATTATTAAAAAGAAAAAAGATAGCTACAAAATAATTGAACGTAGAAAAGTTGTCGAAAATTTAATAATCTAAAACTTGTATCTGAACCATTTTTCTGTACTCCCATTAGAAATTGAGTTATTCGATACTTTTGTAAAATACAAAAAAAGCTAGTGCACTAGCGTAAATTCGCAATTTTTGAACAAACTGTGATTTTTCTTCAAGAAAAAAGATAGCAACGAAATAATTGAACATGAGAAAATTGTCTTAAATTTTATTATCTAAAACCGTTATAAATCCATTTTTCTGTATTTATATCAGTTATTGAGTTATTCGCAACTTTTGTAAAATACAAAAAAAGCGAGTGCACTCGCGTAAACTCGCAATTTTTGAACAAACTGTTATTTTTCTACAAGAAAAAGATTAAAGATAGAAAAATTGTCGAAAGTTTGATTATCATAAACTTGTTTTGAAACCATTTTCCTGTATTCTCATTAGTTAGTGAGATATTCGCAACTTTTGTAAAATACAAGAAAAGCGATTGCACTCGCGTAAATTTGCGATTTTTTAACAAATTGTCATATTTCTCCAAGAAAAAAAAAGGTACAAAAAAATTAGACATGGAAATATTGTCAAAAATTTGATTATCTATCTATTTGATTTAAACAAATTTTCTGTATTCCTATTAGTTATTGAGTCAGTCGCAACTTTTGTAAAATACAAAAGAAGCAAGTGCACTCGCGTAAATTTGCGATTTTTGAACAAAACAGTCTTTTTTCTCAAAGAAAAAAGATAGCTACGAAAACATTAAACATAGAAAAATTGTCGAAAATTTGAATATCTAAAACTTGTATTTGAACAACTTTTTTGTATTTCTATTAGTTATTGAGTTGATTGCAACTTTTGTAAATTACAAAAAAAGCAAGTGCACTTGCGAAGACCTGAGATTTTTGAACAAACTGTCATATTTTTTTAAGAAAAAAAATAGCTACAAAAAAATTGAAGATAGAAAAATTGTCCTGAATTTGTTTATAAAACTTGTATTTGAACCATTTTTCTGTCTTTCTATTAGTTATTAAGTTATACGCAACTTTTGTAAAATACAAAAGTAACGAGTGCGCTCTCGATTCTCGATTTTTGAACAAACTGTCATTTTTCTTCACAAAAAAGATAGCTACGAAATAATTTAAGATGAAAAAATTCTCTAAAATTTGATTATCTAAAACTTGTATCAGAGCCATTTTTCTGTATTCCTATTAGGTATTGAGTTAATCGCAACTTTTGTAAAATACAAATACAAAAAAAAAGCGAATGCACTCGCGTAAATTCGCGATTATTGAACAAATTGTCATTTTTCTCTACGATAAAAGAAAACTACGAAAAAATTTGTATTCCTATTAGTTATTAGGTTAGTCGCAACTTTTGTAAAGTATAAAAAAAAGCGAGTGCACTCGCGTAATTTCGCGATTTTTGAACTGTCATTTTACTCCAAGAAAAAAGATAGCTACGAAAAAATTAAAGATAGAAAAATTCTCGAAAATTTAAACTTCTATAACTTGTACTTAAACCTTTTTTGTGTATTCCTATTAGGGATTGAGTTATTCGCAAGTTTTGTAAAATACAAAAAAAGCGAGTGCACTCGCGTAATTTTGCGATTTTTGAAGAAACTGTCAATTCTCTCCAAGATAAAAGATAACTACGCAAAAATTAAAAAAAAATAGTTGAGAATTTAATTCTCTAATACTTATATTTAAACCATTTTAGTGTATTCTTATTAGTTATTGAGTTATTCGCAACTACAAAAAACTACACTAAACTACAAAAAGCAAGTGCACTTGCGTAAATTTGCGATTTTTGAACAAAACTGTCATTTTTCTCCAAGAAGAACAATAGCTACGAAAAAATTGAAAATAGAAAAATTGTCGAAAATTTAATTATCTAAAACTGGTAATTGATTTATTTTTTTAGATTCCTGTTTGTTATTAAGTTATTCGAAACTTCTGTAAAATTCGCGATTTTTGAACAAACTGTCAATTTTCTCCAACAAAGAAGATAGCTACGAAAAAATTCTAAACTTGTACAAAGAACCATTTTTCTGTATTCATATTAGTAAGTGTGTCATTCGCAACTTTTGTAAGTTACAAGAAAAGGGATTGCACTCGCGTAAATTCCCGATTTTTGAGCAAACTGTCATTTTTCTCTAAGAAGAAAGATAGCCACGAAAAAATTGAAGACAGAAAAATTCTCGAAAATTTAAAAATGTAAAATTTGTAATTAAACCAATTTTTGGTATTCCTATTAGTTATTGATTTATTCGCGACTTTTGTAAAATACAAAAAAAGCGAGTGCACTGGAGTAAATTCGCAATTTTTGAACAAAGTGTTATTTTTCTCTAAGAAAAAAGATAGCAACGCAAAAGTTAAAGATAGAAAAATTCTCGAAAATTTGAAAATTTGTATTTAAATGATTTTCCTGTATTTCTGTTAGTTATTGAGTTATTCGCAACTTTTGTAAAATACAAAATACCAAGAAAAAAGATAGCTACGAAGAAGTTGAAGACGGAAGAATTGTTAGAAATTTGATTATCTAAAACTTGTATTAAAACTATTTTTCTGTATTCTCATTATTTATTGAGTTATTCGAAACTTTTGTAAAATACAAAAAAAAGCGATTGCACTCGCGTAAATTCCCGATTTTTGAACAAACTGTCATCTTTCTCCAAGAAAAAAAAATAGCTACGAAAAAGTTGAAAATAAAAAAAATGTCCAAAATTTGATTATCCAATACTTGTACTTTAACCTTTTTTCTGTATTCCCATTAGTTATTGAATTATTCCCAACTTTTGTAAAATACAAAATACCAAGAAAAAAGATAGCTACGAAAAAGTTGAAGACAGAAGACTTGTCGAAAATTTGATTATCTAAAACTTGTAATAAAACTATTTTTCTGTATTCTCATTATTTATTGAGTTATTCGAAACTTTTGTAAAATACGAAGAAAGCGATTGCACTCGCGTAAATTAGCAATTTTTGAACAAACTGTCATGTTTCTCCAAGAAAAACGATAGCTACGAAAAAGTTGAAGATAGAAAATTCGTCGAAAACCATTTTTTCTGTATTTCCATTAGCTATTGAGTTATTCGAAACTTTTGTAAAATACAAAAAAGCGAGTGCACTCGCGAAAAATTCGAAATTTTTGAACAAACTGTCATTTTTCTCCAAGAAGAAAGATAGCTACAAAGAAATTGAAGAAAGAAAAATTGTCGAAAATTTGATTATGTAGAACTTGTATCAACCATTTTTCTGTACTCCAATTAGTTATTGAGTTATTCACAACTTTTGTAAAATACAAAAAAAGCGATTGGACTCGCGTAACTTCCCGATTTTTGAACAAACTGTCATTTTTCTCCAAGAAATAAGAAAGCTACAAAAAAGTTGAAAATAGAAAAAATGTCCAAAGTTTGATTATCTAACACTTGTACTTGAACCTTTTTTCTGTATTCCCATTAGTTATTGAGTTATTCGCAACTTTTGTAAAATATAAAAAAAACGAGTACACTCGCGTAAATTCGCGATTTTTGAACTAACTGTCATTTTTCTCCAAGAAAAAAGATAGCTACGAAAAGATTGAAGAAAAAAAAATTGTCGAAAATTTATTAATCTAAAACTTGTATTTAAACCATTTTTCTGTATTCCCAATGGTTATTAAGTTATTCGAAACTTTTGTAATATACAAAAAGAGCGTGTGCATTTGCGTAAATTCGCGATTTCTCAACAAACTGTCATTTTTCTCCAAGAAAAAAGATAGCTACGAAAAAATTAAACATAGAAATATTGTCCAAAATTTGAGTATCTAACACTTGTACCTAAACATTTTTCTGTATTCTTATTAGTTATTAAGTTATTCGCAACTTTTGTAAAATAATTAATAAATCGAGTGCACTCGCGTAAATTCGCGATTTTTGAACAGTCATTTTTCCAAAAAAACAGTTTTCTACGAAAAAGTTGAACATAAAAAATTTGTCGAAAATTTAATAATCTAAAACTTGTATTTAAACAATTTTTCTGTATTTCCATTAGTTATTAAGTTATGCGAAACTTTTGTAAGATTAAAAAAAAAGCGAGTGCACTCGCGTAATTTCGCGATTTTTGAACAAACTGTAATTTATCTTTAGAAAGTGCACTCGAGTAACTTCGCAATTTTTGAACAAACTGTCATTTTTCTCTAAGAAAAAAGATAGCAACGCAAAAATTAAAGATAGAAAAATTCTCGAAAATTTGAAAATCTTAAACTTGTATTTAAACCATTTTTCTGTATTTCTGTTAGTTATTCGCAACTTTTGTAAAATACAAAATACCAAGAAAAAAGATAGCTACGAAGAAGTTGAAGACGGAAGAATTGTTGGAAATTTGATTATCTAAAACTTGTATTAAAACTATTTTTCTGTATTCTCATTATTTATTGAGTTATTCGAAACTTTTGTAAAATACAAAAAAAGCGATTGCACTCGCGTAAATTCCCGATTTTTCAACAAACTGTCATCTTTCTCCAAGAAAAAAAAGCTACGAAAAAGTTGAAAATAAAAAAAATGTCCAAAATTTGATTATCTAATACTTGTACTTTAACCTTTTTTCTGTATTCCCATTAGTTATTGAGTTATTCGCAACTTTTGTAAAATACAAAATACCAAGAAAAAAGATAGCTACTAAAAAGTTGAAGACAGAAGACTTTTCGAAAATTTGATTATCTAAAACTTGTATTAAAACTATTTTTCTGTATTCACATTATTTATTGAGTTACACTGGTCGGCATGAAAATCGGCCCTGACACCATTCCTGCTGATTCTTATGTAAAATGACCTCCTGAATCCGAATATGACCCCCGCTTTCTCCCATCACCCACCGTTTTCGGGGGAGGCTCCCCCACCTATTTTTATCACTTTTCGATAATTTTGAGGGATGAAAAGGATTATTTTAGCCTTTACGTTTCTTCTGAGGGGCTAGAGAGGTGAAAAGTTCCAAAACATGAACATTTGTAGCAAGGAGGTAGATTTGGGGGGGGGGGGGGATTTGCCCCCTTAAATTGTAAAAAAAATTTTAAAAATGATCGATTTTTCCGTTTTTTTCGCAGTTTTTTCACTTATTTTCTACATATTCCAGCTTCCATCCCCCCTTATCCTCCCCCAAACAATAAAAATATATAGCAACAATATATAGCAACAATAATAAAAATATATAACAACAATAATAAAAATATATAGCAACAGTTCGGAAGATTCACTGTACCACGCTGGCGCTCTCAATACCTCGCGCGCACAGGTTTGCCCAGGAATTTTCGGATGAACACGGGGAACGGTTTCATCAAGACATCTTTAAGTTCGAGAGGATATTTTCGGGGAAGTGGAATGCGAGCATGTTAGCAGAGTACTGCTGGTTTTTGATACGAGAAACTTCTACCTCAGGGTACAAAAGGAAAGCATTCACCAAATGAAGGTACTTATCTAAGTTGTTTATTATTCTTTACATTTATTATTTTACTTTTTATTTATTTTTCTTTACAGCTAAAATAATCCTTTTCATCCCACCAATGGATGGGGGAAACGGGGGGAGTATTGAGAGCGCCAGCGTGGTACAGTGAATCTTCCGAACTGTTGCTATATATTTTTATTATTGTTGCTATATATTTTTATTATTGTTGCTATATATTGTTGCAATATATTTTTATTATTTGGGGGTGTTTGGGGGAGGATGAGGGGGAATGGAAGCTAGAATATGTAGAAAATAAGTAAAAAAACTGCGAAAAAACGGAAAAAAATGATCATTTTTAATGATTTTTTTACAATTTAAGGGGGCAAATCCCCCCGAAATCTACCTCCTTGCTACAAATGTTCATGTTTTGGAACTTTTCACCTCTCTAGCCCCTCAGAAAAAATGTAAAGGCTAAAATAATCCTTTTCATCCTTCCAAATTATCGAAAAGTGATAAAAATAGGTGGGGGGGGGGCCTCCCCCGAAAACGGTGGGTGATGGGGGAAAACGGAGGTCATATTCGGATACAGGAGGTCATTTTACATAAAAATCAGCAGGAATTGTGTCAGGGCTCGAAAAAAAAAGTTTTTTTTGCAAACCAGTGTTATTCGAAACTTTGGTAAAATACAAAAAAAGCGATTGCACAAGCGTAAAATCGCGATTTTTGAACAAACTGTCATGTTTCTCCAAGAAAAACGATAGCTACAAAAAAATTGAAGATAGAAAATTCGTCGAAAACCATTTTTCTGTATTCCCATTAGCTATTGAGTTAATCGAAACTTTTGTAAAATACAAAAAATGCACTCGCGAAAAATTAGAAATTTTTGAACAAACTGTCATTTTTCTCCAAGAAGAAAGATAGCTACAAAGAAATTGAAGAAAGAAAAATTGTCGAAAATTTGATTATGTAGAACTTGTCTCTACCATTTTTCTGTACTCCCATTAGTTATTGAGTTATTCGCTACTTTTGTAAAATACAAAAAAAGCGATTGCACTCGCGTAACTTCCCGATTTTTGAACAAACTGTCATTTTTCTCCAAGAAAAAAGATAGCTACGAAAAGATTGAAGAAAAAAAAATTGTCGAAAATTTAATAATCTAAAACTTGTATTTAAACCATTTTTCTGTATTCCCAATAGTTATTAAGTTATTCGAAACTTTTATAATATACAAAAAAAGCGTGTGCATTTACGTAAATTCGCGAATTCTCAACAAATTGTCATTTTTCTCCGAGAAAAAAGATAGCTACGAAAAAATTGAACATAGAAATATTGTCCAAAATTTGAGTATCTAACACTTGTACCTAAACATTTTTCTGTATTCTTATTAGTTTTTGAGTTATTCGCAACTTTTGTAAAATAATTAAAAAATCGCGTAAATTCGCGATTTTTGAACAGTCATTTTTCCAAAAAAAAGTTTGCTACGAAAAAGTTGAAAATAAGAAATTTGTCGAAAATTTAATAATCTAAAACTTGTATTTAAACAATTTTTCTGTATTTCCATTAGTTATTAAGTTATTCGAAACTTTTGTAAGATTAAAAAAAAAGCGAGTGCACTCGCGTAATTTCGCGATTTTTGAACAAACTGTAATTTTTCTTCAGAAAAAAAGATAGCCACAAAAAATTAAAATTAGAAAAATTGTCCAAAATTTGCTTATCTAAAACTAGTATTTGAACAATTTTTCTGTATTCCTATTAGTTATTGATTTATTCGCAACTTTTGTAAAAACAAGGGAGTGCACTCGCGTAAATTCTTGATTTTTGAACAAACTGTAATTTTTATCCAAGAAAAAAGATAGCTACGAAAAAATTGAAGACAGAAAAATTGTCGAAAATATAATAATCTAAAACTTGTATTTGAACCATTTTTCTGTATTCCCATTAGTAATTGATTTCTTCGAAACTTTTGTGAAATACAAAAAAAGGGAGTGCACTCGCGTAAATTTGCGATTTTTGAACAATCTGTCAATATTCTCCAAGAAAGAAAATAGCTACGAAAATATTGAAAATAGAAAAATTGTCTAAGATTTGATTACTTGTACACTTGTACTTAAACCTTTATTCTGTATTTCCATTTGGAAATGAGTTATTCGCAAGTTTTGTAAAATACAAAAAAATGACTCGCGATTTTTGAACAGTCATTTTTTCCAAGAAAAATTATATCTTAGAAAAAACTGAGAATAGAAAAATTGTCGAAAGTTTGATTATCTAAAACTTTTATTTGAACCATTTTACTGTATTCCCATTAGTTATTGAGTTATTCGCAACTTTGGTAAAATACAAAATAAGCGAGTGCACTCTCGTAAGTTCGAGATTTTTGAAGAAACTGTCATTTTTCTACAAGAAAAAAGATTGCTACGAAAAAATTGAAAATAGAAATTTTGTTCAAAATTTGATTATATTAAACTTGTATCTGAACTATTTTACTGTATTCTTATTAGTTATTGAGTTATGCGCAACTTTTATAAAATACAAAAACTGCAAGTGCACTCGCGTAAATTCGCAATATTTGAACAAACTGTCATTTTTCTTTAAGAAAAAGAAAGCTACGAAAAAATTGAGAATAGAAAAATTGTCCAAAATTTGATTATCTATAACTTGTATTTAAACCATTTTTTTGTATTCCCATTAGTTATTGAGTTACTCGCAACTCTTGTAAAATACAAAAAAAGCGATTGCACTCGCGTAAATTCTGGATTTTTGAACAAATTGTCATTTTTCCTAATAAAAAAGATAGCTACGATAAAATTGAAGATAGAAAAATATTCGAAAGAAAAATATTCGAAAAACTTGTATTCGAACAATTTTTCTGTATTCCTTTTGGTTATTGAAATAGTCGCACCTTTTGTAAAATACAAAAAAAGGGAGTGCACTCGCGTAAATTCGCGATTTTTGAACAAACTGTCATTTTCCTCTAAGAAAAATGATAGCTACAAAAAAATTGAAAATAGAAAAATTGTCCAAAATTTAATAATCTAACACTTGTACTCAAACTATTTTTCTGAATTCCCATTAGTTATTGAGTTATTCGCAACTTTTGTACAATACAAAAAAGGCGAGTGCACTCGCGTAAATTTGCGATTTTTGAACAAACTGTTATTTTTCTCCAAGAAAAAAGATAGCTACGAAAACATTTAAAATAGAAAAATTGTCGAAAATTTGATTGTCTGAAACTTGTATTTCTACCATTAGTTATTAAGTTATACGCAACTTTTGTAAAATACAAAAGTAACGAGTGCACTCGCTTAAATTCTCGATTTTTGAACAAACTGTCATTTTTCTCCCAGAAAAAAAAATTGCTACAAAAAATTTGAAAATAGAAAAATTGTCGAAAATTTGTTTATCTAAAACTTGTATTTGGACCATTTTTCTGTATTCCGATTAGTTGTTGAGTAATTAGCAACTTTTGTATAATACAAAAAAGCAAGTGCACTCGCGTAAATTCGCAATTTTTGAACAAATTGTCATTTATCTTCAAGAAAAAAGATAGCTACGAGAAAATTGAAGATAAAAAATATATGAAAAATTGGATTATCTCAAACTTATATAAAACCATTTTCTGTATTCATATAATACAAAAAAAGGGAGTGCACTCACGTAAAGTCGCAATTTTTGAACAAACTGTCATTTTTCTACAAGAAAGAAGATAGCTACGGAAAAATTGAAGATAGAAAAATTGTGGAGTGGGTTAGTGGGGTGTCGGATTTTTGTGAGGATTCTAAGGGCTGATCGTTCCGCGACTTCGATATTATTTAATGTTGAGGGACGAGGGTTAAGAAAGAGGATTGAAGCATATTTTAATAGAGGGCGGCAGATCATTTTATAGATGTGGACAGCTGTTTTTGTCGTAATCCCTTTATTCTGAAAGGTTAACGATCTCAAATGCCGCGCCCTATTTTAAATTTTTGTTTTCATGGTTTGGGAATGGAGTTTGAAGTTTAGTTTGGGGTCGAAAGTGATGCCAAGGTATTTGCACGCAGGGGATGGGCTGATTACGGTGTTTGATATGTTTATGCTAAATGGGGAATTGAGCGGTCTGTGAAAAGATATGAATAGATAGGATTTATTGGGATTAATGGATATTCTCCATTTGGCAAACCAAAGAGATAGCGAATCTATTAGCCCTTGGAGAGTAGAGAGAGCTTTAGGAAGGGTGGGTTGGTGTGTTATAAGGGCAGTGTCATAGGCAAAGAGCAGAAAATATGCTGAGGGATTAAGGTGCAGTGGGTTGGGGTTGTATATGTCATGAACATAGATATTGTATAGGAGCGGAGATAATGGAGAGCCTTGGGGAACACCTTGTTGCGGAATAAAGGGCCGGGAGATGGTATTTTGGACGGGGACATTAAGGAGTCGATTGTTTAGGAAATTATCAATGAGATAGATTAGGTGAGGGAGTTGCACTTAAACAGCAAACCTCGATGCCAGACTGAGTCAAAGGCCTTTTTTATATCTAGGAATAATATAGCTGTTTCTTTGTTTGGCAGTTGGAGGTTAGGATAGTGAGTGGGAGAGTGGTTGATCTATTTTGGAGGAATCCGAATTGATACGGAGGAATGTGTTGGGGGATATTAGCTAGGAGTTTATGTTTGAGGATGGATTCGAATCTTTTTTCCAGAACTGGAAGCAGAGTAATTGGTCTATAGCTAGAGACTTCTAGCGCATCGCTATTGTGTTTTTATATACACGTAATTATACCCTGCTTCCATTCCTGGGGGATGGTTTGGGTTTGGTTAATGAAATTGAGGATTTTGATAATATATTTATGGATGTTTTCTGGAAGGGATTTGAGGATTGATCTAGGAATGTTATCATAACCTGTTTTTACCTTTATGCAGCATACTGAAATACTCTTCCTCTTCTATGTCATCCTCAGGGAGATAGGGATTATGGTTATTTATGAAGGATGCGTACCAGGAGTTTACGGTATTATAAAAATCGTCGTTATATGTCATCGTCTGTTTCTCGGAAAAGTTTTCTCTAAATAACCAGCAAATATGTCGGCCATTTCTTTGGAGTCACATGTCACTTCGGTTGTTGTCAGATGTCGTAGTTTCTGTAGTATGTCAGTCCTTCTGTATTTAGATAACTTTTAAATTTGGTCCCAGTAGTGTTTGCCCTGTCGTCTGCTTATTTCTTCGCATTTGTCTTGTTTGTAGTCTTTGACTAATTTGTGAATGTCTTTATGTAGAGCACTAAATTTTTGATTTAGAATTTTAGAGTTTGTTTTAAAGTTTGTTCGTTCGTCTGTTGTAAATTTGCGATTTTTTAACGAACTGTCATTTTTCTTCCAGAAAAAAGATAGCTACCAAAAAATTGAAAATAGAAAAATTGTCGAAAATTTGATTATCTAAACTTGTTTTGAAACCATTTTCCTGTATTCTCATTAGTTATTGAGTTATTCGCAACGTTTGTAAAATACAAAAAAAGCAAGTACACTCAGCTAATTTCGCGATTTTTTAACAAACTGTCATTTTTCTTTAAAAAAAAAGATAGCTACAAAAAAATTAAAGATAGAAAAATTGTAAAAAATTTAATTATGTAAAACTTCTATAAAACCATTTTTCTGTATTCATATATTACAAAAAATGCATGTGCACTCGCGTAAAGTCGCAATTTTTGAACAAACTCTCACTTTTCTACAAGAAAAAGGATAGCTACGAAAACATTGAAGATAGAAAAATTGTCGATAATTTGATTATCTAAAACTTGTATTTAAACCAATTTGTTGTATCCCATTAGTTATTGAGTTATTCGCAACTTTTGTAAAATACAAAAAAAGCGAGTGCACTCGCGTAAATTCGCGATTTTTGAACAAACTGTCATTTTTCTCCAAGAAAACAGATATCTACGAAAAAATTCAAGATTGTCCAAAATTTGATTATCTAAACTTTTTTTAAAACCATTTTCCTGTATTCTCATTAGCTATTAAGTTATTGGCAACGTTTGTAAAAAACAAAAATAGCAAGTACTCTCGTGTAAATTCGCGGTTTCTAAAGAAACTGTCAATATTCTTTAAGAAAAAAAGATAGCTACGAAAAAATGTTGCAAAGGAAAATTGTCCAAAATTTATTTATCTGAAACTTGAATTAAACCATTTTTCTGTATTCCCATTAGTTATTGAGTTCTTCGCAACTTTCGTAAAATACAAAAAAGCGAGTGAACTCGCGTATATTCTCAATTTTAAAACAAACTGTCATTTTTCTCCAAGAAGAAAGATATATACGAAAAAATTGAAAATAGAAAAATTGTCGAACATTTGATTATCTAAAACTTGTATACGGACCATTTTTCTGTATTCCTATTAGTTGTTGAGTAATTCGCAACTTTTGTAAAATACAAAAAAGCAAGTGCACTCACGTAAATTCGCGATTTTTGAACAAACTATCATTTTTCTTCAAGTAAAATATAGCCAAGAAAAAATTAAAAATAAAAAAATTGGAAAAAATGTATTTATCTAAAACTTCTATAAATCCATATTTCTGTATTCATATAATACAAAAAAAGCAAGTGCACTCGCAGTCGCAATTTTTGAACAAACTGAAGATAGAAAAATTGTCGAAAATTTGATTATCTAATACTTGTTTAAAAACCATTTTCCTGTATTCTCATTAGTTATTGAGTTATTCGCAACTCGCGTAAATTCGCAATTCTTAAACAACCTGTCATTTTTCTTCAAGAAAAAGATAGCTACGAAAAAATTTAAGATAGAATAATTCCCATTAGTTATTGAGTTATTCGCAACTTTCGTAAAATACAAAAAAAGCGAGTGCACTCGCGTAAATTCTCAATTTTTGAACAAACTGTCATTTTTCTCCAAGAAAAAAGATATCTACGAAAAAACTGACAAAAGAATAATTGTCGAAAATTTGATTATCTAAAACTTGTTTTAAAACCATTTTCCTGTATTCTCATTAGTTATTGAGTTATTCGCAACTATTGTAAAATACAAATAAAGCAAGTACACTCGCGTAAATTCGCGATTCTTAAACAGTCATTTTTCTTCAAGAAAAAAGATAGCTACGCAAAAAGTTAAGATAGAATAATTCCCATTAGTTATTGAGTTATTCGCAACTTTCGTAAAATACAAAAAAAGCGGGTGCACTAGCTATTAGTTATTGAGTTATTCGCAACTTTTGTAACATACAAAAAAAAGCGAGCGCACTCACTTAAATTTACGATTTTTGAACAAACTGTCATTTTTCTTCAAGAAATATTGATAGCTACGAAGAAGTTGAAAATAGAAAAATTGATCAAAATTTGATTGTCTAATACTTGTATTGGAACCATTTTTCTGTATTCCCATTAGATATTGAGTTATTCACAACTTTTGTAAAATACAAAAAAAGCGAGTGCACTCGCGTAAATTCGCGATTTTTAAACAAACTGTTATTTTTCTCCAAGAAAACATATAGCTACAAAAAAATTGTAGACAGAAAAATTGTCGAAAATACGATATCTAAAACTTGCTTCTGAACCATTTTACTGTATTCCATTTAGGTATTGAGTTATTCGCAACTTTTGTAAAATACAAAAAAAGCAAGTGCACTCGCGTAAATTCGCGATTTTTAAACAAACTGTCATTTTTCTCTAAGAAAAAATATAGCTACAAAAAAATTTAAGATAGAAAAGTTGTCCAAAATTTGATTATCTAAAACTTAGATTCAAACCATTTTTTTGTATTTCTATTGGTTATTGAGTTTTCGCAACTTTTTTAAAATACAAAAAAAGCAAATGCACTCGCGTAAATTCGCGATTTTTGAACAAACTGTCATTTTTCTTCAAGAAGAAAAAACAACGAAAAAATGGAAGATAGATAAGTTGTCCAAAATTTGATTAACTAAAACTTGTATTTACACCATTTTTCTGTATTCCCATTAGTTAATGAGTTATTCGCAACTTTTGTAAAATACAAAAAAAGGGAGTGCACTCGCGTAAATCGCGTTTTTTAACAGTCATTTTTCTTCAAGAACAAAGAAAGCTACGAAAAAATTGAAAATAATGAAATTATCCAAAATTTGTTCAGGGTGGGGCTGAAAAACTTATCCGATTTCAAAACGTTAGAAAATTAAAACCACTCAACTTGACAAAAAATTTATTTTATTAACAAATTTTATGCCATTTTTAAATTTAAGTTTTGAAAAGCACATCACTCAAATGTCGTCCTTGGGAGCGGATACACTTATTTAGGCGCTCGCGGTAGCTTTCCATGACTTTCACCGTCATTTCCACAGGAATTTCTTCAATTGCCCGAGCAATTTTCCTTCGTAAAGCAAGAAGGGTCCTTGGTCGATGCTAGAATACCTTCGATTTGAGGTAACCCCAAAGGAAGAAGTCACATGGAGTGAGATCCGGTGAGCGCGGCGGCCAGCCAATATCACCTCTCAGAGAAATGAGGCGTCCGGGAAACATTTACCTGAGAATGTCCATTGATCGTCGCGATGTGTGGGCGGTTGCACCATCGTGTTGAAACCACACATTTTCCACGCCATTTTCTTCCATTTTGGGTTGAAGAAAATTTTCCAGCATGGAACGATAGCGCTCGCTGTCGACCGTTGCGGTTTGCTCATCTTCTTTTGGGCTATGGAGGGGTTTCTGATGGATTTCCCGAGGATTTTCGTCACTCCAATATCGAAAATTCTGCCTGTTTACGGCGCCACAAAGGTGAAAATGGGCTTCGTCGGTGAAGAGCACAACATCGTCTATTGGGAGTTCTCGGAGATCGCGACACAGGTTCATACGGGTTTCTAAATCCCTTTCAATTAATTCCTGTGCAACAACCATTTTGTAGGGATGCATTTTGAGGTCCCGGTGCAAAATTCGCCGAATACTGCGGTTGGAAATCGCCAAAGCGAGCGAATGTTTTCGTGCCGAACGACGAGGGAACGTTCAATCGCGGCTCTCACATTGGCCACGTTTTCAGGTCCTGTTGCTGTCCTGGGACGTCCAGGCGACTTCTTTTTCAATGCTGAACCCGTCTGTCAAAAATTTGACACCCACACTTTAATCGTAGCGTGATGTGGAACAGGATCATGACGCCCGAGTCCGAAATGAATTCGAAAAGCATGTTGTGTAGCAATTATCGAACCGCCGTTTTCGATAAACCGCTCAATAACAAAAGCACGATGTTCACCAGACCAAGGCATGTTGACTAATGACAAATGGCATAAAACCGGCTTTCTAACGGTTTTTACCCCACTACTCTACCTGTTCCCTCTTCTGAGAAAAAGGGATTTGAAATCGGATAGCTTTTTCTGCCCCTCCCTGTATTTTAACCATTTTTCTGTATTCCTATTAATTATTGAGTTAGTCGCAACTTTTGTAAAATACAAAAAAATTGAGTGCACTCGTGTAAATTCGCGATTTTTAAACAAACTGTCATTTTTCTCCAAGAAAAAGATAGCTACAAAAAAAGTGAACATAGGAAAATTGTCGAAAATTTGATTATCTAAAACTTGTATTTAAACAATTTTTCTGTATTCCTATTAGCTATTGAGTTAGTCGCAACTTTTTTAAAATACAAAATACAAGTCTCGATTTTTGAACAGTCATTTTTCTCCAAGAAAAAAAATAGCTGCGAAAATATTGAAGATAAAAACATTGTCCAAAATTTGATTATCTAAAACATGTATTTAAACCATTTTTTTGTATTCCCATTAGTTATTGAGTTATTCGCAACTTTTGTAAAAATTGTCATTTTTCTTCAAGAAAAAAGATAGCCACAAAATAATTAAACATTGAAAAATTGTCGAAAATTTGATTATCTAAAACTTGTTTTTGAACAATTTTCTGTATTCCTATTAGTTATTGAGTTAGTCGCAACTTTTGTAACATACAAAAATAGCGAGTGCACTCGCGTAAACTCGCGATGTTTGAACAGTCATTTTTCTCCAAAAAAACATAGCTACGAAAAAATTAAAAATAGAAAAATTGTCTAAAATTTGATTATCTAACACTTGTACTTGAACCATTTTTCTGTATTCCCATTAGTCATTGAGTTATTCGCAAGTTTTGTAAAATACAAAAAAAGCGAGTGCACTCGCGTAAATTCGCGATTTTTGAACAACCTCTCATTTTTCTTCAAGAAAAAAGATAGCTACGAAAAAATTGAATATAGAAAGTATGTCGAAATTTTGATTATCTAAAATTTTTTTTTTTTTGTATTACCATTAGTTATTGAGTTATTCGCAACTTTTATAAAATACAAAAAAAGCAAGTGTTTGTAACAAACTGTCTTTTTTCTCCAAGAAAAAAGATAGCTACGAAAAAATAAAAAATAAAAAAATTGTTCAAAATTTTACTAACACTTGTATTTAAACCATTTTTCTGTATTCCCATTACTTATTGAGTTATTCGCAACTATTGTAAAATACAAAAAGAGCAAATGCACTCGTTTAAATTCGCGATTTTTGAACAAACTGTCATTTTTCTTTAAGAAAAAAGAGCCAAAAAAAATTTAACATAGAGAAATTGTCTACAATTTGGTTATCTAAAACTTGTATTGAACCATTTTTCTGTATTCCCATTAGTTATTGAGTTATTCGAGACTTTCTTCAAATAAAAATAAGCGAGTGCACTCCCGTAAATTCTCAATTTTTGACCAAACTGTCATATTTCTCCAAGAAAAAAGATTTCTACGAAAAAACTGATAATAGGAAAATTGTCGAAAATTTGATTATCTAAAACTTGTGTATGAACCATTTTTATGTATTCCCATTGGTTATTGAGATAGTTATTAGTTGTTCGCAACTTTCTTCAAATACAAAAAAAGCGAGTGCACTCGCGTAAATTCTCAATTTATGAACAAACTGTCATTTTTCAATACAAAAAAAGCAAGTACACTAGCGTAAATTCGCGATTCTTGAACAAACCGTCATTATCCTTTAAGAAAAAAGATAGCTACGATAAGATGAAGGAAAAAAAAATTGTCCAAAATTTGGTTATATAAAACATGTATTGAACCATTTTTCTGTATTTCCATTAGTTATTGAGTTATTCGCAACTTTTGTAAAATACAAAAAAAGGCGAGTGCACTCGCGTAAATTCGCGATTTTTGAACAACAAACTGTCATTTTTCTTCAAGAAAAAAGATAGCTACAAAAAAATTGAAGATAAAAACGTTGTATAAAATTTTATTATCTTAAACTTGTAATTGAACCATTTTTCTTTATTCCCATTATTTGTTAAGTTAGGCGCAACTTTTGTAAAATACAAAAAAGCAAGTGCACTCGTGTAAATCCGCGATTTTTGAACAGTCATTTTTCTTCAAGAAAGAAGATAGCCACGAATAAATTTAAGATAGAAAATATGTCGAAGTTTTGATTATCTAAAACTTGTAGTTGAATCATTTTTTTGTATTCCCATTAGTTATTGAGTTATTCGCAACTTTTATAAAATACAAAAAAGAGTTCTTCAGCATATTGAGCATAAGCAATATTTTCATACGCAGAGAGCGTGTTGAAATGGTAACTGTTACCAGTCGCTGTTAAATGGCTGTACAAATCATTCACTAACTGTCCTTGTTTTTGAAGTTTCAATTTAAATCATTCAAATAGCCTGTAAGACCGACCAGATATGCTAAGTCACATATCCATTTTGGGTCACTTAATTCAGATAGTGGTTTATCTTTTATTTTCATAAAGTCTGCTATCTCATTTTTAAGCTCGTAAACCCGTTTCAACATTTTTGCTTTGCTCAGCCATCTGACTTCACAATAATATGTTACGTCTTTATATTCAGCTGATATTTCATCCAAAAACGCCTTAGACTGACGATGGTTAAGCCTTCGGGATCGAATAAAATTGATGGTTTTTACTACCACATTCATAACATTCTGGAGTCGAATGGACTTAGAACACAAGTTCTGTTGGTGGATAATGCAATGAAGGACTATCAAATCATCTTTTTGCACATTTAATTCTGTTGCTTTTTCATTCAAAATTCCGATGAAACCTTTACGTAAGCCGACCATAGAAGGTGCACCATCAGTGCATACTCCAATTAATTTTGACCATGGCAAGCCAAAACTTTTGAACTTCAATAAAAATATCCTCTCCTGTAGTGGTTCCATTTAGCGGCTGTAAAGCAAGCAATTCCTCAGTAACAGTGAACTCCTTATCAACACCTCGAATAAACATAGCCAGTTGAGCTGTGTCAGACAAATCGGTGCTCTCGTCTAATGCTATGGGAAATGATTCAAAACCAGCCATACGGTGAGTCAATGCTGTTTATATATTTCTATACGTCGAACAACAGTTCGTCTTGACAAACTAAATTTTTCCAATTCTTTTTTCATTTCAGGACACATAATACCGCAAACTTCTAACATACACTCTGTTACCGGCGCTTTTCCGTAAGCGTCGTGAACTTGTTCATTCAGCAATACTTCAGCTGCAACATAACCCCGGTGGTTTTTTTTTACACATTTTAATATTCGGAACAAAGGTCCCAATTCACCTCATTTTATTTTTCAGTACACAATATTGCTTCATTCTCTTTCATTTTCCAAATGAGTAAAGTTCGCGCCATACATTGATATTATTTAAGTTAGATATGTTGCCTAGTAGAATCTCGTCAAATAGCGCCCTCGAACATCAGACAGCTTAACCCAGCTCAAAACTCCTCTCGGCCATCCATGGGTAGAACTCTACGGCATCCGCTATTTAAACGTCTATTAAACCCCGTTCTTAGCTCGAATCAAAATATGTCATGTATGCCCAGACGCAGAATCATATCGCGCATATAATGAAATATTTTGTATTTCAAAATATTAATATTTAATATTTATTTTGGCCATGTTTCATTCGGCCAACGAAAGTTGGTGGTCGCCAGAGGGGTAAGACGGAAGAGGGTTGACCAAAAACCAAATAAATACCGCCGGCCTCAAGGGCTAAACTCACTTCAAAAAAGTCTGTTGACCCGTCAACATCACTTCGAAAAAGTCTTCGAACCGTGCATCGTCACTACGCTAAATTTCGGTCCGCGAAAGTTTTTACAAGTATTCTTTACGACCAGTGTTTCGTGTTAATACATTTTGTTACTCTTTGTCTAAAGTTTTCATTTACTTTTAAAGTTCAATTTCAAACCTTTCATTTACCTTTTAACTTAGAATCAGTGAAGTGATTACCCTGGTAAGCATAATTTTATTATTCAGTGACTAAATAGCTAGCCGGAAGTTGCGATGTGGGTCTTCGTTTAACAACTCAATTGTTTAACGAAGATTTTATATAAATTCCAACTGCGAAGCACCCCACCCCGTAACAACTCCTTGATAAATTCTCCTTCGGCAAATGGTTTTAATGCCTTTGCCAATTTTGAGCTAACTATAAAACTAGCTTTCACAACATTATTAAGTTGTGTTCTTTGTTTATGAATTGTTGGTGTTTGTCCTGTCAGTGAGTGCAGCGTAGCATGCTTAGTTGAGTAATGCCTCTTTATATTCAATTCTTTCATCACTGAAATGGATTTATTACACAGCAAACAAATAGGCTTACCATTGTGCAAGATAAAAAACAATTCATCAGTCCATTTTTCTTAAAAATGGCGACCCTCTGTATCTACTTTTCGTTTCTTTCTACCAGACATCATTTTTGTTTACTTTTCGTTCAATAAACTTAATAACAAACTATAGTTAGTAACCATTCAAGATACACACAAAGTCACAAAGCAAGTTGACAGCTCGAGCAGTTCGCTAGGATATCGCTTGTCCAAGTTATCACCTCGGTAGCGCAAATAGAACTGAACTAACGTTCAGGCCATCCACCCTCTTATATAGGCAAAATGAACGAATAATCAGGAATAAACTAGTTTAGAATAATTCAGAAGCAATAAATATTTTGATGTGTCGCCCGTAAGGCGGCAAACCTCACAGAATTTGATCGAGCAAGTCGAGTGGCGGCGATTATCAAAGAGTGAGGCGGCAAACATCAAAGAATTTGATGTTTGCCGCCTCACTGTCACTCCCGTGAGTATAAGTACCTAATGTAATATTTTTTAATTGGGTTTTTTCAAAATGTCTCGCGGGCCGGATCATATCTTACAGCCGGCCGGGGGTTGCCCATATGTGATCTCAAACATGTATTAGATCCAATTTTCTGTATTCCTATTAGTTATTGAGTTTTCGCAACTTTTTTAAAATACAAAAAAAGCAAGTGCACTAGGGCGAATTCGCGATTTTTGAACAAACTGTCATTATTCTTCAAAGAAAAGCTACGAAAAAATTGAAGATAAAAAAGTTGTCTAAAATTTAATTATCTAAAACTTGTATTTGAAATATTTTTCTGTATTCCCAATAGTTATTGATTTATTCGCAACTTTTGCAAAATACAAAAAAAACGAGCGCACTCGAGGAAATCCGCAATTTTTGAACAGTCATTTTTTTTCAAGAACAAAGATAGCTACGAAAAAAATTTAAAATAGAAAAATTGTCCAAATTTGATTATCTAACACTTGTACTCTAACCTTTTTTCTGTATTGTAAATAGTTATTGAGTTATTCGCAACTTTTGTAAAATATAAAAAAAACGAGTGCACTCGCGTAAATTCGCGATTATTGAACAAACTGTCATTTTTCTCCAAAAAAAAAGATAGCTACGAAAAAATTGAACATAAAAAAGTTGTCGAAAATTTAATTGCCTAAAACTTGTATTTGAACCATTTTTCTGTATTCCCATTAGTTATTGAGTTTTTCGAAACATTTGTGAAATACAAAAAAAGGGAGTGCACTCGCGTAAATTTGCGATTTTTGAACAAACTGTCATTATTCGCCAAGTAAGAAAATAGCTACGAAAAATTGAAAATAAAAAAATTGTCAAAAATTTGACTAACACTTGTACTTAAACCTTTTTGCTGTATTCCCATTAGGTATCAAGTTATTCGCAAGTTTTGTAAAATACAAAAAAACGAGTGCACTCGCGTAAACTTGCGATTTTTAAACAGTCATTTTTTTCCAAAAAAAAGATAGGTACGAAAAAACTTAACATAGAAAATTTGTCGACAAATTAATAATCTAAAACTTGAATTTTAACCATTTTTCTGTATTCCTATTAGTTATTGAGTTATTCGCAACTTTTGTAAAATACAAATAAAGCGAGTGCACTCGCGTAAATTCGTAATTTTTGAACAAACTGTCATATTTCTCCAAGAAAAGAGATAGCTACAAAAAAATTTAAGAAAGAAAAATTGTCGAAAATTCAAGGATCTAAAACTTGTATTTAAATTATTCTTCTGTATTCCCATTAGTTATTGTCAATCTCTCCAAGAAAAAAGATAGCTACAAAAAAATTGAAAATAAAAAAATTGTCGAAAATTTGATTACCTAAAACATGTATTTGGACCATATTTCTGTATTCCCATTAGTTGTTGAGTAATTCGCAACTTTTGTAAAATACAAAAAAGCAAGTGCACTCGCGTAAATTCGCGATTTTTGAACAAACTGTCATTTTTCTCAAAGAAAAAAGATAGTTACAAGAAAATTGAAAATAGAAAAATTGTTTAAAATTTGACTATTGTATTCCCATTAGTTATTGAGTTATTCGCAACTTTTGTATTATAAAAATATAAGCGAGTGCACTCGCGTAAATTCGCGATATTTGAAGAAACTGTCATTTTTTTCCAAGAAAAAGATAGCCACAAAAAAATTAAAGTTAGAAAAATTCTCGAAAATTTGAATATCTAAAACTTGTATTTAAATCTTTTTTTTGTATTCCTATTAGTTATTGAGTTATTCGCAAATTGTGTAAAATACAAAAGAAGCGAGTGCACTCGCGTAAATTCGCGATTTTTGAACAAACTGTCATCTTTCTCCAGGTCAAAAGATAGCTACGCAAAAATTGAAATTAAAAAAATTGTCCAGAATTTGATTATCTAACACTTGTATTTGAACGATTTTTCTGTATTTCCATTAGTTATTTAGTTATTCGCAACTTATGTAAAATACTTAAAAACAACGAGTGCACTTGCGTAATTTCGCGCAGTCATTTTTCTCTAAAATAAAAGATAGCTGCAAAAAAATTGAAGATAGAAAATTCGTCGAAAATTTAATAATCTAAAACTTGTATTTGAGCCATTTCTCTGTATTCCCATTACTTATTAAGTTATTTGAAACTTTTGTAAAATACAAAAAAAGCGAGTGCACTCGCGTAAATTCGCGATTTTTTAACAAACTGTAATTTTTCTTCAGAAAAAATGATAGCAACGAAAAATTAAAGTTAGAAAAATTGTCTAAAATTTGTATATTTAACGCCTGTACTTTAACCTTTTTTTCTGTATTCCCATTAGTTATTGAGTTATTCGCAACTTTTGTAAAATGCAAAAAAAACGAGTGCACTTGCATAAATTCGCGATTTTTGAACAAACTGTCACTTCTCTCCAAGAAAGAAGATAGCTCCAAAATAATTGAATATAGAAAAATTGTCGAAAATTTAATAATCTAAAACTTGTTTCTGAACCATTTTTTTGTATTCCCATTAGTTATTGAGTTTTCGATCCGTTTGTAAAATACAAAAAAAGCGAGTGCACTCGCGTAAATTCGCGATTTTTGAACAAACTGTCATTTTTCTCCAAGAAAAAAGATAGTTACAAAAAAATTGAAAATAGAAAAATTGTTTAAAATTTGATTATCTAACACTTGTACTTAAACCATTTTTAATTTTCAAAAAAAGCGAGTGCACTCGCGTAAATTCGCGATTTTTGAACAAACTGTCATTTTTCTTCAAGAAAAAGAATAGCTACGAAATAATTTAACATGGAAAGATTGTCTAAAATTTGTTTATCTAAAGCTTGTATGAAACCATTTTTCTGTATTTCATTAGTTATTAAGTTATTCGCAACTTATGTAAAATACAAAAATAACGAGTGCACTCGCTTAAATTCTCAATTATTGAACAAACTGTCATTTTGTCAGAAAAAAGATATCTACGAAAAAATTGAGAATAGAAAAATTCTCGAAAATTTGTTTTTTTCTCTAAGAAAACAGATAGCTACGAAAAAATTCAAGATAGAAAAACTGTCGATAATTTGATTATCTAAAACTTGTTTTGACATCATTTTCCTGTTTTCTCATTAGTTATTCAGTTATTCGCAACTTTTGAAAAATACAAAAAAAGCAAGTACACTCGTGTAACTTCGCGATTTTTGAACAAACTGTCATTTTTCTCCAAGGAAAAAGATAGCTTCGAAAAAATTGAAATATTAAATAGAAATTGTCAAAAATTTGATTATCTAAAACTTGTATTTAAACCATTTTTCTGTATTCCCATTAGTTATTGAGATATTCGCAACTTTTGTAAAATACAAAAAAGGAAGTGCACTCGCGTAAATTCGCGATTTTTGAACCAAAAATTGTCCAAAATTTGTTTATCTTAAACTTGTATTTAAACCATTTTTCTGTATTCCTATTAGTTATTGAGTTAGTCGCTACTTTTGTAAAATACAAAAGAAGCGAGTGCACTCGCGTAAATTCGCGATTTTTAAACAAAACTGTAATTTTTCTCCAAGAAAAAAGATACCTACAAAAAAATTAAAAATAGAAAACCTGTCTAAAACTTGATTATCTAAAACTTGTATTTGAACCATTTTTCTGTATTTCCATTAGTTATTGAGTTATTCGCAACATTTGTAAGATACAAAGAAAGCGAGTGCACTCTCGAAAATTCGCGATTTTTGAACAAACTGGTAATTTTTTCCAAGAAGAAAGATAGCTACGCAAAAATTAAAAATAGAAAAATTGTCCAGAATTTGATTATCTAAGACTTGTATTTGAACCATTTTTTTGTATTCCCATTAGTTATTGAGTTATTTGCAACTTTTGTAAAATACTTAAAGAAACGAGTGCACTCGCGAAATTTCGCGATTTTTAAAGTCATTTTTCTCAAAAAAAAGATAGCTACGAAAAATTTAAAGATAAAAAATTTGTCGAAAATTTATTGATCTAAAACTTGTACTTAAACCATTTCTCTGAATTCCCATTAGTTATTGAGTTATTCGAAACTTTTGTAAAATACATAAAAAGCGAGTACACTCGAGTGAATTCCCGATTTTTAAACAAACTGTAATTTTTGTTCAAGAAAAAAGATAGCTACAAAAAATTAAAGTTAAAAAAAATGTCCAAAATTTGTTTTTCTAACTAACACGTGTACTTTAACCTTTTTTCTGTATTGCCATTAGTTATTGAGTTATTCGCAACTTTTGTAAAAAACAAAAAATGCGAGTGCACTCTTGTAAATTCGCGATTTTTGAACATCCTGCCATTATTCTCCAAGAAAGAAGATAGCTACGAAAAAATTGAAAATTTTAAAATTGTCCAAAATTCGATTATCTAACGCTTGTAGTAAAACCCTTTTTCTGTATTCCTATTAGTTATTGAGTTATTCGCAAGTTTGGTAAAATACAGAAAGAACGAGTGCACTCAGGTAAATTCGCGATTATTAAACAATCTGTCATTTTTCTTTTAAAAAAAAATAGCTACGAGAATATTAAAGATAGTAATTGTCGAAAATTTTTTAACAAACTGTTATTTTTCTTCAAAGAAAAGAATAGCTAAGAAAAAATTAAAGATAGGAAAATTGTCCAAAATATGATTATCTAAAACTTGTATTAGAACCATTTTTCTGTATTCCATTTAGTTATTGAGTTATTTGCAACATTTGTCAAATACAAAAAAATCGAGCGCACTCGCGTAAATTCACGATTTTTGAACAAATTGTCATATTTCTTCAAGAAAAAAAATAGCTACGAATAAATTGAAGATAGAAAGTGTCCTAAATTTGTTTATAAAACTTGTATTTGAACTATTTTTTGTCTTCCCATTAGTTATTAAGTTATACGCAACTTTTGTAAAATACAAAAGTAACGAGTGCTCTCTCGATTCTCGATTTTTGAACTGTCATCTTTCTTCAAAAAAAAGATAGCCGCGAAAAGATTTAAGATGAAAAAATTCTCGAAAATTTTATTATCTCAAACTTGTATAAGAACCCTTTTCTGTATTCCCATTAGTTATTGAGCTATTCGCGATTCTTGAACAAATTGGCATTTTTCTTCATGAAAAAAGAGCTACGAAAAAATTTAAGATAGCAAAATTGTCAAAAATTTGATTATCTAAAATTTGTTTTTAAACAATTTTTCTGTATTCCTTTTAGTTATTAAGTTGGTCGCAAGTTCTGTAAAGTACAATAAATACGAGTGCACTCGCGTAAATTCGCGATTTTTGAGCAAGCTGTCATTTTTGAATTGTCGGAAATTTAAATATCTAAAACTTGTATTAGAATTTCTTTTTCTGTATTCTTATTAGTTACTAAGTTATTCGAAACTTTTTTAAAATACAAAAAAGCGAGTGCACTCGCGTAAATTCGAGATTTTTGAACAAACTGATTTTCGAAAATTTGAGCATCTTAAACTTGTACTTAAACCTATTTACTGTATTCCTATTAAGTATTGAGTTATTCGCAAGATTTGTAAAATACAAAAAAAGCGAGTGCACTCGCGTAAATTCGCGATTTTTGAAAAAACTGTCATTTTTCTCCAAGAAAACAGATAGCTACGGAAAAATTCAAGAAAGGAAAATTGTCGACAATTAAATTATCTAAAACTTGTTAAAAAACTATTTTCCTGTATTCTCATTAGGTATTGAGTTATTCGCAACTTTTTTAAAATACAAAAAAGCAAATACACTCGCGTAAATACGCGATTTTTGAACAAACTGTCATTTTTCTTCAAGAAAAAAGATTGCTACGAAAAAACTTAAGATGGAACAATTGTCCAAAATTTGGTTCTCTAAAACTTGTATTGAACGATTTTTCTGTATTCCCATTAGTTATTGAGTTATTCGCAACTTTCGTAAAATACAAAAAAAAGCGAGAGCACTCGCGTAAATTCTCAATCTTTGAACAAACTGTCATTTACCTCCAAAAAAAAGATATCTACGAAAGATTTGCAAATAGAAAAATTGTCGAAAATTTGAATATCTAAAACTTGTTTAGAAAGCATTTTCCTGTATTCTTATTAGTTATTGAGTTATTCGCAACTGTCATTTTTCTTCAAGAAAAGAATAGTTACAAAGAAATTTAAGATTGAAAAATTGTCTAAAATTTTATTATCTAAAACTTGTATTGAACCATTTTTCTGTATTCCCATTAGTTATTGAGTTATTCGCAACTTTCGTAAAATACAAAAAAGCGAGTGCACTCGCGTAAATTCTCAATGTTTGAACAAACTGTCATTTTTCTCCAAGAAAACATAGCCACGAAAAAATTAAAAAGAGAAAAATTGTCGAATATTTGATTATCTAAAACTTGTATTTTGACCAATTTTCTGTATTCCCATTAGTTGTTGAGTAATTCGCAATTTTTGTAAAGTACAAAAAAGCAAGTGCACTCGCTAAAATTTGCGATTTTTTAACAAACTATCATCTTTCTCAGAGAAAAAAGATAGCTACGAAAACATTATAGATAGAAAAATTGTAAAAAGTTTGATTATCTAAAACTTCTATGGAACCATTATTCTGTATTTTTATAATACAAAAAAAGGGAGTGCAATCGCGTAAAGTCGCAATTTTTGAAAAAACTGTCATTTTTCTACAAGAAAAAAGATAGCTACGAAAAAATTGAAGATAGAAAAATTGTCGATAATTTGATTATCTGAAGCTTGTATATAAACCATTTTTTTGTATTCCATTAGTTATTGAGTTATTCACAACTTTTGTAAAATACAAAAAAAGCGAGTGCACCAGAGTTAATTCGCGAATTTTAAACAAACTGTCATTTTTTTCCAAAAAAACATAAAGCTACAGAAAAATGTTTGACAGAAAAATTGTCGAATATTTATTTTATCTAAAACTTGTATTTAAACCATTTTCCTGTATTTCCATTAGGTATTGAGTTATTCGCAACTTTTGTAAAGTACAAAAAAAGCGAGTGCACTCGCGTGAATTCGAGATTTTTAAACAAACTGTCATTTTTCTCCAAGAAAAAAGATAAATAGAAATATATTTCTGTATTCCCATTAGTTATTGAGTTATTGGCAACTTTTGTAAAATACAAAAATAGCGAGCGCACTCGAGTAAATCCGCAATTTTTGAACAGTCATTTTATTTTAAGAACAAAGATAGCTACGAAAAAATTGAAAATAGAAAAATTGTCCAAAATTTGATTATCTAACACTTGTACTTTAACCATTTATTTGTATTTCCATTCGTTATTGAGTTATTCGCAACATTTGTAATATACAAAAAAAGCGAGTGCACTGGGGTAAATTCGCTATTTTTGAAGAAACTGTAATTTTTCTTCAAAAAAAAGCTACGAAAAAATAAAAGATAGAAAAGTTGTCTAAAATGTAATTATCTAAAACTTGTATTTGAAATATTTCTCTGTATTCCTATTGGTTTTTGAGTTATTCGCAACATTTGTAAAATACAAAAAAAGCGAGCGAGTTACGTATCTCTCTCAATGTATTCCTTATGATAGATAATTATGCTTATTCTATTAAATGTTATCTTTGCATTATTCGCATTTACTCTTATATTTAATCTAATGCATGCTATTGTAGTCAGTTCCTGATAGAGTTCCAGCCTGTAATTAGTATTTGCGCGTATTGTTGTTGTAATTCAGTACTTATGTGTAATAAAAAATATATAATTAAATAAAAACGTTTTTTAAAAAACCAACCGCTTGGTCGAAAAACGTAAATGGCGCAGTCGGTAGGATAAGTTCCAGTGAAAAAAAACTAGTGAGAAATGTGCTTAAGAATTAAATCCAAAAATCTGTGCACTTTCGCGTGTAGTGAACCCAGAAAGTGTTTAAAAGCATTACTAATACACTGAAGTATTTACTGAAGAACTTATTGAACCAAGGCATAGTTCCAAAAATAAACAAAGGACCAGAGGCATAGTTTCCAGAGTCCAGAAGAAACAAAATTAGGATCGAGAGGCACAGTACTCCAAGGCATAGTTCCCATAGTCCTATCCAGCAACTTTACACAACTGTAACAACACCTGCGAAGGCAACTCGAAATCAGAACTCACCACAACTCAACTCAGCAACACCATTTTAGGATAAATATTCAAGAATGAAGACAGTGTTTTTAATGTAAGTCGAATTTAAATTTTTGCATTTTTCTCAAAAATCAGTTTTATTTTATCCCTTCTCTTCCATTAGTATGAAAGTAATATAGATAACAATAATTTACAACATAATTTATTAGATTTATTAAATAATTTACATTTAGACAAAATGGCACAATTTAGCCCAGAATTTTTAAAATGCGTTCCAGAATTTAATGGAAATGCAAATGAATTGAATCATTTTATAGAAGTGTCACAAACAATTATAGATACATTTTATAATAATCAAAATGTTTTTCTGAATAACTTTATATTAAATAGCTTAATTAATAAACTTACATTAGAGCGAAACTTGTTGTTAATGTCAACCGTATTAATGATTTTGATAGTTTAAAAAATGTTCTTATTCGTAATTTTTCTGATCCAAGAGACGAGACTTGTTTAAATAGAGATTTAATTAGTTTAAAACAAAATATTAATGAAACGCCTACTCAATTTTATGAAAGATGATTAGAAATGTTAAACATAATATGCTCATACGTAAATATTCATGAACAGTTAGTAAATAACCGAAATTTAAAAAATGATTTGTATAAAAGTTTAGCTTTGAAAACTTTTCTAGCAGGCTTAATAGATCCTGTAGGTACCAGTATTCGTTCTATGAGACCAGCAGACTTAGCTGAAGCACTCCAATTTGTTAATCAAGAAGAAAACATTTATTATTTGCAATCTCAAAACAAACACAATTTTAAACCAGTTAATAATAATCAAAGTAGAAATAATTTTTCCAGAAATAATAATAGTTTTAGATATAACAATAATAATCTTAATAATTTATATCAAAGATTTATTCCTCCATGGAATCCAATAAGACATAATAATAATAATAATTACCAAAATTTTAATAGACAAAATTCACAATTTCCAAGTCAACCAATTCAATTACAACCAAGAAATGTAAATAATCGATTTCTTCCCAATAACCAAGTCTTTAAACCACAAAATGCATGGAAACCAAGATACCAAAATCAAAATTTTAGACAAACTCCAAAGAGTGTACAAACTAGAAATACCCAAAAAACAAATTTTCAAAATAATAATCAACAAACTCCTATGAGTGTTCAAACTAGAAATACTAATTTTCACCGACCTAATTATCAAAGTTATCAACCAAAATTAAATTATATTGCGGAAGAATTATATAATACAGAAACAACAAATTAACAAGATTTTGATCAATCTAGTGCATCTAGAAGCAATACTAATAATAATCAAAATTTTCACTTGGCCGAACAAGAAAAATTACAGAGGTAGAAAATTTAACATTAGGAGATGAAGGTTTACTGTATATAGAAATTAAATTTAATAATGAAAATACTTTGAAATTTTTAATTGATTCAGGCTCTAATAAATCTTTTATGAATCCTGAAATTGCTAAAAAATATTTCTATAATGAAATTGTTGAAGAACCTTTTGTAGTTTCAACAGCATTCCATACAACACAACATAAAAATATAATAATCATTCCTACTCCGGATGAATTTAATTTTCGGAATAGTTTTTCTAAATTTTATTTATTTAAATTTCATAATAAATATGATGGGTTGATTGGAATGGATTTATTGAAAACATTAAAAGTAAAAATTGATTTAGAAAATTCTATACTGTATACTCCTAGAACAAAAATTAATTTAAAATATCAAAAACCAATTTTTGTATTACATTTAGAACCGCATACAAAACATATAATTAATGTACCTGTAGATATTAATAATGGAGAAATAATTATTCCTCATAATAATTTTAATAATTTAGAAATACCCGAAACTCTAACAATTGCTAAAAATAATTTTGCAAATATTGAAATATTAAATAAGAACCCAAAACCAATAGATTTAAATTTCTTTGTTCCAATAAAAGCTATTAAGTTTGATAATAATAATTATGAAATATATAGTCCCAATAAAAATAAAAATAATAATAATTAAAATGATAAAGATAATATTGATTTTACTCCTGTAACAAATGAAATAAATATTGAATTCTCGAGTAATAATCGAATAATTAATAATGAAAATGATACTCCTGTAGCAATCAAAGGTAAATATGAACTCTTGGGTAATCATTCAAAACATAATTTTAAAATGTTTAATAAATTACCAAAGACTAACAAAATAAAAAATTCAAATGTAAAGGATTTAAATGGAAATCTTTTTAATTCTAAATATTCATTAGCACATTGTGTTAGCGCAGATTTGAAAACGGGACAAGGTATAGCAAAACTATTTAATAAGAAATTTAAGAATAAAGATATTTTATTTTTACAAAAACCTATAAAAAACAAAGTAGGTTTCTTAAAAGATAATAATAGATATATTTTATATTTAGTTACTTAAAATAAATGTTTCGAGAAACCCTCATATGAAGATATGTTCAATACATTAATTAATTTAAAGAAGTTATGCATTAATAAAAATATTAATAAACCACTCGCGAACGATACGCCGAAGAGGTCAGACGTGTGAGCGAATTACAAGCAATTTTTAAAGCGAAAAAGAAGCCTTTCATCCCTCTAGGTGTTACCTGGAAAGGATGGATGAGGACGTGGAAGATAACACGATGGATACTTCCGGTTTCCAGGAAGTCACAACAAAAAAACGCGGTCGTCCACCAAAGTATACGACAACAAAGAGGGCTAACATAACAGGTAATACAACTAGAAACACCAACAGATCACTACAAGAAATTGTTAAATTAATCACGACACAAAACCAAACGATCCAACAAAGCATAATGTCACAAACACACTATCAACAGACAACACAAAAAAACAACCCGATATACACACAAGCCTCGCAGACATTTCACACACAAACTCAACTACAACCACATAACATCACCCCATCCGGTAGCAAAACTAGTAATACACAACCACATATAGCCTATACTCATGCAGAACAAAATGCAATTGGAAAAAACGCACGACAAGAATACAGACACTCATTCAATTTCACAACTGTGAACGACATTACGAGACTGCAAATGGTACAGACATGGATCGGCCACAAATTTGACAATAACGCACTGATAATTAAAACTCAGTATGGATTCTTACTAAAAAGTAATGAGGATATCAATACAACAGAGGGACAGCTAAAATGTCTGCAACAAAAAAGGATCATACATGAGTTCCGCGAATGTCGCCCGTCTCAGTCGAACTGGACACGCGAGAGTGCATCGCGCCCCTCCACTCAGCGATCTGCGCCAGAGCCATCCTACTGTCTTATCATAAAAGGGGTCGATCAAGACATTGATGACGACACAATAAGCGCGCGGCTGAGAGAACTAGGATTTACACATCGTTTTTGCAAACGAATAATTGCAAAGAAAGATGATTATCGAACACGCATGATTAAGGGTTATTACAGCATCACTTGACACTTTTAAAAGAATGTTACACGAAAAATTTCACTTTCTTTGTAAGATATATCACGTGGAAGAAAGTAAGCCACCGACTCCGATCCCTAGCCCATGCAGTCGATGCAATAAATTTGACCACGCCACTGTAAATTGTAAGGAATCAATTACATGTGCCAAATGCGGAGGAATTCACCCTTCAAATATATGCGACACAAATCTTCCACCTAAGTGCAAATCGTGTGGAGGCACAGAACACGGTGCATGGTCGATGAAGTGCCCAATGAGACCACGAGAGCCGATAGAGGGAATACCGAACGTGAAAATGGTCAACCACAACAAAAAATCATCAGACATTGACAAGGAATTGACAGTAAATTCACGAATTCATGCACCCATCACCATACACGACTTTATTATTGATACATACACGACGAAAATTAACGAACTAACGACTAACAATAGAGACGAGCTTATTAAAAAACTACGAGAACGATTCAATGACTCATTCGCTGTCGACACACATGTAAATTTTTCCGGGAATAAAATGTTCATTGTGATGTTTGACCTTAAATCTCCCAATGTTATCCCTCCCGTATTCCCTATCACTGGTGTAAAAACCGGGTTCGCACAAGTAACCAGAAATGGCTAACACAACATTTATGTATACGAACATTAATTCCTTATCCAAAAAATCCCACCTAATTTCCCATTTCCTACGTAACAACCTTGTGCATGTTAATATGTTTGTCGAAACAAAATCCAATAGACCATTCCCTCTTAAAGATTATCCTTTCATACAAATCCCCTCATCCGCTCCGCTTCAAAACCAAAGAGGAGGTTCCATAATAGCAGTGAGACCGGAGATTAAATTAGGGAAAGCTAATCCTCCACGCATAAACCACATAATGAATGAATGTCTCCATTGCACCGTTGAACTCTCCTCTTTTACCCTCCATATCTTCCTCGTATACGTCCATCACTCCTCAGTAATCGAAGACACTATCCTTACCAAAGCTTCCTTATATGACCATGCTATCATAATCGGTGATTTCAACATGAATTCGGTAAAACATAAGCAACTCTCTTCCTTTATTTCAAACTCCAATTTTATCCGTATCCACACAGATCCAACTTTTATCATGCCCCATAATCAATCCTCTACCCCTGATGTATTCCTAGCCACCAGTAATATCAGACCCATTATACATAACTTGGAGCTAATACCCGATTTTGGGTCAGATCATCTGTCAATCAAATTTTGCCTCTCCTCAACCCCCCCTATTCCTACACCGACTAAAATTACTTACAGATACAAGGACTGCGACATAGACAAAGTGACAGTAGACATTACACAACATATCACACAACATTCAGACATATCCTCTACATCCATATCCTTATTCTTCGAAACTTTAGCAGACTCAATCAAAAAAAATACTCCCACCTATACCAAACAACCTTATAAGTATCCCCTTCCTAAATTTATCCTAAGACTGATAAAATACAAACGACAATTATACAGAGACATCCGACTGACAGACGAAACTAGCTTAAAAACAAAATACAATAAACTCAATAAAGACATACACGTTATGATACAAGAATACAAAAAGGATTTGTGGGTTAATACCTGCAAAAACCTTAACGAACTTCAAGGAAAAAAATTTTGGGACGAAGTTAAAAAATTGAGTAAATACCGTAAGACAGACTTTCTACAAAAAATACAAGACCCAACGACACTAGAGACAACCACAGACGATCAGACAATAGCAGACATTTTCGCTAAATATTTCAAAAAAACATACACAATGACTGATAACTCTTCATTTGACAATGACTCTCTTGAGACAATTAATTCCTGGTATAACTCCTTCAAACTCAACTCCCACTTCCCAAACGTTCCCGACGAGATAAAGGAAGAAGAGTATTATGAATTGTTGCATAAAGGCAAAAACACATCACCTGGGTATGATAGTATTCCTAGATCTATCCTAAAATCCCTTCCACAAAATGTACATGAATACATCCTCCGCATATTCAACCACATTTATCAAGCCCAGGCCTTCCCGAAGGAGTGGAAGCGAGGTATAATTACATGTATCCATAAATCAGGAAAAGAGGCGACACATGTCGCAAGCTACCGTCCTATTACTTTGCTTCCAGTCCTCGGGAAATTATATGAATCCATCATCCAAAAAAAACTCACGTCCCTCATCCAAAACTGTATCCCCTACTACCAATTCGGTTTTATCGAACACCGTTCAACATCCCTTCCTGTAACAATTTTAACATCGAACTGTCAGACAGCACATCTCGAAGGTAAAAAATCCGCAGTTTTGTTCCTGGACATTCAAAAGGCATACGACTCGGTTTGGCATCGAGGTGTGTTGTTCAAGTGCAATTCCTTAGGCATTCCTCCGTACCTAATTAACATCCTAGACAACTTCCTATCCAATAGATCCATAAGTGTCCGAATACGAAATTCCTACTCCCAATCCTTCACACCTGAACAAGGTCTACCACAAGGATCCCCACTTTCTCCCATGTTGTATAACTTGTTTGTCCATGATTTTTACAATCCAGATCCTTTGTACTTCAACCCATCAGCCTATCCTCTACTCTACGCCGATGACACTGCACTTATAACCCATGCTCCCACTATACCTAAAGCCCTAAGCACTCTCCAAGGTCTGATTGATGATGCCCAGACATGGTTCGCGAAATGGCGCATTACCATCAACCCCAACAAAACACAACTCCTTATCCCATACCATAATGCTCAAAACTCCCAATTTAACATAACCATGAATAGTCACACCATTTCTCCCGCCCCCAATTGTAAATATCTAGGTATTACTATCGACCCCAAATTTACTTTCCTCACACATTCCCAAATCCTAAAAGCAAACATAAAGAGCAGGGCTCGATATTTTAGATCTTTAACATACAAAAATGAAGGTATCTCCACCAATACAGCGGTGTTCATTTATAAAATGATATGTCGACCCCTGCTCGAATATGCTGCTATCCTTTTCCATAATCCTCGTCCAAACGTGTTGAAGAACCTAGAAGTCGCGGAGCGTTCAGCCTTGAGAGTGCTTACAAAAATCCGACACCCTAACAATCCTCTGCATAATCCCTCTAACACACTCCTCTATGAACTTTGCAACATCCCAACGATCACTGAACGTCTTCAGACTCTATCATTAAAATTTGCCTCAAACCCATACAACACTGAAATCTTAAATTACCTATGTATACCCCGCAATCCTAACATCCACCCCAAGTATAAATTCCCTACCAAAACCATTTATCAATTCATCACATTTCATCAATCGAACCCAGACAGTGACGTTAGCGATCATGACATCTAAATTTCCGACATAGACTAGACAAGAACAGGCGGAAAGACCATTGGTCGATAGCCAATTACGGAATATTTATAATTTTAGTGGAATAATATATATTCAATGCAATGTATTGTATATAAGTAATGTATATTCTGTACTAAAGATGTATATATATATATTAATAAACTAGCAATGCCCAAAATAGGCTCAGGATTAGATAAGTTAAATTTTTCTATCGTAAGAAAAATGTTAATGTACATATTTAATGACGTTAATATTGAAATTTTTATCTATAGTATTGATGAAATAAATAACTTCAATTTAGATGTTCAACCCTATGAACATAAATTAGTTTTAGAAAAGTTTAGAACTCAACATATAAATAGAGAAGAATTTGATTATACAATGTATTATAAAAGTGGAAAATTAAATACTAATGCTGATGCATTATCGAGAATTAAATTAAATAAAGAAAATAATAATGCGGAATTAAATATTAATGAATTAAGAGATTATATTGAACAGTTTAATAAAAAACTTAAAATAAATCCCTTAGGAGATATAGAAATTGATAATCAATCGGTACAAGCTAATATTGATGAAGATGAACATCATCAACTAGATGAAATAATAGAAATTTCACAATCTGAAAACGAAGATCAACATAAAACACAAGGAACCATTCATTCTAATCAAGATGAACATCCGATAGTCGATGTCCCTATTATTGATTCCCCTCTAAATCATGGAAAAAATCAAATTATTTTCCAATACGTTTACCACTCCCCAGCAAAAATAAAGGTTATAAAATTATTCGATAAACAAAAATTTATTATACAATTATCCTCAATAAGTTTCAATAAAGATATAATTAATTTTATAAAAGAATATATTGTTCCCGATGTCGTATGTTATATATATTTTGAAGAGAGTACTAATTATGAACCATTTTGCGAGATAGTAAGAAAAACTTTTAAATATCCCTCGTATAAATTTAAGCGTTGTTTAACAAAATTAATTGATATCGAAAATGAAGAGGAACTTGAAAATGTAATTATGAATCATCATGAAGGAAAATCAAACCATAGAGGTATTGATGAAACAGAGAATAAAATAAAAAATAAATACTATTATCCAAATTTACGTAAAGCTATTCAAAAATATATTAAAACATGTGAAATTTGTAAAGTCTCTAAATATGATAGAAATCCAGTCAAGTTACAATTAAGTATAACCCCTACTGCAAGTAAACCTTTTGAAATTGTACATATTGATACTTTTCAAATTCAATAACAAAAGTTTTTAACAATTGTAGATTTATTCTCTAAATACGGGCAAGCTTATCCTTTAAATTCACTGAATTCAGTAGAAATTGTAAATTCCTTATTAAACTACTTTTCACACCATCAAATCCCCAAACAAATTATTTCAGATAATGGTCAAGAATTTAAAAATTCAATAATTAATGATTTATTAAAACTTCATAAAATAGAAATACATTTTTGTACACCGTATCACCCTCAGTCGAACGGAATGATAGAACGATTCCATTCAACAATTATTGAACATATTCGTATTTTAAATAATAGTGAATTTTCTATTGAACCAATAATAAATAAAATGTTATACGCAATTTTAGGTTATAACAATTCGATTCACTCCGCTACTAAATTAACACCATCGGAAGTAATTGCTGGACACAATAATCCTTTTGATTTAAATATAGAACAACAACTTGTTAGTGACTATGTTCAAACACATAGAGATCAATCAAAATTAATATATAGTAAACTAAATAAAAAACTGATTGAACATAAAGATAAAATAATCTCAAATAGAAATAGGAATTTAGAACCTGACGTTGATGTAGAAGAAGAAGATAGAGTATATGTAAAACAATATAATAGAAATAAATTTAAAAATGTATATAAACCACATACTATACAATCTATTCAAGATAAAACATGCTCTACTAACGTACGCCCTAAAATACATAAAGATCAAATTAAACGTCCATCAAAATAATATAAGATTTTTGTTACAGATTAATTATCCCAATAATATTCGCCGACATTGAAATAACAAACTTAAAGGACAACCCAGGTATTCTACCTTTCAAAATTGGAAAAGCTAAAATTAATTATTTTTCCCGCACATTTATTCATTACTTTGATGTATCATATATAAGCGATGAGATTGAACTAATTAGTAAACATTATTTTAAAATTAATAATACTATAAAAAACTTACATTCTAGATATCATGAAGAATTTGGAAATTATGAAAAAATTGTATTATTCCAAATTAATCATGCGAAACAAAAATTGTTAAATTTTATGCCTCACTTAAAACGAAGCAAACGCGGTTTAATAGATGGTCTTGGTAGTATATTGAAATCAATCACTGGAAATTTAGATGCTAATGATGCTATAAAATATGATACTTATATAAAGACATTACAAGAAAATCAAAATCAAATCATTGATACTGTAAATCAACAAATATCACTTTCAAATGAAATTATTCAAACTTTTAATAATTCAATATCTTCGATTCAACAAAATGAAAATACTTTAAAAGATCAAATTAATAAAATTACTAAAGACGTAAATGAAAGACTTTTTGATAATGATCAATTCATAATTCTTAAAAATCTGTTGGATCGAATAAACGCAACTTTGAATATGATTATTCAACTATTACAGGATTTAGAAAATGCTGTAACTTTTGCAAAAATTGGTATCGCTCATAACTCAATTATTAAACCTACAGAACTACTTTATTTAATATCAACAACTTTATCATATATATCAGAAGAAAACCTTATGTTTCCGATAAAATTAGAATCAATGTATAAATTTTATGAAATTCTAGATGTTAAAACATACATTTCAAATTCACGTGTTACTTTTGTACTTTCCATTCCTATTGTTCGCTCAAGATTTATAATTATTACCAATTGTATCCTATTCCTATTTTAAACTCAAATAACCAATATCAAACCTTAATCCCGATTGAAAAATATTTAGTTACATATAAAAATTATTACATGTACACAGCTGAGAAATGCAGAAATCTAAATGGTACTTACTTTTGCGAAAATAATGATCTTGTTAATAGTCAAAAACAAACTGATTGTATTTTTCAAATTTTACAACTTACAAATAATTATAGCTCATGTAATTATCAATCAATTAATATACCTAACTTTATTATTGAACAAGTAGATAATTCCCATTATATAGGAATCTTTCAAAATTTTACTAAAATAAATACTAATTGTAAAACTGAAAATATTTGAAATTTAAAAGGCAACTTTTTATTTAACTTACCACACAATTGTAGTTTTTCTACCAAAGAAATGAACTTTATTAATAGTTATAGTGTTGAATCTTATAGTTCGCCTATATTACTTCCTAATATTGTAATTGACAATAAAAATAAGTTAAGTGAAATTGCGACAATTGAAATAAGTAATATTAAACCAGATAAACTTAAAAAGTTACAAGATCATGTTAAGCAGATTAAATATTTATCGCCGAAAAGAGTGAACAACTTTCATAATATTAGTGTTTGGACTGTTATGTTATATATTATTGTAATTGTATGTGTATGTTTTATTCTTTATAAATATGTTATTATCCCTTATATTGTAAACAAACATATTTTAAATGCGAATCATGAACCTATACAAAATTTAGAAAACCCTTTATATTTATCAAAATTATAAAGCACCCTCTAAGTGGGAAGGAGTTACGTATCTCTCTCAATGTATTCCTTATGATAGATAATTATGCTTATTCTATTAAATGTTATCTTTGCATTATTCGCATTTACTCTTTATATATAATCTAATGCATGCTATTGTAGTCAGTTCCTGATAGAGTTCCAGCCTGTAATTAGTATTTGCGCGTATTGTTGTTGTAATTCAGTACTTATGTGTAATAAAAAATATATAATTAAATAAAAACGTTTTTTAAAAAACCACCCGCTTGGTCAAAAAACGTAAATAGCGCACGCGAGTAAATCCGCAATTTTTGAACAGTCATTTCTCTTCAAGAACAAAGATAGCTAAGAAAAAATTGAAAATAGAAAAATTGTCCAAAATTTGAATATCTAACATTTGTATTTGAACAATTTTTTTGTATTTCCATTAGTTATTGAGTTATTCGCAACATTTGTAAAATACAAAAAAAGCGAGTGCACTCGGGTTAATTTGCGATTATTAAACAAACTGTCACTTTTCTCTAAGAAAAAAAATAGCAACGAAAAAATTGAACATAGAAAAATTGTCCAAAATTTGATTCTATAAAACTTATATTTAAACAAATTTTCTGTATTCCTATTAGTTATTGAGTTAGTTGCAACTTTTGAAAAATACAAAAAAAGCGAGCGCACTCGCGTATATCCGCGATTTTTGAACAAACAGTCATTTTTCTTCAAGAACAAAAATAGCTACAAAAAAATTGAAAATAGAAAAATTGTCCAAAATTTGATTATCTAACACTTGTACTTTAACCATTTTTCTGTATTCCCATTAGTCATTGAGTTATTCGCAACTTTTGTAAAATACCTGTCATTTTTCATTAAGAAAAAAGATAGCTACAAAAAAATTAAAATTAGAAAAATTGTTCAAAATTTTCTTATCTAACACTTGTATTTAAACCATTTCGCTGTATTCCTATTAGTTATTGAGTTATTCGCAACTTTTGTAACATACAAAAAAAGCGAGTGCACTCGCGAAAATTCGCGATATTTGAACAAATTGTCATTTTTCTCAAAGAAATCAGATAGCTACGAAAAAATTGATGATGGAAAAATTGTCGAAAATTTGATTATCCACAACTTGTTTTTAAACCATTTTCCTGTATTCCCATTAGTTATTGAGTTATTCGCTACTTTTGTAAAATACAAAAAAAGCAAGTGCACTCGCATAAATTCGCGATTTCTGAACATACTGTTATTTTTCTTTTAGAAAAAAGATAGCTAGGAACAAATTGAAAATAAAAAAAATTTCCAAAATTTATTTATCTAAAACTTGTATTTGAACTATGTTTCTGTATTCCTATTGGTTATTAAGTTAGTCGAAACATTTGTAAAATACAAAAAAAGGGAGTGCACTCGCGTTAATTCTCAATTTTTGAACAAACTGTCATATTTATTAAAAAAAAAGATATCTACGAAAAAAATGAAGATAAAAAAATTGTCGAAAATTTGATTATCTAAAACTTTTAATTAAACCAATCTTCTGTATTCTCATTAGTTATTGAGATATTCGCAACTTATGTAAGATACAAAAAAAACGAGTGTAAATTCGCGATTTTTCAACAAACTGTCATTCTTCTCCAAGAAATAATATACCTACAAAAAAATTAAAGATAAAAACGTTGTTTAAAAGTTGATTATCCAAAACTTGTAATTGAACCATTTTTCTGTATTCCCATTAGTAACTGAGTTATTCGCAACTTTTGTTAAATACAAAAAAAGCGAGTGTACTCGCGTGAATTTGCGATTTTTGAACAAACTCTCATTTTTCTCCAAGAAAAAAGATAGTTACGAAAAAATTAAACATAGAAAAATTGTCGAAAATTTTATTATCTAAAACTTGTATTTAGACCATTTATCTGTATTCCCATTAATTATTCGCAACTTTTGTAAAACACAACAAAAGCAAGTGCATTTGCGAAAATTCGCGATTTTTGAAAAAAAATAGCTAGGAAAAAATTAAACAGAAAAATTGTCTAAAATTTGATTATCTAAAACTTGTATTTGAACCATTTTTCTGTATTCCCATTAGTCATTAAGTTATTCGCAACTTTGTTAAAATACAAAAAAAACGAGTGCACTCGCTTAAAATCTCGATTTTTGAACAAACTGTCATTATTCTCAAAAAAAGAGATAGCTACGAAAAAATTAACAATGGAAAAATTGTCCAAAATGTTATTATCTACAACTTGTATTTAAACCATTTTTCTGTACTCGCATTATTTATTGAGTTAGTCGCAACTTTTGTTAAATACAAAAAAGGCAAGTGTACTCGGGTAAATTCGCGATTTTTGAACAAACTGTCATTTTTCTTCAGTAAAAAAGATAGCTACGAAAAATTAAAGATATAAAAATTGTCAAAAATTTGTTTATCATAAACTTGTATTTGAAACATTTTTCTGTATTCTTAGTAGTTATCAAGTTATTCGCAACTTTTGTAAAACACAAAAAAAGCGAGTACACTGGCGTAAATTCGCAACATTCTAACAAATTGTCATTTTTCTTCAAGAAAAAGGATAGCTACGAAAAACATGAAAGTAGAAAAATTGTCGAAAATATGATTATCTAAAACTTGTAATTAATCAAATTTTTTGTATTCCTATTAGTTATTGAGTTACTGGTAACTTTTGTAAAATACAAAAAAGCAAGTGCACTCGCGAAAATTCGCGATTATTAAACAGTCATATTTCTTCAAAAAAAAACAGCTACGAAAAAATTCAAGATAGAAAAATTGTCTGAAATTTGTTTATCTAAAACGTGTATTTAAACCACTTTTCTGTATTAACATTAGTTATTGAGTTAGTCGCAACTTTTGTAAAATACAAAAGAAGCGAGTGCACTCGCTTAAATACTCGATTTTTAAAAAACTGTCATTTTTCTCCAAGAAAAAAGATAGCTACAAAATAATTGAACGTAGAAAAGTTGTCGAAAATTTAATAATCTAAAACTTGTATCTGAACCATTTTTCTGTACTCCCATTAGATATTGAGTTATTCGATACGTTTGTAAAATACAAAAAAAGCTAGTGCACTAGCGTAAATTCGCAATTTTTGAACAAACTGTGATTTTTCTTCAAGAAAAAAGATAGCTACGAAATAATTGAACATAGAAAAATTGTCTTAGATTTTATTATCTAAAGCTGTTATAAATCCATTTTTCTGTATTTATATTAGTTATTGAGTTATTCGCAACTTTTGTAAAATACAAAAAAAGCGAGTGCACTCGCGTAAACTCGCAATTTTTGAACAAACTGTCATTTTTCTACAAGAAAAAGATAGCTACGAAAAAATTAAAGATAGAAAAATTGTCGAAAGTTTGATTATCTTAAACTTGTTTTGAAACCATTTTCCTGTATTCTCATTAGTTAGTGAGATATTCGCAACTTTTGTAAAATACAAGAAAAGCGATTGCACTCGCGTAAATTTGCGATTTTTTAACAAATTGTCATATTTCTCCAAGAAAAAAAAAGCGTACGAAAAAATTAGACATGGAAAAATTGTCGAAAATTTGATTATCTAAAACTAGTATTTAAACAAATATTCTGTATTCCTATTAGTTATTGAGTCAGTCGCAACTTTTGTAAAATACAAAAGAAGCAAGTGCACTCGCGTAAATTTGCGATTTTTGAACAAAACAGTCATTTTTCTTCAAGAAAAAAGATAGCTACGAAAACATTAAAGATAGAAAAATTGTCGAAAATTTGAATATCTAAAACTTGTATTTAAACAACTTTTTTGTATTTCCATTAGTTATTGAGTTGTTTGCAACTTTTGTAAATTACACAAAAAGCAAGTGCACTTGCGAAGACCTGAGATTTTTGAACAAACTGTCATATTTTTTTAAGAAAAAAAAAATAGCTACAATAAAATTGAAGATAGAAAAATTGTCCTGAATTTGTTTATAAAACTTGTATTTGAACCATTTTTCTGTCTTTCTATTAGTTATTAAGTTATACGCAACTTTTGTAAAATACAAAAGTAACGAGTGCACTCTCGATTCTCGATTTTTGAACAAACTGTCATTTTTCTTCAAAAAAAAGATAGCTACGAAATAATTTAAGATGAAAAAATTCTCGAAAATTTGATTATTTAAAACTTCTATCAGAGCCATTTTTCTGTATTCCCATTAGGTATTGAGTTAATCGCAACTTTTGTAAAATACAAAAAAAAGCGAATGCACTCGCGTAAATTCGCGATTATTGAACAAATTGTCATTTTTCTCTACGAAAAAAAAAAACTACGAAAAAATTTAAGATAGAAAAATTGTCAAAAACTTGTTTCTAAACAATTTTAATGTATTCCTATTAGTTATTAAGTTAGTCGCAACTTTTGTAAAGTATAAAAAAAGCGAGTGCACTCGCGTAAAGTCGCAATTTTTGAACAAACTGTCGTTTTTTAATTGTCCAAAATTTGAATATCTAAAACTTGTATTAGAACCATTTTTCTGTATTCCCATTAGTTATTAAGTCATTCGAAGTTGTGGTGTAGGAAAAAAAAAAAAGAAAAAAGATCCTACACCACACCTTCAAAAAGAAATCAGAACATTTATCACTAATCCTAATTCCCTCTTTTCACCCTCTGATAAATATAAATTAATTCCTATGAACCCTACAGCACCTAGACGCTATGGCCTCACAAAAATTCACAAAGACAACATTCCCCTACGCCCCGTAGTGTCCTATATAAATTCACCAACACGTCATATTGCAATAGAACTAAATTCCATTTTTAACACTATCACTAACTTTAGCGACCCCCATTCTATTAAAAATTCTGTAGAACTAACCAAGTCACTAGAAAACATAACATTAGAGAGTAATTGTAAACTTGTTTCCTTTGATGTCTCCAACATGTTTGCAAAAATCCCACCCGCCGATTGAATGGACCTAATCATTAAACACTTAGATAAAAGTAATGTTAACCCCATAGTAAAATCAGATTTCATATCATTATTAGATTTAATAATTAAATCAAAGTATTTTTCATTTAACAATAAATTTTACAGTCAACATGAAGGCTTAGCAATGGGGTCCCCGCTGAGCCCATTGCTAGCTGAAATATTCATGAACAATATTACAAATACCATTTTAAATTCCACGTTAGGTAAAAAACACATATTTCATTGGCTTAGATATGTAGACGATGTTCTAGCATTCTTTAAAGGTACAGATAGACAACTCCAGCAATTCCTCAATTTCCTTAACACAATACACCCTTCAATAACTTTTACAGTAGAAACAGAAACCGATAACAAAATTAATTTTCTAGACCTAACCATTACAAAAATTAACAACAAATTAAATTTTAATATATATAGAAAACCGACCTATACTGATTCCGTTATCCCTAACCACTCCCGCCACCCACAAATTCATAAAAAAGCTAGTTTCTATACAATGATAAATAGAGCATTTAAAATTCCGCTAAATATAAATGATAGAAAGAAAGAGATCAATACAATAAAGGAAATAGCATTGAATAATGGCTACACAACTTCACTAATAGACAATTTAATTCATAATTATGAAATGAAAGAGGTGCAGAAATTCTTCTACCCTAGAATTAGGTCAATAGATAATCAACATTTTAAAACAATCAGCTACTATGGTACAATAAGTTGTAAAATTAAAAACATCCTTAAAAAATGTAACATTAATGTAATATTAAAAACGCCCCATAAACTTAATAATATAATTTTCAACCCAAAAACAAAACTTAATCCCCTAGTTAGATCAGGCATTTATAAACTGCGAAAATTGTAAAGGTGTGTACATTGGACAATCTGGTCGTAGAATCGAAATAATTTTGAAAAAACACGAGCGAGCCTTTAGATTAAAACATAATAGTTCTAGCTATGCTAACCATCTTTTAGAAGAGAATCACACTTTTGGCGAGGATGTACTTTCAGTAATCCATTTTGCCGAAAAAGGTCGTAAAATGGATTTACTGGAAGCACTAGAAATACACAAGGCCCGAATTAATCCCGGAATTTCCCTTCTTAATGACCAGGTTGACCTAATGTACACCCCTCTCTTCGAAGCCGTATAAATAGTTTTTAACGTGTAATTTGTATTTACTTTAGTTTGAGAATGACTACTAGATAGTCGAAACTAGTCACACAATTAAATGTAAGATAAACTGTCATTTTTTTCTAAGAAAAATGATAGCAACGGAAAAATTGAACATATAAACATTTTTGGAAATTAGATTATCTGAAACTTGTATTTCAACCATTTTTCTGTATTCTCATTAGTTATTGAGTTATTCACAACTTTTGTAAAATACAAAAAAGCGAGTGTACTCGCGTTAATTTGCGATATATATATAAACAGCCTGAGTTGTAGTTGTCCTTGTCTTGTCAGTTAGTTATGATTCATGTGAGATGAAATGAATTGATGAATGGTGGTTTCTGGGTTGTTGAATTTGGGAGACATTTTGGGGTTTCGTACTAAACAGAGGTGATTAAGGATGTCATGGATGTGTGGGTTAGATGCGAATTTTTGGGATAGTTGGGTAAGTCGTTGTTGGATAGGGATTATTTCTGTTTTTTCATACAATAAGGTATTGGAGGGGTTGTGGAGTGGGTTAGTGGGGTGTCGGATTTTTGTGAGGATTCTAAGGGCTGATCGTTCTGCGACTTCGATATTATTTAATGTTGAGGGACGAGGGTTAAGAAAGAGGATTGACGCATATTTTAATAGAGGGCGGCAGATCATTTTATAGATGTGGACAGCTGTTTTTGTCGTAATCCCTTTATTCTGAAAGGTTAACGATCTCAAATGCCGCGCCCTATTTTAAATTTTTGTTTTCATGGTTTGGGAATGGAGTTTGAAGTTTAGTTTGGGGTCGAAAGTGATGCCAAGGTATTTGCACGCAGGGGATGGGCTGATTACTGTGTTTGATATGTTTATGCTAAATGGGGAATTGAGCGGTCTGTGAAAAGATATGAATAGATAGGATTTATTGGGATTAATGGATATTCTCCATTTGGCAAACCAAAGAGATAGCGAATCTATTAGCCCTTGGAGAGTAGAGAGAGCTTTAGGAAGGGTGGGTTGGTGTGTTATAAGGGCAGTGTCATAGGCAAAGAGCAGAAAATATGCTGAGGGATTAAGGTGCAGTGGGTTGGGGTTGTATATGTCATGAACATAGATATTGTATAGGAGCGGAGATAATGGAGAGCCTTGGGGAACACCTTGTTGCGGAATAAAGGGCCGGGAGATGGTATTTTGGACGGGGACATTAAGGAGTCGATTGTTTAGGAAATTATCAATGAGATAGATTAGGTGAGGGAATTGCACTTAAACAGCAAACCTCGATGTCAGACTAAGTCAAAGGCCTTTTTTATATCTAGTTTGGCAGTTGGAGGTTAGGATAGTGAGTGGGAGAGTGGTTGATCTATTTTGGAGGAATCCGAATTGATACGGAGGAATGTGTTGGGAGATATTAGCTAGGAGTTTATGTTTGAGGATGGATTCGAATCTTTTTTCCAGAACTGGAAGCAGAGTAATTGGTCTATAGCTAGAGACTTCTAGCGCATCGCTATTGTGTTTTTATATACACATAATTATACCCTGATTCCATTCCTGGGGGATGGTTTGGGTTTGGTAAATGTAATTGAGGATTTTGATAATATATTTATGGATGTTTTCTGGAAGGGATTTGAGGATTGATCTAGGAATGTTATCATAACCTGTTTTTACCTTTATGCAGCACACTGAAATACTCTTCCTCTTCTATGTCATCATCAGGTAGATAGGGATTATGGTTATTTATGAAGGATGCGTACCAGGAGTTTACGGTATTATAAAAATCGTCGTTATATGTCATCGTCTGTTTCTCAGAAAAGTTTTCTCGAAATAACCAGCAAATATGTCGGCCATTTCTTTGGAGTCACATGTCACTTCGGTTGTTGTCAGATGTCGTAGTTTCTGTAGTATGTCAGTCCTTCTGTATTTAGATAACTTTTAAATTTGGTCCCAGTAGTGTTTGCCCTGTCGTCTGCTTATTTCTTCGCAAGCCAGTATCCATTTGTCTTGTTTGTAGTCTTTGACTAATTTGTGAATGTCTTTATGTAGAGCACTAAATTTTTGATTTAGAATTTTAGAGTTTGTTTTAAAGTTTGTTCGTTCGTCTGCTGTAAATTTGCGATTTTTTAACGAACTGTCATTTTTCTCCCAGAAAAAAGATAGCTACCAAAAAATTGAAAATAGAAAAATTGTCGAAAATTTGATTATCTAAACTTGTTTTGAAACCATTTTCCTGTATTCTCATTAGTTATTGAGTTATTCGCAACGTTTGTAAAATACAAAAAAAGCAAGTACACTCAGGTAATTTCGCGATTTTTTAACAAACTGTCATTTTTCTTCAAAAAAAAAGATAGCTACAAAAAAATGAAAGATAGAAAAATTGTAAAAAAATTAATTGTGTAAAACTTCTATAAAACCATTTTTCTGTATTCATATATTACAAAAAATGCAAGTGCACTCGCGTAAATTCGCAATTTTTGAACAAACTCTCACTTTTCTACAAGAAAAAAGATAGCTACGAAAAAATTGAAGATAGAAAAATTGTCGATAATTTAATTATCTAAAACCTGTATTTAGACCAATTTGTTGTATCCCATTAGTTATTGAGTTATTCGCAACTTTTGTAAAATACAAAAAAAGCGAGTGCACTCGCGTAAATTCGCGATTTTTGAACAAACTGTCATTTTTCTCCAAGAAAACAGATAGCTACGAAAAAATTCAAGATAGAAAAATTGTCCAAAATTTGATTATCTAAACTTTTTTTAAAACCATTTTCCTGTATTCTCATTAGCTATTAAGTTATTGGCAACGTTTGTAAAAAACAAAAAAAGCAAGTACACTCGTGTAAATTCGCGGTTTCTAAAGAAACTGTCAATATTCTTTAAGAAAAAAAGATAGCTACGAAAAAATGTTGCAAAGAAAAATTGTCCAAAATTTATTTATCTAAAACTTGAATTAAACCATTTTTCTGTATTCCCATTAGTTATTGAGTTCTTCGCAACTTTCGTAAAATACAAAAAAGCGAGTGAACTCGCGTATATTCTCAATTTTAAAACAAACTGTCATTTTTCTCCAAGAAGAAAGAAATATACGAAAAAATTGAAAATAGAAAAATTGTCGAACATTTGATTATCTAAAACTTGTATACGGACCATTTTTCTGTATTCCTATTAGTTGTTGAGTAATTCGCAACTTTTGTAAAATACAAAAAAAAAGTGCACTCACGAAAATTCGCAATTTTTGAACAAACTGTCATTTTTCTTCAAGTAAAAAGATAGCCAAGAAAAAATTAAAAATAAAAAAATTGGAAAAAATGTATTTATCTAAAACTTCTATAAAACCATTTTTCTGTATTCATATAATACAAAAAAAGCAAGTGCACTCGCAGTCGCAATTTTTGAACAAACTGTCATTTTTCTACAAAAAAAAAAAAACTATGAAAAAATTGAAGATAGAAAAATTGTCGAAAATTTGATTATCTAATACTTGTTTAAAAACCATTTTCCTGTATTCTCATTAGTTATTGAGTTATTCGCAACTCGCGTAAATTCGCAATTCTTAAACAACCTGCCATTTTTCTTCAAGAAAAGGATAGCTACGAAAAAATTTAAGATAGAATAATTCCCATTAGTTATTGAGTTATTCGCAACTTTCGTAAAATACAAAAAAAGCGGGTGCACTAGCGTAAATTCTCAATTTTTAAACAAACTGTCATTTTTCTCCAAGAAATAAGATATCTACAAAACAACTGGTAATAGAAAAATTGTCGAAAATTTGATTATCTAAAACTTGTATTTAAACCGTTTTTCTGTATTCCCATTAGTTATTAAGTTATTCGCAACTTTCTTCAAATACAAAAAAAGCGAGTGCACTCGCGTAAATTCTCAATTCTTGAACAAACTGTCATATTTCTCAAAAAAAAAGATATCTACGAAAAAACTGATTATAGAAAAATTGTCGAAAATTTGATTATCTAAAACTTGTATTTTAGGCATTTTTCCGTATTCCCTTTAGTAATTGAGTTATTCGCAACATTCTTCAAAAACTAAAAAAAAAATTATAGCTACGAAAAAATTGAAAAAAGAAAAATTGTCAAAATTTGATTATCTAAAACATGTATTTGTACCATTTTTGTGTATTCCTATTAGTTGTTGAGTACTTCGCAACTTTGTAAAATACAAGAAAGCAAATGCACTCGCGTAAACTCGCGATTTTTGAACAAACTGTCATTTCTCTCCAAGAAAACAGATAGCTAAATAAAAAAATTGGAAAAAATGTATTTATCTAAAACTTCTATAAAACCATTTTTCTGTATTCATATAATACAAAAAAAGCAAGTGCACTCGCAGTCGCAATTTTTGAACAAACTGTCATTTTTCTACAAAAAAAAAAAAAACTATGAAAAAATTGAAGATAGAAAAATTGTCGAAAATTTGATTATCTGATACTTGTTTCAAAACCATTTTCCTGTATTCTCATTAGTTATTGAGTTATTCGCAACTCGCGTAAATTCGCAATTCTTAAACAACCTGCCAATATTTCTTCAAGAAAAGGATAGCTACGAAAAAATTTAAGATAGAATAATTCCCATTAGTTATTGAGTTATTCGCAACTTTCGTAAAATACAAAAAAAGCGGGTGCACTAGCGTAAATTCTCAATTTTTAAACAAACTGTCATTTTTCTCCAAGAAATAAGATATCTACAAAACAACTGATAATAGAAAAATTGTCGAAAATTTGATTATCTAAAACTTGTATTTAAACCGTTTTTCTGTATTCCCATTAGTTATTAAGTTATTCGCAACTTTCTTCAAATACAAAAAAAGCGAGTGCACTCGCGTAAATTCTCAATTCTTGAACAAACTGTCATATTTCTCAAAAAAAAAGATATCTACGAAAAAACTGATTATAGAAAAATTGTCGAAAATTTGATTATCTAAAACTTGTATTTTAGGCATTTTTCCGTATTCCCTTTAGTAATTGAGTTATTCGCAACATTCTTCAAAAACTAAAAAAAAAATTATAGCTACGAAAAAATTGAAAAAAGAAAAATTGTCAAAAATTTGATTATCTAAAACATGTATTTGTACCATTTTTGTGTATTCCTATTAGTTGTTGAGTACTTCGCAACTTTGTAAAATACAAGAAAGCAAATGCACTCGCGTAAACTCGCGATTTTTGAACAAACTGTCATTTCTCTCCAAGAAAACAGATAGCTACGAAAAAATTTAAGATAAAAAAATTGCCCAAAATTTGATTATCTAAAACTTGTATTTAAACCATTTTCCTGTATTCTTTTTAGTTATTTAGTTATTCGCAACTTTTGTAAAATACAAAGAAAGCAAGTAGACTCGCGTAAATTCGCGATTCTTGAACAATCCGTCATTTTTCTTCAAGAATTAAGATAGCTACGAAAAAATTTAGCATCGAAAAATTGTCTAAAATTTGGTTATCTAAAACTTGTATTGAACCATTTTTTTGTATTCCTATTGAGTTATTCCCAACTTTTGTAAAATACAAATAAGGCGAGTGCACTCACGTAAATTCGCGATTTTTTAACAAACTGTCATTTTGTTCTAAGAAAAAAGATAGCTACGAAAAAATTTAAGATAGAAAAATTGTCGAAAATTTGATTATCTTAAACTTGTATTTTCACCATTTATCTATATTCTCATTATTTATTAGGTTGTAAAATACAAAAAAGCAAGTGCACTGGCAAAAACTCGCGATTTTTGAACAAACTGTCATTTTTCTTCAAAAAAAAAAAAATAGCAACAAAAAAATTAGGGAATGAAAAATTGTCCAAAATTTGATTATCTAAAACTTGTATAAAACCATTTTTCTGTATTCCTCTTAGTAATTCTTGGGTAAATTCGCAATTTTTGAACAAACTGTCCTTTTTCTCCAAGAAATTAGATAGCCACGAAAAAATTGTAAAAAGAAAAATTGTCGATAATTTGATTATCTAAAACTTGTATTTGGAACATTATTCTGTATTCCTATTAGTTGTTGAGTAATTCGCAACTTTTGTAAAATACAAAAAAGCAAGTGCACTCGCGTATATTCGCGATTTCTTAAAAAACTATCATCTTTCTTTTAAAAAAAGATAGCTACGAAAAGATAAAAGATAGAAAAATTGTAAAAATAAATGATTATCTAAAACTTCAATGGAATCATTTTTCTGTATTTATATAATACAAAAAAAGCGAGTGCAATCGCGTAGAGTCGCATATTTTGAACAAACTGTCATTTTTCTACAAGAAAAAAGACAGCTACGAAAAATTTGAAGGTAGAAAAATTGTCGATTAATTGATTATCTAAAACTTGTATTAAAACCATTTTTTTGTATTCCATTAGTTATTGAGTTATTCGCAACTTTTGTATAATACAAAAAATGCGAGTGCACTTTTCTCTAAGAAAACAGATAGCTACAAAAAAATTAAAGATAGAAAAATTGTCGAAAATTTGAATATCTAAAACTTGTTTTAAAACCATTTTCCTGTATTCTCATTAGTTAGTGAGTTATTCGCAACTTCTGTAAAATACAAAAAAGCAAGTACACTCGCGTAAATTCGCGATTCTTGAACAATCTGTCATTTCTCTTCAAGAAAAAAGATAGCTACGAAAAAATGTAACGATATTTCCCATTAGTTATTGAGTTATTCGCAACTTTCGTAAAATACAAAAAACCGAGTGCACTCGCGAAAATTCTCAATTTTTGAACAAACTGTCATTTTGTTCCAAGAACAAAGATAGCTACGAAAAACTTTAAGATAGAAAAATTGTGTAAAATTTGATTATCTAAAACTTGTATGGCTATAATAGCTATTGGCTATTTCTCTGTATTCCTATTAGTTGTTGAGTAATTCGCAACTTTTGGAAAATACAAAAAAAAGTGCACTCGCGTAAATTCGCGATTATTGAACAAACTGCCATTTTTCTCCAAGAATTAAGATATCTACGAAAAATCTGATAATAGAAAAATTGTTGAAAATTTGATTATCTAAAACTTGTATAAAAACCATTATTCTGTATTCCCATTCGTTATTGAGTTATTCGAGACTTTCTTCAAGTACACAAAAGGGAGTGCACTCGCGTAAATTATCAATTTTTGAACAAACTCTAATATTTCTCCAAGAAAAAAGATATCTACGAAAAAACTGATAATAGAAAAATTGTCGAAAATTTGAATATCTAAAACTTGTATTTCAACCATTTTTCTGTATTCCCATTAGTTACTGAGTTATTCGCAACTTTCGTAAAATACAAAAAAAGCGAGTGCACTCGCGTAAATTCTCAATTTTTGAACTGTCATATTTCTTCAGGAAAAAAGATATCTAAGAAAAAACTGATAATTGAAAAATTGTCGGAAATTTGATTATCTAAAACTTGGATACGAACCATTTTTATGTATTCCCATTAGTCATTTAGTTAGTTATTAGTTACTCGCAACTTTCTTCAAATACAAAAAAAGCGAGTGCAGTCGCGTAAATTCTCAATTCATGAACAAACTGTTACTTTTCTCCAAGAAAAAAGATAGCTACGAAAAAATTGAAAATTGAGAAATTGTTGAAAATTTGACCATCTAAAACTTGTATTTGGACCATTTTTCTGTATACTTATTAGTTATTGAGTAATTCGCAACTTTTGTAAAATACAAAAAAGCAAGTGCACTCGCGTAAGTTCGCGATTTTTTAACAAACTGTAATTTTTCTTCAAGAAAAAAGATAGCTACGAGAAAATTGAAGATAGAAAAATTGTAAAAAATTTGATTATCTAAAACTTCTATAAAAACATTTTTCTGTATTCATATAATACAAAAAAAGAGAGTGCACTCGCGTAAAGTCGCAATTTTTGAAAAAACTGTCATTTTTCTACAAGAAAAAAGATAGCTACGAAAAAATTAAGGATAGAAAAATTGTAGATAATTTGACTATCTAGAACTTGTATTTAAACAATTTTTTTGAATTCCATTGGCAACTTTTGTATAATACAAAAAATGCGAGTGCACTCGCGTAAATTCCCGATGTTTTAACAAACTGTCATTTTTCTCCAAGAAAACAGATAGCTACGAAAAAATTCAACATACAAGAATTGTCCAAAATTTGATTATCTCTAACTTGTTTTGAAACCATTTTCCTGTAATCTTATTAGTTATGGAGTTATTCGCAACTTTTTTAAAATACAAAAAAGCAAGAACACTAGCGTAAATTCGCGATTCTTGAACGAACCGTCAATTTTCTTCTACGAAGCTACGAAAAATGTAGGATAAAAAAATTGTCCAAAATTTGGTTATCTAAAACTTTTATTGAACCATTTTTCTGTATTCCCATTAGTTATTGAGTTATATGCAACTTTTGTAAAATACAAAAAGGCGAGTGCACTCTCGTAAATTCGCGATTTTTGAACAAATTTGACTATCTAAAACTTGTGTTGTAACCATTTTTCTGTATTCCTATTATCATTTAGTTATTCGCACCTTTTGTAAAACACAAAAATAACGAGTGCACTAGCTAAAATTCTTGATTTTTGAACAAACTGTCTCCTAGAAAAATATAGCTATGAAAGAAATCAAAAATTCTCGCGTAAATTTGCGATTTTTTAACAATATAATATCATTTTTCTCATAGAAAAAAGATAGCTACGAAAAAATTGAAAATAGAAATATTGTCCAAAATTTGATTATCTAACACTTGTACTTCAACCATTTTTCTGTATTCCTATTAGTTATTGAGTTATTCGCAACTTTTGTAAAATACAGAAAAGCGAGTGCACTTGCGTAAATTCGCGATTTTTGAACAAACTGTCATTTTTCTCCAAGAAAACATATAGCTACGAAAAAAATTAACCTAGGAAAATTGTCGAAAATTAGATTAACTAAAACTTGTTCTTAAACCATTTTCCTGTATTCTCATTAGTTATTTAGTTACTCGCAATTTTTGTAAAATACAAAAAAAGCAATTACACGTGCGTAAAGTCGCGATTTATAAACAATCTGTCACTTTCCTTCAAGAAAAAAGATGGCTATGAAAAAATTGAAGATGGAAAAATTGTCGAAAATTTGATTCTCTAAAACTTGTATTTTAACTATGTTTATGTATTCCCACTAGTTATTACGTTATACGCAACTTTTGTAAAATACAAGAAAAACGATTTTTCTCGATTTTTGAACAAACTGTCATTTTTCTCAAAGAAAAAAGATAGCTACGAAAAAATTGAAAATAGAAAAATTGTCGAAAATTTGATTATCTAAAACTTGTATATGGACCATTTCTCTGTATTCCTATTAGTTGTTTAGTAATTCGCAACTTTTGTAAAATACAAAAAAGCAAGTGCACTCGCGAAAATTTGCGATTTTTGAACAAACTGTCATTTTTCTTCAAGAAGAAAGATAGCTACGAAAAAATTGTAAAAAATTTGATAATCTAAATCTTTTATAAAACCATTTTTCTGTAATCATATAATACAAGGAAAGCGAGTGCACTGGCGTAAAAACGTAATTTTTGAACTGTCATTTTTCTACAAGAAAGAAGATAGCTACGAAAAAATTGAAGATAGAAAAGTTGTCGATAATTTGATTATCTAAAACTTGTATTTGAACCATTTTTTGTATCCCATTAGTTATTGAGTTATTCGCAACTTTTGTAAAATACAAAAAATGCTAGTGCACTCGCGTAAATCCGCGATTTTTGAACAAATTGTCATTTTTCTCCAAGAAAACAGAGAGCTACAAAAAAATTAAAGATAGAAAAATTGTCTAAAATTTGATTATCTAAAACTTGTTTAAAAAACCATTTTCCTGTTATTTTATTAGTTATTGAGTTATTCGCAACTTTTGTAAAATACAAAAAAGCAAGTACACTCGTGTAAATTTGCGTCATTTTTCTTCAAGAAAAAAAATAGCCACGAAAAAATTTAAGATAGAGAAATTGTCTAAAATCTGGTTATCTAAAACTTGTGTTGAACCATTTTTCTGTATTTCCATTAGTTATTCGCAACTTTCGTAAAATACAAAAATGCGAGTGAACTCGCGTATAATCTCAATTTTTGAACAGTCATTTTTTTCCAAGAAAAAATATATCCACGAAAAAACTGATAATAGAAAAATTGTCGAAAATTTGATTATCTAAAACTTGTATTTGAACCATTTTTCTGTATTCCCATTAGTTATTGAGTTCTTCGCAACTTTCTTCAAATACAACAAAAGCGAGTGCACTTGCGTAAATTCTCAATGTTTGAACAAACTGTAATTTTTCTCCAAGAAAACAGATAGCTACGAAAAAATTGACAAAAAAAAATGTCGAAAATTTGAATATCTAAAACTTGTATTTGGACCATTTTTCTGTATTCCTATTAGTTGTTGAGTAATTCGCAACTTTTGTAAAATACAAAAAAGCAAGTGTTCTCGCGTAAATTCGCGATTTTTTAACAAACTATCATCTTTCTTCAAGAAAAAAGATAGCTATGAAAAAATAAAGATAGAAAAATTTAAAAGAAATTGATTCTCTAAAACTTCCATGGAACCATTTTTCTGTATTTATATAATACAAAAAAAGCGAGTGCAATCGCGTAAAGTCGCAATTTTTGAACAAACTGTCATTTTTCTACAAGAAAAAAGATAGCTACGAAAAAATTGAAGATAGAAAAATTGTCGATAATTTGATTATCTAAAACTTGTATTTAAACCATTTTTCTGTATTCCATTAGTTATTGAGTTATTCGCAACTTTTGTAAAATACAAATATAGCGATTGCACTCTCGTAAATTTGCGATATTTGAACAAACTGTCATTTTTCTTTAAGAAAACAGATTGCTACAAAAAAAATTGAAGATACAAAAATTGTCGAAAATTTGATTATCTAAAACTTGTTTAAAAACCATTTACCTGTAAAAAAGAAAAAACACCTTTATTGGCATATCTCCACATCTTTACATTACATTACATTGATTACACATTTACATTTGATTACCTCACTACATTTCCGTATCCCTCTTACCCTCCCTTCTCTTTTCCCTCTCCCTCCCCAGCTTTTCCAACGTCCTTACCCAGCTCCCATCCTCCCTCATCCACTCCACTACCCTTCTATTCCCTTTCGCTCCCAGCCACTCCTCTTTCACCCCCTCACATTCCTCCGCCAAGTGTCCCCACGTATCCTTCCCCTGTCCACACAACACACACCTTGGATATTCTTTCCCTATCCATACTTTCCTTCCTCTCTCCTCCGATCCACACCTCGCCCTCGCCACAATCACCCTATCCTCTCTACCCCATCCCTTCTCTATCAAATACTTCGGCACTCTTCCACACACCTGCCACCTCCCATACATATTATTATACTCACTTCTCTCAATACGCCCTTGCCTTTCTTGCCCTTCCACCTCCTTCCCTTTCCCCCTCACCCACTCATCCACCTTCACCCCATTTCCTAGCCATTCCATTACCTTCTCCTCCGACAGCCCTACCCTCTCATACATTTTCCTTCTCTCCCCCCTCCATCTACCCTCACCCCCACCCACACTCGTCACCCATACATTCTTCACCAATCTCTCTTCATCCAGTTCCCACAATCTCATCTCGTACCTCACCACCCTCACCATTGCCTCCCACTCTAGCCTCTCTCTGTTGGTCTCCTGGAGCACTATGTAGCTGGGCGTGGACCTTTCCACCCCCAACATGTGCTTCAGGAACAACTTCTGCTCCCTCTCTATCACCTCGTACCCTCTCGTCCCCCACACTTCTACTCCATACATTAGCACCGCTCTCACACACGCATCCCATATCTTACACGCAACCGTCACATTGTTCCCCATCCACTTCCCCCACATTCCCCAAGCCTTCCTCGCCTTACCCTGCACCCACCTCACATGCTCCTCATACCCTCCCGTTCCTTTAAACCAAAACAACAAATACTTGAAACTCTTCACCCTCTCAATAACTACCCCCTTCCACTCCAATTCTTACACCTTCCCCTCCCTCCCTTTATTTCTAAACTTCACTCACTTCGTTTTCACTACATTCACATTCATTCCCCTTTTATCCATAAACCTCTCTACTCTCTTCAACATCTCTTTCATCCCTTCATATTTCTTGCAACCAACACCACATCATCCGCATACGCCAGCATCCATACCTTCCTTTTACCCATCACCACTCCCCCCGCCTGCCCTTTCCTCATCACCTCTTCCAATTCACTTACGTATACATTAAATAGCATCGGGCTCAGCGGGCACCCTTGCCTTAAACCCTCCCACGTCCTAAAGCACCCCGACACCTCCTTCCCCACTTTCGCCACCACCCATGTCTCCTCATACACTCTCTTCACCCACTCCACCATCCCCTCACTCACCCCTCTCCTTCTCAAACATTCTATCAAGCTTTCCATCGGCACCGAGTCATATGCTGCCTTCAGGTCCATAAACACCGCATACTGTACCGGCCCCTCTGAAAATATTTAGGTGAACGTGGGAGGTGGGTTTCAAAACAAATTATTTATGATTAAAAACTTAAAATTGATTTTAATAAAATAAATATTGATAATAATAACAAAAATAAATGTTAATTGGTGTTTACCATACAAACATAATATTTCCCTTTCTTTTTGTTTAATTAAAGATAATTCCGAAATAAAAAAAAATTAAATACCTAAGAACAAAATAAATACTTAATTCTAAGTAAAACGTTGAGCGCCACCCAAGGGCACTGCCTTGAGACGGAATCAAAATTAGATGTTTCAAAAAATAATGAATGTATAATTAAATAATATAATCAAAAAATTCCTCCCTAGACGATCGTGACGAGTGTTAAATTATTTGATGCAATCAAATTTGCAAGATAACCGCACATCCTACATAAAACTTTTCAATGCGCTATCGCAATTCAAAAAAATGTCAACAATATTCCTGACCTTATCTTTAGCCTTGTGAAGTGTTGGTGACACATACATATGCCGGAATGCGACGGTACAGGATGCGCCTGCGTAGATCGACGGATGGCCTCCGATTGGTAGCGGCGGTAGCGGCGGTCGGTAGCGTGGGCTAACGAACGGCAAGTTCGGCAAGGTATGCGGTATTTGCGGCAGCAGCCGTCGGTAGGTGCGTGCTGTAGGGCGGTGATTGGTGTAGTTTCCAAAGCTCTAGTATTCAGATGTACTACTACCAGAGAGCGGTCGCCATTTGCCAATCGACAACACGATACGTCCCTATCAACAAACTCACGGCCGGCAACGGTAAAGCAGGCCCGAAAGTACCCGCCTGTTGATCTTAGCGATAAATTCCGCCACAAATATTAATAAATTCGCAGTCCTCTTGAGGATTCGCCACCATATTTCTTCGCTACGGCAAAAGACCGAATTTTCTGCGCGCGCAAATTGGTCTTAAACCACCTTCGCGGATTTATCACCCGTACAATACTAAAACGTAGGCAACCCGATCAGCGTCTCAATTTAAAACCGTTACAATACATACATCCTTTCTCTTCCATCACTCTCTCCACCATTCGCGCCAGGGTAAAGACCTGCTCCCTCGTCCCCCTTCTAAACCCACCCCTGCGTCTCTGGCAGTATCCCCTTCTCCTCCACCTCCATCCGATTCCTCACTATCATCATTGCCAGCTTATACCCAATACTTGTGATCGTTACACCCCTATAACTACTGGTCTCCTTCTCATCCCCTCCCTTATACACCGGACACATCATCCCAACCCTCCATTCTTCCGGCAAGCTCACCACCCCCCTACACATCGGATTCAACAGTTCCCTAAATTTCGTCTTCCCCTTTTCCCCAATCTCGTTCCACATCTCTGCCTTGAGACCATCCCTCCCTGCCGCCTTTCCACTCTTCACTTCCTTGAACGCCCGCTCCACCTCCTCCTCCGTGAACTCTTCCCCTCTGTCTCCACCTCTGCTTTCTCCAATCTCCCCTGGTACTCCGCTTCCTTCTCTGCATTTCCTTGTCCATTCCCTCATCGAAACCCCTACCTGCCTCCTTCTCTCCCCTCTCCTCAAAATTCTCCACATTTCCGCCTCGTTCTTACATTCCCTTAAATCCTCGCTCGCATTTTCCACCACCTTTAGCTTCTTCTTCTCACATATGCCCTCATATTTTTCCTTGCCGCCACCACTTTCCCCTCTTCTCCCCCATATCTTACGCATTCTCCCACAGCCTTCCTCAACTCCCTCTTTGCCTGCCTACACTCCTCATCGAACCACGCATTCCCTCCTCTTCTCTCTCCCTTTTATTTTCTTCCGCATCTTACTATCGTCTTTTCCATCTCCTCCATTGTATTGACCTCTTCCCATTGAATCCTTGATAGCCTCTTCCTCATATCCTCCATCGCCTTCACCCCACACTCAAGGTATTCGCTTTCTTGCCATCTATCCTCTTCTCTTCCCTTCTCCATTCACATCTCCACCGTTACCGGTAGGTGATCCGATCCTAGCACCTCTTCTATCTCCATGCCTGTTATATCTCTTCTATCTATCCCCTTGACCACCACATAATCAATTACTGATGCCCATCTTGGTCCAATGTACGTCTTTCTCCCCTCCCAATCGCCCTGTATTCTCATTAGTTATTGAGTAATTCGCAACTTTTGTAAAATACAAAAAAAGCAAGTACACTCGGGTAAATTCGCGATTCTTGAACAATCTGTCATTTCTTTTCAAGAAAAAAGATGGCTACGAAAAAATGCGGGATAGAATATTTCCCATTAGTTATTGAGTTATTCGCAACTTTGGTAAAATACAAAAAAGCGAGTGCACTCGCGTAAATTCTCAATTTTTAAACAAACTGTCATTTTTCTCCAAGAAAAAATATATTTACGAAAAAACTGAAGATAGAATAATTGTCAAAAATTTGATTATCTAAAACTTGTTTTGAAACCATTCTCCTGTATTCTCAATAGTTATTGAGCTATTCGCAACTTTTGTAAAATACAAAAAAAGCAAGTACACTCGTGTAAATTCGCGATTTTTGAACAAACTGTCATTTTTCTTCAAGAAAAAAGATAGCTATAAAAAAATTTAAGATGGAAAACTTGTCTAAAATTTGGTTATCTAAAACTTGTATAAAACCATTTTCTGTATTCTAATGAGTTATTGAGGTATTCCAGACTTTCTTCAAATACAAAAAAAGGGAGTGCACTCGCGTAAATTCTCAATTTTTGAACAAACTGTCATATTTCTCCAAGAAAAAAGATATCTACGAAAAAACTGATAATTGAAAAATTGTCGAAAATTTGATTATCTAAAACTTGTATATTAACCATTTTTCTGTATTCCCATTAGTTATTGAGTTATTCGCAACTTTCGTAAAACACAAAAAAAGTGAGTGCACTCGCGTAAATTCTCAATTTTTGAACAAACTGTCATATTTCTCCAGGAAAAAAGATATCTACGAAAAAACTGATAATAGAAAAACTGTCAAAAATTTGATTATCTAAAACTTGTATACGAACCATTTTTATGTATTCCCATTAGTTATTGAGTTAGTTATTAGATATTCGCAACTTTCTTCAAATACAAAAAAAGCGAGTGCGCTTGCGTAAATTCTCAATTTATAAACAGTCACTTTTCTCCAAGAAAAACAAAAAGCTACGAAAAAATTGAAAATAGACAATTTGATTATCTAAATCTTGTATTTGGACCATTTTTCTGTATACTTATTAGTTGTTGAGTAATTCGCAACTTTTGTAAAATACAAAAAAGCAACTGCACTGGCGTAAATTCGCGATTTTTGAACAAACTGTCATTTTCCTTCAAGAAAAAAGATTGCTCCAAAAAAATTAAAGATAGAAAAATTGTAAAAAATTTTATTATCTAAAACTTTTATAAAACCATTTTTCTGTATTCATATAATACAAAAAAAGAGAGTGCACTCGCGTTAAGTCGCAATTTTCGAACAAACTGTCATTTCTCTACAAGAAAAAAGATAGCTACGAAAAAATTGAAAATAGAAAAATTGTAGATAATTTGATTATCTAAAACTTGTATTTAGACAATTTTTTTGTATTCCATTAGTTATTGAGTTATTCGCAACTTTTGTATAATACAAAAAATGCGAGTGCACTCGCGTAAATTCCCGATTGTTGAACAAACTGTTATTTTTCTCTAAGAAAACAGATAGCTACGAAAAAATTCAACATAGAAAAATTGTCCAAAATTTGATTATCTATTACTTGTTTTTAAACCATTAATCCTGTAATCTTATTAGTTATTGAGTTATTCGCAACTTTATTAAAATACAAAAAAAGCAAGTACACTAGCGTAAATTCGCGATTCTTGAACGAACCGTCAATTTTCTTCAAGAAAAAAGTTAGCTACAAAAAAATGTAGGATAAAAAAATTGTCCAAAATTTGGTTATCTAATACTTGTATTGAATAATTTTTCTGTATTCTCATTAGGTATTGAGTTACTCGAAACTTTTGTAAAATACAAAAAGGCGAGTGCACTCGCGTAAATTCGAGATTTTTGAACAAACTGTCATTTTTCTCCAAGAAAAAATTAGCTACGAAAAAATTGAAAATAAAAAAATTGTCGAAAATTTGCTTATTTAAAACTTGTGTCGTAACCATTTTTCTGTATTCCTATTATTAATTAAGTTATTCGCAACTTTTGTAAAATACAAAAATAACGAGTGCACTCGGTTAAAGTCTCGATTTTTGAACAAACTGTCATTTTTCTCCTAGAAAAATAAAGCTACGAAAAAAATCAAAAATTCTCGCGTAAATTTGCGATTTTTGAACAATATATCATTTTTCTCCAAGAAAAAAGATAGCTACGAAAAAAATGAAAATAGAAAAATAGTCCAAAATTTGTAAAATACAAAAAAAGCAAGTTCACTTGCGTAAAGTCGCGATTTTTAAACAAACTGTCATTATTCTTCCAGAAAAAAAAAAGCTACGAAAAAATTGAAGATGAAAAAATTGTTGAAAATTTGATTCTCTAAAACTTGTATTTTAACCATGTATTCCCATTAGTTATTGAGTTATACGCAACTTTTGTAAAATACAATAATAACGAGTGCACTCGCTAAAATTCTCGATTTTTAAACAAACTGTCATTTTTCTCCGAGAAAAAACTGAAAATAGAAAAATTATCGAAAATTTGATTATCTAAAACTCGTATATGGACCATTTTTTGTATTTCTATTAGTTGTTTAGTAATTCGCAACTTTTGTAAAATACAAAAAAGGCAAGTGCACTCGCGAAAATTCGCGATTTTTGAACAAACTGTCATTTCTCTTCAAGAAAAAAGATAGCTACGAAAAAATTATATATAGAAAAATTGTAAAAAAATTTGATTATCTAAATCTTTTATAAAATTATTTTTCTGTAATCATATAATACCAAAAAAGCGAGTGCATCCGCGTAAAAAAAGTAGCTACGAAAAAATTGAAGATAGAAAAGTTGTCGATAATTTGATTATCTAAAACTTGTATTTGAACCATTTTTTGTATCCCATTAGTTATTGACTTATTCGCAACTTTTGTAAAATACAAAAAATGCTAGTGCACTCGCGTAAATCCGAGACATTTGAACAAACTGTCATTTTTCTCCAAGAAAACAGATAGCTAAAAAAAATTAAAGATAGAAAAATTATCGAAAATTTGATTATCTAAAACTTGTTTGGAGACCATTTTCCTGTTATCTTATTAGTTATTGAGTTATTCGCAACTTTTGTAAAATACAAAAAAGCAAGTACACTCGCGTAAATTTGCGAATCTTAAACAAACTGTCATTTTTCTTCAAGAAAAAAAAATAGCTACATATCTAACACTTGTATTGAACCATTTTTCTGTATTCCAATTAGTTATTCGTAACTTTCGTAAAATACAAAAAAAGCGAGTGCATTCGCGTATATTCTTAATTTTTGAACAAACTGTAATATTTCTCCAAGAAAACAGATAGCTACGAAAAAATTGAAAAAAAAAATTGTCGAAAATTTGATTGTCTAAAATTTGTATCTAGGCCATTTTTCTGTATTCCTATTAGTTGTTGAGTAATTCGCAACTTTTGTAAAATACAAAAAAGCAAGTGCACTCGCGTAAATTCCTAATTTTTTAACACACTGTCATTTTTCTCCAAGAAAACAGATAGCTACGAAAAAATTTAAGATAGAAAAATTGCCCAAAATTTGATTATCTAAAACTTGATTTTAAACCATTTTCCTGTATTCTTTTTAGTTATTGAGTTATTCGCAACTTTTGTAAAATACAAAGAAAGAGAGTACACTCACGTAAATTCGCGATTCTTGAACAAACCGTCACTTTTCTTCAAGAATAAAAAAAAAATTTAGGATCGAGAAATTGTCTAAAATTTGGTTATCTAAAAGCTGTATTGAACCATTTTTTTGTATTCCCATTAGGTATTGAGTTATTCGCAACTTTTGGAAAATACAAAAATGGCGAGTGTACTCGCGTAAATTCGCGAATTTTGAACAAACTGTCATTTTGTTTCAAGAAAAAAGATAGCTACGAAAAAATTGAAGATAAAAAAATTGTCGAAAATTTGACTATCTAAAACTTGTATTTTTACCATTTTTCTATATTCTCATTATTTATTAAGTTATTCGCAACTTCTGTAAAATACAAAAAAGCAAGTGCACTCGCGTAAACTCGCGATTTTTGAACAAACTGTCATTTTTCGTAAAAAAAAAAATAGCTACGAAAAAATTAAGGAATAAAAAATTGTCCAAAATTTGATTATCTAAAACTTGTATAAAACCATTTTTCTGTATTCCTATTAGTTATTCAGTTCATCGCAACTTTTGTAAAATCCAAAAAAGGCGAGTGCACTCGCGTAAATTCGAAATTTTTGAACAAACTGTCATTTTTCTCCAAGAAATTAGATAGCCACGAAATAATTGAAAAAAGAAAAATTGTCGAAAATTTGATTATCTAAAACTTGTATTTGGACCATTTTTCTGTATTCCTATTAGTTGTTGAGTAATTCGCAACTTTTGTAAAATACAAAAAAGCAAGTGCACTCGCGTAAATTCGCGACATTTTAACAAACTGTCATCTGTCTTCTAAAAAAAGATTGCTACGAAAAAATTAAAGTAAGAAAAATTGTAAAAAATTTGATTATCTAAAACTGCTATCGAACCATTTTTCTGTATTTATATAATACAAAAAAAGCGAGCCGCATCTCTTGAACAAACTGTCATTTTTCTACAAAAAAAAAAGATAGCTACGAAAAATTTGAATATAGAAAAATTGTCGATTATTTTATTATCTAAAACTTGTATTAAAACCATTTTTCTCTATTCCATTTGTTATTGAGTTATTCACAACGTTCGTAAAATACAAAAAACCGAGTGCACTCGCGTAAATTCTTAATTTTTGAACAAACTGTCATTTTGTTCTAAGAAAAAAGATAGCTACGAAAAAATTTAAGATAGAAAAATTGTCTAAAATTTGATTATCTAAAACTTGTATTTTGGCCATTTCTCTGTATTCCTATTAGTTGTTGAGTAATTCGCAACTTTTATAAAATACAAAAAAGCAAGTACACTCAAGTGATTTCGCGATTTATGAACAAACTGTCATTTTCCTTCCAGAAAAAAGATAGCTAAGAAAAAATTTAAAATAAAAAAATTGTCTAAAATTTGGTTATCTAAAACTTGCATTCTGTATTCCCATTAGATATTGAGTTATTCGCAACTTTCTTCAAATACAGAAAAAGCGAGTGCACTCGAATTTTTGAACAAACTGTCACATTTCTCCAAGAAAAAAGATATCTACGAAAAAACTGATAATAGAAAAATTGTCGAAAATTTGATTATCTTAAACTTGTATACGAACCATATTCATGTATTCATTCCCATTAGTTATTGAGGTAGTTAATAGGTATTCGCAACTTTCTTCAAATACAAAAAAGCGAGTGCACTCGCGTAAGTTCTCAATTTATGAACAAACTGTCATTTTTCTCCAAGAAAAAAGATAGCTACGAAAAAATTGAAAATAGAAAAACTGTTGAAAACTTGATTATCTAAAACTTGTATTTAGTCCATTTTTCTGTATACCTATTAGTTGTTGAGTAATTCGCAACTTTTGTAAAATACAAAGAAGCAAGTGCACTCGCGTAAATTCGCGATGTTTGAACAAACTGTCATTTTTCTTTAAGAAAAAAGATAGCTACAAAAAATTAAAGATAGAAAAATTGTAAAAAATTTGATTATCTAAAACTTCTATAAAACAATTTTTCTGTATTCATATAATACAAAAAAATAGAGTGCACTCGCAGTCGCAGTTTTTGAACAAACTGTCATTTTTCTACAAGAAATCAGATAGTTACGAAAAAATTGAAGATACAAAAATTGTAGATAATTTGATTATCTAAAACTTGTATTTGGACAATTTTTTTGTATTCCATTAGATATTGAGTTATTCGCAACTTTTGTAAAATATAAAAAATGCGAGTCCACTCGCGTAAATTCCCGATTTTTGAACAAACTGTCATTTTTCTCCAAGAAAACAGATTGCTACGAAAAAATTTAAGAAAGGAAAATTGTCGAAACTAAAACTTGTTTTTAAACCATTTTACTGTATTCTCATTAGTTGTTAAGTTATTCGCAACTTTTGTAAAATACAAGAATACAAGTGCACTCGCGTAAATTCGCGATAGCTACAAAAAAATTAAACTTAGAAAAATTGTAAAAAAATTTATTATCTAAAACTTCTATAAAACCATTTTTCTGTATTCATATAATACAAAATAAGAGAGTGCACTCGCGTTAAGTCGCAGTTTTTGAACAAATTGTCATTTTTCTACAAGAAAAAAGATAGCTACGAAATAATTTAAGATGAAAAAATTCTCGAAAATTTGATTATTTAAAACTTGTATCAGAGCAATTTTTCTGTATTCCCATTAGGTATTGAGTTAATCGCAACTTTTGTAAAATACAAAAAAAGCGAGTGCACTCGCGTAAATTCGCGATTATTGAACAATCTGTCATTTTCCATTAAGAAAAAAGATAGCTACAACAAAATTAAAATTAGAAAAATTGTTCAAAATTTTCTTATCTAACACTTGTATTTAAACTATTTTGCTGTATTCCTATTAATTATTGAGTAATTCGCAACTTTTGTAACATACAAAAAAAGCGAGTGCACTCGCGAAAATTCGCGATATTTTAACAAATTTTCATTTTTCTCAAAGAAATCAGATAGCTACGAAATCGCGTTAATTCTCAATTTTTGAACAAACTGTCATATTTATTCAAAAAAAAGATATCTACGAAAAAATTGAAGATAAATAAATTGTCGAAAATTTGATTATCTAAAACTTGTAATTAAACCATTTTTCTGTATTCTCATTAGTTATTGAGATATTCGCAACTTATGTAAGATACAAAAAGAGCGAGTGAAATTCGCGATTTTTCAACAAACTGTCATTCTTCTCCAAAAAATAATATACCTACAAAAAAATTAAAGATAAAAACGTTGTTTAAAAGTTGATTATCCAAAACTTGTAATTGAACCATTTTTCTGTATTCCCATTAGTAATTGAGTTATTCGCAACTTTTGTTAAATACAAAAAAAGCGAGTGTACTCGCGTGAATTTGCGATTTTTGAACAAACTCTCATTTTTCTCAAAAAAAAAGATAGTTACGAAAAAATTAAACAGAAAAATTGTCGAAAATTTTAGTATCTAAAACTTGTATTTAGACCATTTTTCTGTATTCCCATTAGTTATTCGCAACTTTTGTAAAACACAACAAAAGCAAGTGCATTTGCGAAAATTAGCGATTTTTGAAAAAAAATAGCTAGGAAAAAATTAAACATAGAAAAATTGTCTAAAATTTGTTTATCTAAAACTTGTATTTGAACCATTTTTCTGTATTCCCATTAGTCATTAAGTTATTCGCAACTTTGTTAAAATACAAAAAAAACGAGTGCACTCGCTTAAAATCTCGATTTTTGAACAAACTGTCATTATTCTCAAAAAAAGAGATGGCTACGAAAAAATTAACAATGGAAAAATTGCCAAAAATGTGATTATCTAAAACTTGTATTTAAACCATTTTTCTGTACTCGCATTATTTATTGAGTTAGTCGCAACTTTTGTTAAATACAAAAAAGGCAAGTGTACTCGCGTAAATTCGCGATTTTTGAACAAACTGTCATTTTTCTTCAGTAAAAAAGATAGCTACGAAAAATTAAAGATGTAAAAATGGTCAAAAATTTGTTTCTCATAAACTTGTATTTGAAACACTTTTCTGTATTCTTAGTAGTTATTAAGGTATTCGCAACTTTCGTAAAACACAAAAAAAGCGAGTGCACTGGCGTAAATTCGCAATATTCTAACAAATTGTCATTTTTCTTCAAGAAAAAAGATAGCTACGAAAAACATGAAAGTAGAAAAATTGTCGAAAATATGATTATCTAAAACTTGTAATTAATCAAATTTTTTGTATTCCTATTAGTTATTGAGTTACTCGTAACTTTTGTAAAATACAAAAAAGCAAGCGCACTCGCGAAAATTTGCGATTATTAAACAAACTGTCATATTTCTTCAAAAAAAAAACAGCTACGAAAAAATTCAAGATAGAAAAATTGTCTGAAATTTGTTTATCTAAAACTTGTATTTAAACCACTTTTCTGTATTAACATTAGTTATTGAGTTAGTCGCAACTTTTGTAAAATACAAAAGAAGCGAGTGCACTCGCTTAAATACTCGATTTTTAAAAAACTGTCATTTTTCTCCAAGAAAAAAGATAGCTACAAAATAATTGAACGTAGAAAAGTTGTCGAAAATTTAATAATCTAAAACTTGTATCTGAACCATTTTTCTGTACTCCCATTAGATATTGAGTTATTCGATACTTTTGTAAAATACAAAAAAAGCTAGTGCACAAGCGTAAATTCGCAATTTTTGAACAAACTGTGATTTTTCTTCAAGAGAAAAGATAGCTACGAAATAATTGAACATAGAAAAATTGTCTTAAATTTTATTATCTAAAACTGTTATAAATCCATTTTTCTGTATTTATATTAGTTATTGAGTTATTCGCAACTTTTGTAAAATACAAAAAAAGCGAGTGCACTCGCGTAAACTCGCAATTTTTGAACAAACTGTCATTTTTCTACAAGAAAAAGATAGCTACGAAAAAATTAAAGATAGAAAAATTGTCGAAAGTTTGATTATCTTAAACTTGTTTTGAAACCATTTTCCTGTATTCTCATTAGTTAGTGAGATATTCGCAACTTTTGTAAAATACAAGAAAAGCGATTGCACTCGCGAAAATTTGCGATATTTTAACAAATTGTCATATTTCTCCAAGAAAAAAAAAGGTACGAAAAAATTAGACATGGAAAAATTGTCGAAAATTTGATTATCTAAAACTAGTATTTAAACAAATTTTCTGTATTCCTATTAGTTATTGAGTCAAATACAAAAGAAGCAAGTGCACTCGCGTAAATTTGCGATTTTTGAACAAAACAGTCATTTTTCTCCAAGAAAAAAGATAGCTACAAAAACATTAAAGATAGAAAAATTGTCGAAAATTTGAATATCTAAAACTTGTATTTAAACAACTTTTTTGTATTTCCATTAGTTATTGATTTGTTTGCAACTTTTGTAAATTACAAAAAAAGCAAGTGCACTTGCGAAGACCTGAGATTTTTGAACAAACTGTCGTATTTTTTTAAGAAAAAAAATAGCTACAAAAAAATTGAAGATAGAAAAATTGTCCTGAATTTGTTTATAAAACTTGTATTTGAACCATTTATCTGCCTTTCTATTAGTTATTAAGTTATACGCAACTTTTGTAAAATACAAAAGTAACGAGTGCACTCTCGATTCTCGATTTTTGAACAAACTGTCATTTTTCTTCAAAAAAAAGATAGCTACGAAATAATTCTCGAAAATTTGATTATTTAAAACTTGTATCAGAGCCATTTTTCTGTATTCCCATTAGGTATTGAGTTAATCGCAACTTTTGTAAAATACAAAAAAAAGCGAATGCACTCGCGTAAATTCGCGATTATTGAACAGATTGTCATTTTTCTCTACGAAAAAAAAACTACGAAAAAATTTAAGATAGAAAAATTGTCAGAAACTTGTTTCTAAACAATTTTAATGTATTCCTATTAGCTATTAAGTTAGTCGCAACTTTTGTAAAGTATAAAAAAAGCGAGTGCACTCGCGTAAATTCGTGATTTTTGAACAAACTGTCGTTTTTTAATTGTCGGAAATTTGAATATCTAAAACTTGTATTAGAACCATTTTTCTGTATTCCCATTAGTTAATAAGTCATTCGAAACTTTTGTAAAATACAAATAAGCGAGTGCACTCGCGTAAATTCGCGATTTTTGAACTGTCATTTTTCTCCAAGAAAAAAGATAGCAACGAAAAAATTAAATATAGAAAAATTCTCGAAAATTTAAACATCTAAAACTTGTTCTTAAACCTTTTTTGTGTATTCCCATTAGGGATTGAGTTATTCGCAAGTTTTGTAAAATACAAAAAAAGCGAGTGCACTCGCGTAATTTCGCGATTTTCGAAGAAACTGTCAGTTCTCTCCAAGAAAAAAGATAGCTACGCAAAAATTTAAAAAAGAATTGTCCAGAATTTAATTCTCTAATACTTATATTTAAACCATTTTAGTGTATTCTTATTAGTCATTGAGTTATTCGCAACTTTTGTAAACTACAAAAAAGCAAGTGCACTCGCGTAAATTCGCGATTTTTGAACAAACTGTCATTTTTCTCAGGAAAAAAGATAGCTACGAAAAATTATAGTTATAAAAATTCTTTAAAATTTCTTTATCTAAAACTTGTATTTGATCCATTTTTCTGTATTCCTATAAGTTATTAAGTTAGTCGCAACTTTTGTAATATATAAAAGAAGCGTAAATTCGCGATTTTTGAACAAAACTGTCATTTTTCTCCAAGAAAAACAATAGCTACGAAAAAATTGAAAATAGAAAATTGTCGAAAATTTAATTATCTAAAACTGGTAATTGATTTATTTTTTTGTATTCCTATTTGTTATTAAGTTATTCGAAACTTTTGTAAAATTCGCGATTTTTGAACAAACTGTCATTTTTCTCCAACAAAGAAGATAGCTACGAAAAAATTCTAAAACTTGTACAAAGAACCATTTTTCTGTATTCATATTAGTAAGTGTGTTATTCGCAACTTTTGTAAGTTACAAGAGAAGCGGTTGCACTCGCGTAAATTCCCGATTTTTGAGCAAACTGTCATTTTTCTCTAAGAAGAAAGATAGCCACGAAAAAATTAAAGAAAGAAAAATTCTCGAAAATTTGAAAATGTAAAATTTGTAATTAAACCAATTTTTGGTATTCCTATTAGTTATTGAGTTATTCGAAACTTTTGTAAAATACAAATAAGCGAGTGCACTCGCGTAAATTCGCGATTTTTAAACTGTCATTTTTCTCCAAGAAAAAAGATAGCTACGAAAAAATTAAAGATAGAAAAATTCTCGAAAATTTAAACATCGAAATTTTGTACTTAAACCTTTTTTGTGTATTCCCATTGGGGATTGAGTTATTCGCAAGTTTTGTAAAATACAAAAAAAGCGAGTGCACTCGCGTAATTTCGCGATTTCTAAAGAAACTGTAATTTCTCTCCAAGAAAAAAGATAGCTACGCAAAAATTAAAAAAAAAATTGTCCAGAATTTAATTCTGTAATACTTATATTTAAACCATTTTAGTGTATTTTTATTAGTTATTGAGTTATTCGCAACTTTTGTAAACTACAAAAAAGCAAGTGCACTCGCGTAAATTCGCGATTTTTAAACAAACTGTCATTTTTTTCAGGAAAAAAGATAGCTACGAAAAATTATAGTTATAAAAATTCTTTAAAATTTGTTTATCCAAAACTTGTATTTGATCCATTTTTCTGTATTCCTATAAGTTATTAAGTTAGTCGCAACTTTGGTAAAATATAAAAGAAGCGAGTGCACTCGCGTAAATTCGCGATTTTTGAACAATACTGTCATTTTTATCCAAGAAAAACAATAGCTACAAAAAAATTGAAAATAGAAAAAATTGTCGAAAATTTAATTATCTAAAACTGGTAAATGATTTATTTTTTTGTATTCCTATTTGTTATTAAGTTATTCGAAACTTTTGTAAAATTCGCGATTTTTGAACAAACTGTCATTTTTCTCCAAGAAAGAAGATAGCTACGAAAAAATTCTAAAACTTGTACAAAGAACCATTTTTCTGTATTCATATTAGTAAGTGTGTTATTCGCAACTTTTGTAAGTTACAAGAAAAGCGATTGCACTCGCGTAAATTCCTGATTTTTGAGCAAACTGTCATTTTTCTCTAAGAAGAAAGATAGCCACGACAAAATTGAAGAAAGAAAAATTTTCGAAAATTTGAAAATGTAAAATTTGTAATTAAACCAATTTTTGAACAAACTGTCATTTTTCTCTAAGAAAAAAGATAGCAACGCAAAAATTAAAGATAGAAAAATTCTCGAAAATTTGAAAATCTTAAACCTGTATTTAAACCATTTTCCTGTTAATTCTGTTAGTTATTGAGTTATTCGCAACTTTTGTAAAATACAAAATACCAAGAAAAAAGATAGCTACGAAGAAGTTGAAGACAGAAGACTTGTCAAAAATTTGATTATCTAAAACTTGTATTAAAACTATTTTTCTGTATTCTCATTATTTATTGAGTTATTCGAAACTTTTGTAAAATACAAAAAAAGCGATTGCACTCGCGTAAATTCGCGATTTTTGAACAAACTGTCATGTTTCTCCAAGAAAAACGATAGCTACAAAAAAATTGAAGATAGAAAATTCGTCGAAAACCATTTTTCTGTATTTCCATTAGCTATTGAGTTATTCGAAACTTTTGTAAAATACAAAAAAGCGAGTGTACTCGCGAAAAATTCGAAATTTTTGAACAAACTGTCATTTTTCTCCAAGAAGAAAGATAGCTACAAAGAAATTGAAGAAAGAAAAATTGTCGAAAATTTGATTATGTAGAACTTGTATCTACCATTTTTCTGTACTTCTATTAGTTATTGAGTTATTCGCAACTTTTGTAAAATATAAAAAAACGAGTACACTCGCGAAAATTCGCGATTTTTGAACAAACTGTCAATTTTCTCCAAGAAAAAAGATAGCTAATTGTCGAAAATTTAATAATCTAAAACTTGTATTTAAACCATTTTTCTGTATTCCCAATAGTTATTAAGTTATTCGAAACTTTTGTAATATACAAAAAAGCGTGTGCATTTACGTAAATTCGCGATTTCTCAACAAACTGTCATTTTTCTCCAAGAAAAAAGATAACTACGAAAAAATTGAACATAGAAATATTGTCCAAAATTTGAGTATCTAACACTTGTACCTAAACATTTTTCTGTATTCTTATTAGTTATTGAGTTATTCGCAACTTTTGTAAAATAATTAAAAAATCGAGTGCACTCGCGTAAATTCGCGATTTTTGAACTGTCATTTTTCCAAAAAAAAGTTTGCTACGAAAAAGTCGAAAATTTAATAATCTAAAACTTGTATTTAAACAATCTTTCTGTATTTCCATTAGTTATTAAGTTATTCGACTTTTGTAAGATTAAAAAAAAAGCGAGTGCACTCGCGTAATTTCGCGATTTTTGAACATACTGTAATTTTTCTTCAGAAAAAAAGATAGCAACAAAAAACTAAAGTTAGAAAAATTGTCCAAAATTTGCTTATCTAAAACCAGTATTTGAACAATTTTTCTGTATTCCTATTAGTTATTTATTTATTCGCAACTTTTGTAAAAAAAAAGGGAGTGCACTCGCGTAAATTCTTGATTTTTGAACAAACTGTAATTTTTCTCCAAGAAAAAAGATAGCTACGAAAAAATTGAAGACAGAAAAATTGTCGAAAATATAATAATCTAAAACTTGTATTTGAACCATTTTTCTGTATTCCCATTAGTTATTGATTTCTTCGAAACTTTTGTGAAATTCAAAAAAAGGGAGTGCACTCGCGTAAATTAGCGATTTTTGAACAATCTGTCAATATTCTCCAAGAAAGAAAATAGCTACGAAAATATTGAAAATAGGAAAATTGTCTAAGGTTTGATTATCTAACACTTGTACTTAAACCTTTTTTTTGTATTTCCATTTGGAAATGAGTTATTCGATAGTTTTGTAAAATACAAAATACAAATAAGTGCACTCGCGTAAATTCGCGATTTTTGAAGTCATTTTTTTCCAAGAAAAATTATATCTTAGAAAAAACTGAAGATAGAAAAATTGTCGAACGTTTGATTATCTAAAACTTTTATTTGAACCATTTTACTGTATTCCCATTAGTTATTGAGTTATTCGCAACTTTGGTAAAGTACAAAATAAGCGAGTGCACTCTCGTAAGTTCGAGATTTTTGAAGAAACTGTCATTTTTCTACAAGAAAAAAGATTGCTACGAAAAAATTGATAATAGAAATATTGTTAAAAATTTGATTATCTAAAACTTGTATCTGAACTATTTTACTCTATTCTTATTAGTTATTGAGTTATGCGCAACTTTTGTAAAATACAAAAACTGCAAGTGCACTCGCGTAAATTCGCGATATTTGAACAAACTGTCATTTTTCTTTAAGAAAAAGAAAGCTACAAAAAAAATTGAGAATAGAAAAATTGTCCAAAATTTGATTATCTATAACTTGTATTTAAACCATTTTTTTGTATTCCTATTAGTTATTCGCAACTCTTGTAAAATACAAAAAAAGCGATTGCACTCGCGTAATTTCGCGATTTTTGAACAAATTGTCATTTTTCCTAAGAAAAAAGATAGCTACGATAAAATTGAAGATAGAAAAATATTCGAAAATTTGATTATCTTTAACTTGTATTCGAACAATTTTTCTGTATTCCTATTGGTTATTGAGATAGTCGCACCTTTTGTAAAATACAAAAAAAGCGAGTGCACTCGCGTAAATTCGCGATTTTTGAACAAACTGTCATTTTGCTCTAAGAAAAATGATAGCTACAAAAAAATTGAAAATTGAAAAATTGTCCAAAATTTGATTATCTAACACTTGTACTCAAACTATTTTTCTGAATTCCCATTAGTTATTGAGTTATTCGCAACTTTTGTACAATACAGAAAAGGCGAGTGCACTCGCGTAAATTTGCGATTTTTGAACGAACTGTTATTTTTCTAGATGAAAAAAGATAGCTACGAAAACATTTAAAATAGAAAAATTGTCGAAAATTTGATTATCTAAAACTTGTATTTCAACCATTAGTTATTAAGTTATACGCAACTTTTGTAAAATACAAAAGTAACGAGTGCACTCGCTTAAATTCTCGATTTTTGAACAAACTGTCATTTTTCTCCCAGAAAAAAAATTAGCTACAAAAAATTTGAAAATAGAAAAATTGTCGAAAATTTGTTTATCTAAAACTTGTATTTGGACCATTTTTCTGTATTCCTATTAGTTGTTGAGTAATTCGCAACTTTTTTATAATACAAAAAAAAGCAAGTGCACTCGCGTAAATTCGCAATTTTTGAACAAACTGTCATTTATCTTCAAGAGAAAAGATAGCTACGAGAAAATTGAAGATAAAAAATATGTAAAAAATTGGATTATCTAAAACTTATATAAAACCATTTTTCTGTATTCATATAATACAAAAAAGGGGAGTGCACTCGCGTAAAGTCGCAATTTTTTAAAAAAACTGTCATTTTTCTACAAGAAAGAAGATAGCTACGGAAAAATTGAAGATAGAAAAATTGTCGATTATTTGATTATTTAACTTGTATTTGAACCATTTTTTTGTATCCCATTAGTTATTGAGTTTTTCGCAACTTTTGTAAAATAGAAAAAATGCGAGTACACTCGCGTAAATTCGCGATTTTTGAACAAACTGCCATTTTTTCCAAGAAAACAGATAGCTACGAAAAAATTGAAGATAGAAAAATTGTCGAAAATTTGAATATCTGAAAAATGTTTTTAAAACCATTTTCCTGTATTGTTATTAGTTATTGAGTTATTCGCAACTTTTGTAAAATACAAAAAATTGATTGTTTGGTGTTGTAGGCGTTTACTTTGTGGTACATCTTAAATACACTTGTAAATAAAACACTTTTTACTTTGTTTAACCACTGGATCTTACATTTAATTGTGTGACTAGTTTCGACTATCTAGTAGTCATTCTCAAACTAAAGTAAATACAAATTACACGTTAAAAACTATTTATACGGCTTCGAAGAGAGGGGTGTACATTAGGTCAACCTGGTCATTAAGAAGGGAAATTCCGGGATTAATTCGGGCCTTGTGTATTTCTAGTGCTTCCAGTAAATCCATTTTACGACCTTTTTCGGCAAAATGGATTACTGAAAGTACATCCTCGCCAAAAGTGTGATTCTCCCCTAGTTAGATCAGGCATTTATAAACTGCGAAAATTGTAAAGGTGTGTACATTGGACAATCTGGTCGTAGAATCGAAATAATTTTGAAAAAACACGAGCGAGCCTTTAGATTAAAACATAATAGTTCTACCTATGCTAACCATCTTTTAGAAGGTAGAAATATTGTCGATTAATTGATTATCTAAAACTTGTATTAAAACCATTTTTTTGTATTCCATTAGTTATTGAGTTATTCGCAACTTTTGTATAATACAAAAAATGCGAGTGCACTTTTCTCTAAGAAAACAGATAGCTACAAAAAAATTAAAGATAGAAAAATTGTCGAAAATTTGAATATCTAAAACTTGTTTTAAAACCATTTTCCTGTATTCTCATTAGTTAGTGAGTTATTCGCAACTTTTGTAAAATACAAAAAAGCAAGTACACTCGCGTAAATTCGCGATTCTTGAACAATCTGTCATTTTTCTTCAAGAAAAAAGATAGCTACGAAAAAATGTAATGATATTTCCCATTAGTTATTGAGTTATTCGCAACTTTCGTAAAATACAAAAAACCGAGTGCACTCGCGAAAATTCTCAATTTTTGAACAAACTGTCATTTTGTTCCAAGAACAAAGATTGCTACGAAAAACTTTAAGATAGAAAAATTGTGTAAAATTTGATTATCTAAAACTTGTATGGCTATAATAGCTATTGGCTATTTCTCTGTATTCCTATTAGTTGTTGAGTAATTCGCAACTTTTGGAAAATACAAAAAAAAGTGCACTCTCGTCAATTCGCGATTATTGAACAAACTGCCATTTTTCTCCAAGAAATAAGATATCTACGAAAAATCTGATAATAGAAAAATTGTTGAAAATTTGATTATCTAAAACTTGTATAAAAACCATTTTTCTGTATTCCCATTCGTTATTGAGTTATTCGAGACTTTCTTCAAGTACAAAAAAGGGAGTGCACTCGCGTAAATTATCAATTTTTGAACAAACTGTCATATTTCTCCAAGAAAAAAGATATCTACGAAAAAACTGATAATAGAAAAATTGTCGAAAATTTGAATATCTAAAACTTGTATTTCAACCATTTTTCTGTATTCCCATTAGTTACTGAGTTATTCGCAACTTTCGTAAAATACAAAAAAAGCGAGTGCACTCGCGTAAATTCTCAATTTTTGAACAAACTGGCATATTTCTTTAGGAAAAAAGATATCTACGAAAAAACTGATAATGGAAAAATTGTCGGATTTAGTTAGTTATTAGTTATTCGCAACTTTCTTCAAATACAAAAAAAGCGAGTGCAGTCGCGTAAATTCTCAATTCATGAACAAACTGTTACTTTTCTCCAAGAAAAAAGATAGCTACGAAAAAATTTAAAAGAGCAAAATTGTTAAAAATTTGACCATCTAAAACTTGTATTTGGACCATTTTTCTGTATACTTATTAGTTTGCGTACATTCGCGATTTTGAACTAACTGTAATTTTTCTTCAAGAAAAAAGATAGCTACGAGAAAATTGAAGATAGAAAAATTGTAAAAAATTTGATTATCTAAAACTTCTATAAAAACATTTTTCTGTATTCATATAATACAAAAAAAGAGAGTGCACTCGCGTTAAGTCGCAATTTTTGAACAAACTGTCATTTTTCTACAAGAAAAAAGATAGCTACGAAAAAATTAAAGATAGAAAAATTGTAGATAATTTGACTATCTAAAACTTGTATTTAAACAATTTGTTTGAATTCCATTAGTTATTGGCAACTTTTGTATAATACAAAAAATGCGAGTGCACTCGCGTAAATTCCCGATGTTTTACCAAACTGTCATTTTTCTCCAAGAAAACAGATAGCTACGAAAAAATTCAACATAGAAGAATTGTCCAAAATTTGATTATCTCTAACTTGTTTTGAAACCATTTTCCTGTAATCTTATTAGTTATTGAGTTATTCGCAACTTTTTTAAAATACAAATAAGCAAGAACACTAGCGTAAATTCGCAATTCTTGAACGAACCGTCAATTTTCTTCAAGAGAAAAGATAGCTACGAAAAAATGTAGGATAAAAAAATTGTCCAAAATTTGGTTATCTAAAACTTGTATTGAACCATTTTTCTGTATTCCCATTAGTTATTGAATTATTCGCAACTTTTGTAAAATACAAAAAGGATCGTAAATTCGCGATTTTTGAACAAATTTGACTATCTAAAACTTGTGTTGTAACCATTTTTCTGTATTCCTATTATCATTTAAGTTATTCGCACCTTTTGTAAAACACAAAAATAACGAGTGCACTCGCTAAAATTCTTGATTTTTGAACAAACTGTCTCCTAGAAAAATATAGCTACGAAAAAAATCAAAAATTCTCTCGTAAATTTGCGATTCTTTAACAATATAATATCATTTTTCTCATAGAAAAAAGATAGCTACGAAAAAATTGAAAATAGAAATATTGTCCAAAATTTGATTATCTAACACTTGTACTTCAACCATTTTTCTGTATTCCCATTAGTTATTGAGTTATTCGCAACTTTTGTAAAATACAGAAAAGCGAGTGCACTTGCGTAAATTCGCGATTTTTGAACAAACTGTCATTTTTCTCCAAGAAAACATATAGCTACGAAAAAAATTAACATAGGAAAATTGTCGAAAATTAGATTAACTAAAACTTGTTCTTAAACCATTTTCCTGTATTCTCATTAGTTATTGAGTTACTCGCAACTTTTGTAAAATACAAAAAAAGCAAGTACACTTGCGAAAAGTCGCGATTTATAAACAAACTGTCACTTTCCTTCAAGAAAAAAGATGGCTATGAAAAAATTGAAGATGGAAAAATTGTCGAAAATTTGATTCTCTAAAACTTGTATTTTAACTATGTTTATATATTCCCACTAGTTATTACGTTATACGCAACTTTTGTAAAATACAAAAATAACGATTTTTCTCGATTTTTGAACAAACTGTCATTTTTCTCCAAGAAAAAAGATAGCTACGAAAAAATTGAAAATAGAAAAATTGTCGAAAATTTGATTATCTAAAACTTGTATATGGACCATTTCTCTGTATTCCTATTAGTTGTTTAGTAATTCGCAACTTTTGTAAAATACAAAAAAGCAAGTGCACTCGCGAAAATTTGGGATTTTTGAACAAACTGTCATTTTTCTTCAAGAAAAAAGATAGCTACGAAAAAATTGTAAAAAATTTGATTATCTAAATCTTTTATAAAACCATTTTTCTGTAATCATATAATACAAGGAAAGCGAGTGCACTCGCGTAAAGACGTAATTTTTGAACTGTCATTTTTCTACAAGAAAGAAGATAGCTACGAAAAAATTGAAGATAGAAAAGTTGTCGAAAATTTGATTATCTAAAACTCGTTTAAAAAACCATTTTCCTGTTATTTTATTAGTTATTGAGTTATTCGCAACTTTTGTAAAATACAAAAAAGCAAGTACACTCGTGTAAATTTGCGAATCTTGAACAAACTGTCATTTTTCTTCAAGAAAAAAAATAGCCACGAAAAAATTTAAGATAGAAAAATTGTCTAAAATCTGGTTATCTAAAACTTGTGTTGAATCATTTTTCTGTATTCCCATTAGTTATTCGCAACTTTCGTAAAATACAATAAAGCGAGTGCACTCGCGTATATTCTCAATTTTTGAACAAACTGTCATTTTTCTCCAAGAAAAAAGATATCTACGAAAAAACTGATAATAGAAAAATTGTCGAAAATTTGATTATCTAAAACTTGTATTTGAACCATTTTTCTGTATTCCTATTAGTTATTGAGTTATTCGCAACTTTCTTCAAATACAAAAAAAGCGAGTGCACTCGCGTAAATTCTCAATGTTTGAACAAACTGTAATTTTTCTCCAAGAAAACAGATAGCTACGAAAAAATTGAATAGAGAAAAATTGTCGAAAATTTTATTATCTAAAACTTGTATTTGGACCATTTTTCTGTATTCCTATTAGTTGTTGAGTAATTCGCAACTTTTGTAAAATACAAAAAAGCAAGTGTTCTCGCGTAAATTCGCGATTTTTTAATAAACTATCATCTTTCTTTAAGAAAAAAGATAGCTACGAAAAAATTAAAAATAGAAAAATATTAAGAAAATTGATTATCTAAAACTTCTATCGAACCATTTTTCTGTATTTATATAATACAAAAAAAGCGAGTGCAATCGCGTAAAGTCGCAATTTTTGAACAAACTGTCATTTTTCTACAAGAAAAAAGATAGCTACGAAAAAATTGAAGATAGAAAAATTGTCGATAATTTGATTATCTCAAACTTGTATTTAAACCATTTTTCTGTATTCCATTAGTTATTGAGTTATTCGCAACTTTTGTAAAATACAAATATAGCGATTGCACTCTCGTAAATTTGCGATATTTGAACAAACTGTCATTCTTCTTCAAGAAAACAGATTGCTACAAAAAAAATTGAAGATACAATAATTGTCGAAAATTTGATTATCTAAAATTTGTTTAAAAACCATTTACCTGTAAAAAAGAAAAAACACCTTTATTGGCATATCTCCACATCTTTACATTACATTACATTGATTACACATTTACATTTGATTACCTCACTACATTTCCGTATCCCTCTTACCCTCCCTTCTCTTTTTTCTCTCCCTCCTCAGCTTTTCCAACGTCCTTACCCAGCTCCCATCCTCACTCATCCACTCCACTACCCTTCTATTCCCTTTCGCTCCCAGCCACTCCTCTTTCACCCCCTCACATTCCTCCGCCAAGTGTCCCCACGTATCCTTCCCCTGTCCACACAACACACACCTTCCATATTCTTTCCCCATCCATACTTTCCTTCCTCTCTCCTCCGATCCACACCTCGCCCTCGCCACAATCACCCTATCCTCTCTACCCTATATCTTCTCTATCAAATACTTCGGCACCCTCCCATACACCTGCTATACATATCATTATACTGGCTTCTGTCAATACACCCTTGCCTTTCCTGCCCATCCACTTCCTTCTCTTTCCCCCTCACCCACTCATCCACCTTCAAACCATTTCCTAGCCATTCCATTACCTTTTCCTCCGACAGCCCTACCCTCTCATACATTTTCCTTCTCTCCCCCCTCCATCTACCCTCACCCCCACCCACACTCGTCACCCATACATTCTTCACCAATCTCTCTTCATCCAGTTCCCACAATCTCATCTCGTACCTCACCACCCTCACCATTGCCTCCCACTCTAGCCTCTCTCTGTTGGTCTCCTGGAGCACTATGTAGCTGGGCGTGGACCTTTCCACCCCCAACATGTGCTTCAGGAACAACTTCTGCTCCCTCTCTATCACCTCGTACCCTCTCGTCCCCCACACTTCTACTCCATACATTAGCACCGCTCTCACACACGCATCCCATATCTTACACGCAACCGTCACATTGTTCCCCATCCACTTCCCCCACTTCCCCAACGCCATTCCCCAAGCCTTCATCGCTTTACCCTACACCCACCTCACATGCTCCTCATACCCTCCCGTTCCTTTAAACCAAAACAACAAATACTTGAAACTCTTCACCCTCTCAATAACTACCCCCTTCCATACCTTCCTTTTACCCATCACCACTCCCCCCGCCTGCCCTTTCCTCATCACCTCTTCCAATTCACTTACGTATACATTAAATAGCATCGGGCTCAGCGGGCACCCTTGCCTTAAGCCCTCCCACGTCCTAAAGCACCCCGACACCTCCTTCCCCACTTTCGCCACCACCCATGTCTCCTCATACACTCTCTTCACCCACTCCACCATCCCCTCACTCACCCCTCTCCTTCTCAAACATTCTATCAAGCTTTCCATCGGCACCGAGTCATATGCTGCCTTCAGGTCCATAAACACCGCATACATACATCCTTTCTCTTCCATCACTCTCTCCACCATTCGCGCCAGGGTAAAGACCTGCTCCCTCGTCCCCCTTCTAAACCCACCCCTGCGTCTCTGGCAGTATCCCCTTCTCCTCCACCTCCATCCGATTCCTCACTATCATCATTGCCGGCTTATACCCAATACTTGTGATCGATACACCCCTCACATCATCCCAACCCTCCATTCTTCCGGCAAGCTCACCACCCCCCTACACATCGGATTCAACAGTTCCCTAAATTTCGTCTTCCAGTTTTCCCCAATCTCCTTCCACATCTCTGCCTTGAGACCATCCCTTCCTGCCGCCTTTCCACTCTTCACTTCCTTGAACGCCCGCTCCACCTCCTCCTCCGTGAACTCTTCCCCTCTGTCTCCACCTCTGCTTTCTCCAATCTCCCCTGGTACTCCGCTTCCTTCTCTGCATTTCCTTGTCCATTCCCTCATCGAAGCCCCTACCTGCCTCCTTCTCTCCCCTTTCCTCAAAATTCTCCACATTTCCGCCTCGTTCTTACATTCCCTTAAATCCTCGCTCGCTTTCTCCACCACCTTTAGCTTCTTCTTCTCACATATGCCCTCATATTTTTCCTTGCCGCCACCACTTTCCCCTCTTCTCCCCCATATCTTACGCATTCTCCCACAGCCTTCCTCAACTCATTCTTTGCCTGCCTACACTCCTCATCGAACCACGCATTCCCTCCTCTTCTCTCTCCCTTTTATTTTCTTCCGCATCTTACTATCGTCTTTTCCATCTCCTCCATTGTATTGACCTCTTCCCATTGAATCCTTGATAGCCTCTTCCTCATATCCTCCATCGCCTTCACCCCACACTCAAGGTATTCGCTTTCTTGCCATCTATCCTCTTCTCTTCCCTTCTCCATTCACATCTCCACCGTTACCGGTAGGTGATACGATCCTAGCACCTCTTCTATCTCCATGCCTCTTATATCTCTTCTATCTATCCCCTTGACCACCACATAATCAATTACTGATGCCCCTCTTGGTCCAATGTACGTCTTTCTCCCCTCCCAATCGCCCTGTATTCTCATTAGTTATTGAGTAATTCGCAACTTTTGTAAAATACAAAAAAAGCAAGTACACTCGGGTAAATTCGCGATTCTTGAACAATCTGTCATTTCTTTTCAAGAAAAAAGATGGCTACGAAAAAATGTGGGATAGAATATTTCCCATTAGTTATTGAGTTATTCGCAACTTTGGTAAAATACAAAAAAGCGAGTGCACTCGCGTAAATTCTCAATTTTTAAACAAACTGTCATTTTTCTCCAAGAAAAAATATATCTACGAAAAAACTGAAGATAATAATTGTCAAAAATTTGATTATCTAAAACTTGTTTTGAAACCATTCTCCTGTATTCTCAATAGTTATTGAGCTATTCGCAACTTTTGTAAAATACAAAAAAAGCAAGTACACTCGTGTAAATTCGCAATTTTTGAACAAACTGTCATTTTTCTTCAAGAAAAAAGATAGCTACAAAAAAATTTAAGATGGAAAAGTTGTCTAAAATTTGGTTATCTAAAACTTGTATTAAACCATTTTCTGTATTCTAATGAGTTATTGAGGTATTCCAGACTTTCTTCAAATACAAAAAAAGGGAGTGCACTCGCGTAAATTCTCAATTTTTGAACAAACTGTCATATTTCTCCAAGAAAAAAGATATCTACGAAAAAACTAATAATTGAAAAATTGTCGAAAATTTGTTGTACTCTCTGAACGTGATAAGGATATAAGCCTTGCTCGTGTAGCGTGTTCATCACTGTTTTCTGTGGAATTGCCAATTGAGTGGCAATTCTCCGTGAGCTAGTAGTTGCATCTTCTTCTACTAGATGCAGAATATTTTCTACTTCTACAAAACCTTGTCGAGCAGCGCGCTCATATGTTATGTTAGCACTGGGAAGCTTACCAGTCTCGCACAATTTGTTGAAAACTCTAATAAATATGTTTTTATCAGGATGTCTTTGGTGTGGAAAACGTTCACGATATTCTTCAACAGCAGCTGTAGCATTTCCATTACAGAAACCATATACAAACACCATATTTGCATATTCTAAATTTGAATAAGTATGTGGCATTTTGCAACACTAACAATCACATTAATTCGAACTTAAACGTTCAGTTACTGTTCACCGTACACTGACAGTTCATCAAAACGTCAGAATTATCAAATGTTTATAAGCCTCCAACATGGCATACATTGATAATGTTAAAATTCAGATAGAAGTGGAAAGCTAGATGAACATTTTTAATTACGCCATAACTTGAAAACAAATGAAAATCGAATAAGAACAAATGAGTTTTTTTACATTATTTTCACGACTCACCCTGTATAGTACAAAAAAAGCGAGTGCAATCGCGTAAAGTCGCAATTTTTGAACAAACTGTTATTTTTCTACAAGAAAAAAGATAGCTACGAAAAAATTGAAGATAGAAAAATTGTCGATAATTTGATTATCTAAAAATTGTATTTAAACCATTTTTGTATTCCATTAGTTATTGAGTTATTCGCAACTTTTGTAAAATACAAAAAATGCGAGTGCACTCTCGTAAATTTGCGATTTTTGAACAAACTGTCATTTTTCTCCAAGAAAACAGATAGCTACAAAAAAATTGAAGATAGAAAAATTGTCGAAAATTTGATTATCTAAAACTTGTTTAAAAATCACTTAGCTGTATTCTCATAAGTTATTGAGTAACTCGCAACTTTTATAATCGTAAAACATGAACTGAATCTAATGCCCCTATGGGACCTATGTTGCAGAGACCTAGTGGCAGCACGGCTGGAAGTAGTGGAAAGGGGAACACGGAGGGAGTTTATACTCGGATCCGGTTACCTTCCCTACGACCAACCAGGACCACCGCCGCCAGACATCGTCCAGCGCTGATAAATCGCGGGAGCCACGATGGCATACCGCTGATCCTTGGATGCGATGCCAACGCACACCACATCATATGGGGGAGCACGGACATCAATCCAAGAGGTGAGAAACTATTAGATTTTATCTTAGAGAATGACATTGAAATAGCAAATATTGGAAATGTACCCACGTTCGTAAACGCGGTGCGAAGCGAAGTAATTGACATTACACTTGCCTCTCGCAATCAAGTGAACTGATAAAACTTTGGCATGTGTCTGATGAACCATCATTATCAGACCATAGATATATACGATTCGATATCGAATCAGAAAAACCAACGGAAACCTAAAACAGAAACCCGAGGAGAACTGACTGGGACCTGTACAATGAGGTACTAGCCAGCCGAATCGGGGACTGTCCAACAGGAGCGAGAACAACGCATGAGCTGGAGTTCATGGTGCAAAGCATCACGGACTCCATCAATACGGCGTTTGAAGCAAGCTGCCCAAGAACTACCAAACCCACTTCCACCAGGGTCACCTGGTGGAACAGGGATCTTGATAGGGCAAAGGCATGCACCAGAAGGCTATTCAACATAGCCAAGAGAAACGGTGAATGGGCGCAGTACAAAACGGCCCTCACGGCATATAACAACGCCATTAAAAAAGCCAAGAGAGACTCTTGGCAAAAATTCTGTGGGGACATAGAAAGTGAACACACAAGCTCCCGTCTACTTAAGACGCTCAGCAAAGATCATGCTGGGAACATCGGCTCACTGCTGACCAAAGATGGAGAGTACACAGACTCGGTAGAAGGGACCCTGCAAGTATTACTGCAGATGCACTTCCCGGGTTCTGTAATACTTGAAAATCCTGTATCCGGGGACCTAAGCGAGCCCAACACATGGGCTCCAAAACAGGACTGGGACACAGCGAAAACAATTATCAAACCTGGTGACATTGAGTGGGGAATTAACACGTTCAAACCATTCAAATCACCAGGTCCTGACGGGATATATCCTGTCATGCTACAAAAGGGGATAGCAGCGCTGAGGGGACCACTATGTGATATCCTCAGAGCTAGCCTTGCCCTTTCATACATTCCAAGCAGCTGGCGGACTGTAAGGGTGGTATTTATACCCAAACCAGGGCGTGCTTCGTATGCCCTGGCCAAATCTTACAGACCGATCAGCTTGTCATCATTCATTTTAAAACTATTAGAAAAACTAGTAGACAGGCACATACGGGAAGGAGTCCTAAAGGACTCACCACTACACCGTCAACAATATGCCTACCAAGCGGGAAAGTCATGCGAACTGGCAATCCACGAGCTAGTGAGCAGATACGAAAGGACCATACAATGCAAAGACATTGTGTTGGGGGCCTTTCTGGACATTGAAGGGGCGTTTGACAACACAACCTTCAACTCCATAGCAACAGCAATGGAGAAAAGAGGGATTTACCCGCAGGTCCAACACTGGGTGAACAAGATGCTCAGGAGCCGGCAACTACTCTATACGGAAAGACAGCAGAAGCGGTGGTCGCTGGCGGGTGCCCCCAGGGAGGGGTTCTCTCGCCGCTCCTGTGGTGCCTCGTCATGGACGACCTTCTGCTGCTACTTGAAAACCAGGGCATTTATGCCCTGGGGTACGCAGATGATCTGACCATTCTAGTCAGCGGGAAGTTTGGGACCACTGTATCAAGCCTGATGCAGAGGGCACTAACTACCGTGGAAAGATGGTGCAAGAACGAAGGGTTAGCTGTAAACCCGGCCAAAACGGCGATAGTCCCCTTTACCAGGAGACGAAAAACCGATGACATAACATCGCTACGCATGTATGAAATGGAAGTCCCAATCAAAAATGAAGTAAAATATCTAGGGGTCATACTTGATACCAGATTGAACTTCAACTTCCACCTGGAGAACATCAGCAAAAGGGCCATGAGAGGACTTTTTGCGACCAGGAAAATGGTAGGACGCACATGGGGACTGAGACCCAGTATGACCAAATGGCTATACACCGTGGTCATAAGACCCATAGTGACATACGCGGCGCTCGCTTGGGGAGAAAAAACCCAAACCAAGAGCGCAGCCGTAAAACTCGAAAGAGTGCAACGACAGGCGTGTCTGCTGATTACCGGGGCAATGAGAACAACGCCCACAGCAGCCATGGAACACATATTATCGCTTCCACCACTACATCTATATGTTATGATGGAAGCCAGACAGGCAGCCTACAGACTGCACATAATTGGACACACTTTAAATGTAGGGTCATCTAGACCGGAAACATTTAAAGTGCTACAAGAAGAAGAAATCCTAAAAATGAGGTCCGATTTCACTAAAATCGTACACTCATCCCGCAGATTCAAAATAATCATACATACCACAGCGGAGTGAATGGACAAACGGAACATACCCGGGAACGAGTAAAGGAACCATCTGGTACACAGACGGGTCCAAAAACACTAAAGGAACCGGGGCTGGTATCTATGGAGGCTGTAACCGGAGCAAACAATTCACGGTTGCTCTGGGGAAACATGCCTCCATCTTCCAGGCTGAAGTGGCCGCAATTGACTGGTGTGCCCACCACATAATGGAGTCGGGACTCAACAAAGGACCAATTACCATTATGTCGGACAGCCAGGCAGCACTAAAAGCGCTAGCCTCGCCGATAGTTCAGTCCAGACTGGTTATAGACTGCATAAACAGGCTGGACGCACTGGCGACAACAACAAAAACACAGCTAGTATGGATACCCAAGGACCAAGGAATTATTGGACACTTGGAGGCCGACTTGCTGGCCAAACAAGGGGCAACAGGTGAATTTATAGGACCTGAACCCGCTTTCGGAATACCACATGAAACCGGAAAGGAAATAATCCGACGCAAGTTAGCAGAGGAGCATACAAAGGCATGGCACAACCAAATGGGAATGAGGCACACGAGACTCTTCCTAGATGGCCCGGTACCTGATAGCGCATTAGCGCTGTCAGGACTGAGCAGAATGAAACTAAGCAAAATCACAGGACTAGTTACTGGGCACTGTGACCTGAATAAGCACAAACATAGGATGGGTCTTGAGAAAAGCCCCCTATGCCGTGGGTGCTTGGAAGAAGAGGAAACTCCCCAACACCTACTGTGCACATGCGAAGCCTATAAACGGCAACGCACGGAGCAACTCGGGAAGCCCGTGCTTCCTGAAAAACAGCTCAAGAACATCCCCTGGCCCAAACTCCTGGACTTCTTAGAAGACACAGGAATATACAGGGAGTAAAATAACCAGAGGAGCACAAAAGGACAACGGAGACCGTAGTGCAGGGACGCTAAGCGATACCAACTATGTGGAAAAAAAAAAAAAACTCGCAACTTTGGTAAAATACAAAAAAAGCAAGTACACTCGCGTAAATTCGCGATTCTTGAACAATCTGTTATTTTTCTTCAAGAAAAAAGATAGCTACGAAAAAATTTAAGATAGAATATTTCCCATTAGTTATTGAGTTATTCGCAACTTTCGTAAAATACAAAAAAAGCGAGTGCACTCGCGTAAATTCTCAATATTTGACCAAACTGTCATTTTTCTCCAAGAGAAAAGATATCTACGAAAAAATTGAAGAAAGAATAATTGTCGAAAATTTGATTATCTAAAACTTGTTCTGGAACCATTTTCATGTACTCTCATTAGTTATTGAGTTATTTGCAACTTATGTAAAATACAAAAAAAGCAAGTTCACTGGCGTAAATTTGAGATATTTGAACAATCTGTCATTTTTCCTCAAGAAAAAAGATAACCACAAAAAAATTTAAGATAGAAAAATTGTCTAAACTTTGGTTATCTAAAACTTGTATTGAACCATTTTTCTGTATTCTAATTAGTTATTGAGTTATTCGAGACTCTTCAAATACAAAAGAAGCGAGTGAACTCGCGTAAATTCTCAATTTTTGAACAAACTATCATATTTCTCCAAGAAAAAGATATCTACGAAAAAACTGATAATAGAATAATTGTCGAAAATTTGATTATCTAAAACTTGTAGTTCAACCATTTTTCTGTATTCCCATTAGTTATTGAGTTACTCGCAACTTTCGTAAAATACAAAAAAAGCGAGTGCACTCGCGTAAATTCTCAAATTTTGAACAAACTGTCATTTTTCTCTAAGAAAAATGATATCTACGAAAAAATTGAAAATAGAAAAATTGTCGTAAATTTGATTATCTAAAACTTGTATTTTGGTTATTTCTCTGTATTCCTATTAGTTGTTGAGTAATTCGCAACTTTTGGAAAATACAAAAAAGCAAGTGCACTTGCGTAAATTTGCGATTTTTGAACAAACTGTAATTTTTCTTCAAGAAAAAAGATAGCTACGAAAAAATTCAAGATAAAAAAATTGTAAAAAATTTGATTATCTAAAACTTCTATAAAACCATTTTCCTTTGATCATATAATACAAAAAAGCTAATGAACTCGCGTAAATTCTCAATTTTTGAACAAACTGTCATTTTTCTACAAGAAATAAGATATCTACGATTAAACTGATAATAGAAAAATTGTCGAAAATTTGATTATCTAAAACTGTATTTAAACCATTTTTCTGTATTCTTATTAGTTGTTTAGTTATTCGCAACTTTCTTCAAATACAAAAAAAGCGAGTGCACTCGAGTAAATTCTCAATTTTTAAACAACCTGTCATTTTTCTCCAAGAAAACAGATAGCTACGAAGAAGTTGAAAAAAAAAAATTGTCGAAAATTTGATTATCTAAAACTTGTATTTGGACCATGTTTCTGTATTCCTATTAGTTGTTGAGTAATTCGCAACTTTTGTAAAATACAAAAAAGCAAGTGCACTCGCGTAAATTCGAGATTATTTAACAAACTGTCATCTTTCTTCAAGAAAAAAGATAGCTACGAAAAACATAAAGATAGAAAAATTGTAAAAAATTTGATTATCTAAAACTTGTATACAAACCATTTTTATGTATTCCCATTAGTTATTCAGTTAGGTATTAGATATTCGCAACTTTCATCAAATACAAAAAAAGCGAGTGCAGTCGCGTAAATTCTCAATTAATAAACAAACTGTCACTTTTCTCCAAGAAAAAGGATAGCTACGAAAAAATTAAAAATAGAAAAATTATTGAAAATTTGATTATCTAAAACTTGTATTTGGACCATTTTTCTGTATACTTATTAGTTGTTGAGTAATTCGCAACTTTTGTAAAATAGCTCCGAAAAAATTAACGATAGAAAAATTGTAAAAAATTTGATTATCTAAAACTTCTATAAAACCATTTCTTTGTATTCATTGTGACGTCCCCTTATCATAAAATAAATAAGAGAGCTCACTGACCTCGGCTAGGGTAGTTCAGCGGTGCGTGGGCCAGGGTGTTTTTAATTCCGCATCCCATGCGGGCGCCAGTTACTAAGTAACAGGATGGGGAAGAGAACTATTTAGGTTAGGTCACAAATAAATCACTATTAACACCAAATCAATTAATAACAATTATATTAACAATTAAAGAAGAATAAAAAGTAAATTATTAAATTATCCAGAATTTAGATCAATAAAGGCAATGAATGATTACTTATCCGAACAATTAAAGGGGAAGGAAAAAAATATATGATTAATAAAAAAGTTCACAATTGACCTGCCACAATAAAATAAAAGCTAAATGAATGATATCGTGGTATCTCCTGCCTTAACAGGTGACTTCTGGCATATATGGGGGCCAAGATACGGGCTCTACTGCTGGAATGGTAAGCTAGCAAGTGGGGTAGTTAAGCAGCGGGTCGGCACCGTATGATTAACGCTCTACTAGCTCCAGCTCTCCGTCACCAGGCCTAGATGGATCCCTTTAGCAACATGCGGTAAGCAGCGGGGTGGAAGCAGTATGATTAACACTCTTTTAGCTCCAGCTCACCATCGCCAGTCCTAGATGGATCCCTTTAGCGACATGCGGTAAGCAGCGGGGTGGAAGCAGTATGATTAACACTCTTTTAGCTCCAGCTCTTCGTCACCTGTCCACCTTCTTGATTGTAGCGAGTCTCCTGGGAATTGATTTACCTACAAGTTCAAGTCGACGGCAGTAATTTGTTTCGTTATGAGTTCCCTGGTGGCTGGGTCGCTAACAACTCTTACAAATATGATGATTCTACGCATGCGCAGGGTTTAGGTATTAAGCATGTTGGGGAGCATATTACGGGGGTAATTAATCAAGAAAATCAAGACCCACAGCCAATAGACCAATACGTGGTTAGTAAGCGGGTTTAAATGGCCTTAGTTGAACAAATTAATTCCCTTCAACACAAGAGACTGGAATTAATTGAAATGGTGACACCCAGACTTTTAAATAATATTAACGACTAGAAATTAAATTAATTCCACTTAAAACAATAAGCTGAATTAATCAAAACGGTGATGCACCAGAATTTAAATAATATTAATGAATAGCAATTAAATTATATATATTGTTACCATACCAGCCACCTACCCATTTGCTGATTCAGCTACCCATCTCCATAAATACCCAGCGCCTGTTCCAGTTCCAGTCAGTTCCCGACAGACTCCGGCAGCTCGCGCTCGTATCAAATTACTTATTCAAATTAATCTTTGTATTTTCATTCTTTCAATTGTAATTGTGTTCAATAAATAAAACTTTTTAAAAACAATCGTTACGTAGTGAATACGTTAACTGGCGCAGTCGGTAGGATAACTCGACGTTATTGTGCTCTAAAATCGTGCAGTGTAACGGTGAGTGTTAACTCTTTACGGATTATCCTCAAGAACCAACCCCGAAGGAAAGGACGCTACAATCGCCGAATTTCCGGTGAAATCTCCAAACAACGCTCAAATCGCTTAGTTTTGGATCCCCAAGAGAAACGAGCTAATTGAAACACATAATAATCATACTGTAAGTACCTTTTAAAAAAAATTTGCCATCCCACTCCTGTCAAAAACGAACGTTTCCAAAATTGACCGTTTCAATCTCCACGCGATATTAGAGGCCGTTCAAGAAATTGAAGAGGCAGAAGAAAACATGGCGCAAGAAATCAAACCCGTCGATCAAAATTTAATTCCAACATTCTCCGGTGACAAAACAACGCTAAAGAGTTATGTAACAGCTTGTGAATACCTAATTGATGAATTTGTCAACCCTCAACAACCCGATGTTCGCATGCAGAGAAGACTTCTAATGATTTTCATGGGAAAACTCGAAGGAAGAGCCCGTGAAGCCCTTGATGCAAATCGAATGCCGAACACCTGGCCGGAACTCAAAGCAATTTTAGTCCACAGTTTTGGCGACAAAAGATCTGAAGACGTACTAGCTTACGATTTAAACAACATTCGACCATCGAAAAGTGACAGTTCAAAAGAATACGCCGCTAAAATTAAAGCTACTCTTTACACGCTTTTATCAAAAATCAATTTGGAAGAAAATGACATAAACATTCGTCAAATGAAGATTGCACAATACAATTCAATTGCTCTTCGCACATTCTTATTTGGACTCGACATGATAAATGACCGAATAGGACTTGAAGTAAAATTAAGAAACCCAAATGACATAGAAACAGCAGAAGGATTAGCAAGTGAAATTGAAAATTACGATCTCCAGAAAAAACGCTATCTTGACCCCAGTTATAGGCCAACGTTAAGAAATACAACGCCACCAATGCCAATGTCGCAGATAAGACGCCCACTACAGTCGAGGCCGACATTCCAAATGAACAGACCAGCGATAAACAGTGGTCATCGCTTCATTCCTCCACAACGACAACTGCAGCAACATGCGCAGTTTCCACACCAACAAATGCAACAGCGTGCACAATTTCAAAGAATAAACAGCACCCCAACACCTTACAATCAGTACAGACCGTACATGAACCAGAGATATGAACAACCCACGCCTATGGAAGTTGATCCGACAGCCTTTAAACGTCCCGCTTCATCTTCAATACGACGTGAAAATAAAAGACCTTGGTTACAACACTCAATGCTTGAAAAACACGAAGAAATTTCATCTTATGATAATGAATTTGCTTATGACGATGAAAATTATTGTACTCAACAACAGGAATGTAATGATTACAATTACGAAATTTATGAATACGACGAAAGTGAACACTTCGCAATCGAGGAGGGCCTTCAGGAAGAAATAAACAAAAAAGAAACGCCCGAAAAACAAAATGCTGCTCTAAATTTTATCATGGCCGCCGAGATAATCGAAGAAACATAACTCACGGAATAATTACATACAACGCCCAATTAGACCCACAACTACCTTATTTAAAATTTCAAAACTACAAAATTTTAATTGATACAGGTGCATCAAAATCTCTGATAAGTGAAGAAATTTATAATTCAATGAAAGATAATTATGCAATCAACGAAGAATTCAAAATTCAAACACCACATGGCATAGAAGAAGGATCAAAAGCTCTTAAAGTCAAAATACCTGATATCTTTGAAGAAGAACGTGAACACGTATTTTATTGTTTTAATTTTTCAAAATATTACGATATGCTTATAGGAATGGATTTAATAAAAACAATTAAAGCACAAATTGACACTGTTGAAGAAGTACTTAAGACACCGAAAGTAAAAATCCCCTATTATACCAGTTTAGACGATATTAAACTTTTTCCAAACACTTCTCAAGTAGTTGAATACACAGTCAATAACATGACAAAAGGACTTGCATATTTTCCACAAACACGAACCAAATTAGGAGAGAAGGAATTTATTTTATCACCACCCGCATTAGTCGAAGTAAATAATGGAAAAACCTTAATACGGATTAACAACATCACCGATAAAATTATTAAAACATCAGGAAAAACTCATAATATAAATTTAACACCAGTTCAAGAATTTACTGAGTCATACAATAAAGGAATTCAACCAACTACATCGAAAGAAGTATTTGAACAAGAAATAAACAACATTTTAAATAAAGACAATTTAAATATCGAAGAAAAAGCTTCATTAAAAATTTTATTGTTGAAATTCAAGGATATATTTTATTTAGACGGACAGAAATTAACCTTTACTCACGAAATTAAACATTCATTAAATATGAAAGATGACAAACCAGTGTATGTACGCATGTATCGCCAACCAATAGAAATGCGACGCGAAATCAAAAAGGAAATTAATAAACTCTTATTACAAGACATAATACAAGAAAGTATCTCCCCATGGTCAGCACCCGTGCATATTGTTACTACAGAAAAGGACGGAAAAATAAAGAAGAGAATGGTGATTGATTATCGACAACTGAATAAACAGATGATCGAAGATAAATATCCAATTCCGAATATCGCCGACATTCTTGATAAATTAGGACGAGGACAATACTTTACATCATTAGACCTCGCGAGTGGATATCATCAAGTAGAAATGGAGCCCAAGGATGCCCCGAAAACAGCATTTACAAGAGAACAAGGACATTACGAATTCAGACGTATGCCCTTTGGACTGAAGAACGCCCCGGCAACCTTCCAAAGGTTAATGGACAACGTACTTCGAGGATTACAAGAAGATACCTGTCTTGTATACTTAGATGACATCATCATATATTCAAGTTCACTAGAGGAACATATAACTAAACTGAACAAAGTTCTACAACGCCTAAAAGAAGCCAATTTTAAAATACGTTTAGAAAAATGTGACTTTCTGAAAAAGGAATTAAAATATCTAGGACATGTAATAACTGAAAAAGGAGTAAAACCAAATCCTGAAAAGATCAGAGCAATTCAAAAATACCCAATACCAAAAACAAAAAAAGAAATTAAGTCATTTCTAGGACTTCTCGGATACTACAGAAAGTTCATTCAAGACTTTGCACTTATAACGAAACCTTTTACGAAGTGCTTAAAAAGAAATGCAAAAATTGAACTAACAGCAGAATACGAAGCCGCTTTTGAACAATGTAAAACGCTTCTTATGAATGACCCTATTTTGCAATATCCAGACTTCGAAAAAGAATTTATAATCACAACAGACGCATCCGACGTAGCACTAGGAGCCGTATTATCCCAAGGAACCGTTGGATCGGATAAACCAATTTGCTATGCATCTCGAACGCTTTCAGAAACCGAACGTAAATATTCTACCATCGAAAAAGAACTTTTGGCCGTTGTCTACGCCGTCAAACAGTTTCGACCTTACATTTACGGAAGGAAATTTACATTGTACACCGATCACAAACCATTGATTTGGCTTTGGTCCCTAAAAGAACCGAATAGTCGTTTAATGAGATGGAAAATCAAACTAGAAGAGTACGATTTCGAGATTAAACATAAGAAAGGTAAATTAAACTATAACGCTGACGCATTATCCAGAATTCAGTTAGAGCAACTAAATTTAATGACACCCGAAGAAAATAATGATTTACAATCAGTTTATGTAAACGTTGATAGTTACGAAATTGATCAATTACTAAGAGAACTTGGAATCGATATTGACGAGTCAGAAACAACAAGCCCAGAACAACAACAAACAAGATTTGGACAAGGAATAGCCCAAAAAAGAATAAAAATCACAGAACAAAATGTAGAAGAAATTGAAGATTCTGATGACAACACTATTCATTCAAACGCAACATACGAACCAACGAAAGGAATTGAAATTCAAGATACAATTTTGGACAATAAACACATACAATTTATATTACGCACAGGAATAAATACTAAATTAGAAGTTAATCATCGCAACGATGACGGACGCATGATTTATGAATGCAAAATCCCACGTACAAATGTTGATCAAAATATTTTTGATATTTTTAAAGAATATATGACCAATAATAAAATAATTTACTTATATACAGAAGAAGATAAATTGTATCAAAAATGTTGCAAAGTTTTTATCGAAAAATTTAATGACAAAGGACCGAAGATAATCAGATGTTTAAGGAGAGCGAGAATAATCAATGACCCGATGAAACAAATCGAAATCATTTTGAAATACCATGAAGGACCTCATAACCATCGAGGAATAGAGGAAACCATTAAACATTTACAACGAACGTATTGGTGGAAGAATATGAAAAAATCAATCAAGAATTTTATTGATGGATGTGACACATGTAAACTAACAAAATACAACAGACACCCTGAAGTAACGTTACTACCTGTAACAAAAACACCAAATGCCCCATTTGAAAGAATTTATGTTGATATATTTTCAATATCATCAAAGAAATATTTAACAATAATAGAATCATTTTCACGCATGGGGCAAGCTATTAAAATTAATAGCAAAAATCCACACGAAATAGTTGAAGCACTGTTACAATATTTTACGAACTACGGAATACCTGAAGAAATCTGTTTCGATCAAGGAACCGAATTTAATAATAAACTAATGAAGTAATTTCTTAAAATCCACAAAATTAATATTCATTTTGCAACAACGAAAAACCCCGAATCTCAAGGAAATATTGAAAGATTCCACTCTACGCTATTGGAACACATAAGATGTCTTAATGAAGACAGAGATATAAATATAGAAAAACAGGTTCAATTAGCTATTATAGCTTATAATAATAGCATTACTCAAGCAACAGGTTTCACACCATTAGAACTACTCTTAGGACATACCAAAACAAGAAATCCTATGGATTTATTTTACGACAATATTGCCTATCAAGAACAAATCAGTAAACATCGAGAAAGAATGAAACTTCTTTACGATCAGATAAAAAGAAAGGACATTTCAAGAAAGGAAAAAACACAAGAAAAACAAAGGAAAAATCTTAATACTACTGAATGGAAAATTGGAGAAAAAGTGTATGTTGAAAATATTACAAAATCAAGTAAACTAATGAAACCTTATTTTGGTCCTTACGTAATTACAAAAATAAATGACGATAATACAGTAGACGTTAAAACTAAACGCGGAACGCAACGCTATCATCAACGGCATCTAAAACACGGTATTGTTACAGATGTTTCGTCCTCTGGACAACAGGAGAAGTAAAAATCACCCCGATCAAAGATGTACTGTTCCCATTTTATCTTGGAACAGTCGAAAATAAGCTAACGTCATGGACAATCGCTACTCAATACGATTTACAGCCGATGATAAATGAAATTGACAGAATGAACAACAGATGTGAAGAATTTCATAAAATACTGGAAAACTCGCAGAAAAGTTCGACATATAAGCAAGAATTAACAGGAATAATTTCATCTTTAAAAACAAATCAAGAATTAATGAATGATAACTTAAAACAAGCAGTACCTACCCTTAGAACGAAAAGAGGAGCTTTCAATTTTGTAGGAACCATTATTAAAGCTATTTCTGGTAACCTAGACCAAGAAGACGCACAGCGATATGATAAGGCCATCACGAAACTTTTTACAACACAGGAGAAAATGATTGAATCTCAAAAAGAACAAATCTCACTTTCACTAACAGGAATGAAAGAATTCAAAGAAAATATTGACAACTTGGAAAAGAATCAAGACCGACTTAAATCAAGAATAACGCAACTAGGACAAGTAATTAAACATGAAAGCATATTTGCCATCGATATCAATAATCGATTGAATCTAGGAATAATGGTAATACAATTAACAAACAGCCTTACTACAATAAACATGCTTTTAGAAAAAATAATAACAGCGAAAACTTTTGCAAGACTTGAAACTTACCATCCTACAATATTACCCAACGAAATACTTTTAAAAGAACTTCAAAACATCGAAAAACAAACTAAAACAGGAAAACTACCATTGCCTGTCGAAGAAGAAAATATTTACGCGATATCAAAGATACTAACAATAAAGGCCTATCGCAAAGGAAACATTTTAAATTTCTTAATCGAAATTCCACTATGTGAACTCCTTACCTATCAACTCTATCATCTCTATCCAATTCCACAATTTATTGATACCCATCCTAAAATCTTAAATATTGAAAATCCTTACCTGGCAGAAAACAATAAAAGGTACATATCAATGAATCATTCATGCAAGCAAATCAAAGAACGCAAATTTTTATGTGAAGAAACGAGTAAAAACTCTCTCAGCGAAACTCCCTGCGAATATGATTTAATTAAACACGAATTCCACGAAGGAAAATGCACCTACAACATCCTCAACCCAAACCAACCGGAAATAAAGAAGACATCCGACAACGAATGGATTATATCATCCCCGAAAGAAGAAAAGCTGACAATTAACTGCAACGAAAAAGAAGAAATCCGAAGAATAACAGGAACGGTACCAATCCAGTTAAGCAGTAACTGCAGTGCGGCATGGAATCAAGAAATCATGAGGACACGCACATCATTCATCTCCAATAGAGAATTCCAAATCCACCCACTAAACATTACCACATTGAAGGAAGACATCCCACGCTGGAAAAACGATGATCTTCACTTTAACGAAATTCAATGGAAGCAGTTTAATGAAACAAAGACGTCGATGGAAAATCTACAAGAAAAGTTAAACACCATGAAAACTCATCACATGAGTCACCTAGGGTATTCAACCCTTATCTTTATAATCTTATCAATCACCGCATCTTTAACCATTTGGAAGCGATTCTACAGACTTAAGAATTCAACCGTTCCACTACAAGAAGAGCCACAGGGAGGAACCCAAGAAAACGTCAGTTCTCACCCTTGGTTGCGAACTTCCATCTAAGAGGGGAGGTGTTACCATACCAGCCACCTACCCATTTGCTGATTCAGCTACCCATCTCCATAAATACCCAGCGCCTGGAGATAACAGTTCCAGTTCCAGTCAGTTCCCGACAGACTCCGGCAGCTCGCGCTCGTATCAAATTACTTATTCAAATTAATCTTTGTATTTTCATTCTTTCAATTGTAATTGTGTTCAATAAATAAAACTTTTTAAAAACAATCGTTACGTAGTGAATACGTTAACTATATATATATATATATATATCTATTAACCTCTTTTACCCTCAATGGGTGTCGAGGTATAATAACTCGTACTCTTTTCTTCATTCATGGCTCGTCCTGGTTGTTCCTTGTAACTGCTCTCCACAATTCCCTATTTTGAGCTGTTTTCAGTGCCTCTTCCCATTTTAACTTTCTTGACCTTAAAATCTCCACCAATCCTTCGTTCCATCCCTTCCTAGGTCTTCCTCTTCTATTTCTCCCAGTAGCTCTTGTTTTCCAAACTGTCTTTGTTGGTCTTGCATCGCTCATTCTCACTAGGTGTCCGAACCATCCCAGTTTTCGTTTTGCGATTTCCTCTAATACGTGGTTGGTATTCAAATCCCCTCTGATTTTTGTGTTGCGGACTTTGTCAGTTCTCTTCGTGTTTGTGATTAGCCTTAGGTATTTCATCTGTGTCGCTTCTAGTCTTTTTTGTTGTCTTTCTGTTAATATCCAGTTTTCGCATCCGTACAATAACGTTGGCAGGTAGATTGTTTGATACACCTTAATTTTTGTATCCCGTTTTATGTTTTTATTCAGCAGAAACCTTCTATTGCAAGCTTCAATCCTGTTATTGATGTCATCTTCTTGTGTACCCTTTCTATTTATTGTTGTTCCCAGGTATTTGTATATTTCTGCTTCCTCTATCCTCTGACCTTCTACAGCTATATTTACTGGTTTATTTCTTTCTCCCTCATCTACTGTTATCTTTAATACTTGTGTTTTTGTTTTGTTTAATTTTAGTCCATACTTTTTTGCTGTTTTATTGTATATCAATAGATTGTGCTCCAGCTTTTCCTCCGTGTCTGCCAGCAGTACAATATCATCCGCAAACATACAGCATTCTATATTTATCGGTTTTAAATTATGATAACCTATGTAGTATTTCTTGATTTCCTTCTTGCATTCCTTGATTATTTCGTCCATCGTTGATATAAAGAGTAGAGGGCTCAGAGCACTTCCCTGTCTCACCCCTTCGGTAGTTAGAAATTCCTTTGACATTACGTTGTTCACTCTAATTTTATTAATTGTCTTCTGATACAAACTTTTAATTGCATCGATAAGTTCAGAATTTACTTCTTTCTTTTCTAACGTTTCCCATATTGTGTCCCGTTTGATGGTATCGAATGCCTTTTCAGTGTCAATAAAGCACATAAATATAGTTTTGTTCTTACTTAGGGCCTTCTCTATAATCTGCTGCATAATGAACAAGTGGTCTTGTGTGCTATGGTTCTCTCTAAATCCACTTTGCTCTTGTTGTAGTTTATCTTCGACCTCTGCTCTTAACCTCCTCTCCAGAATCCTCTCGAATACTTTTGTCACTACGCACAATAGAGATATGCCCCTATAATTGTCGCACTTTGATGGACTTCCTTTCTTGTGTACAGGCACAATGATGGCGGTAGCCCATTCTTCAGGAATTTCCTTTAACTGCCACACTTTATTATATATGTGACGTAGCCACTCGATCCCATTTTCTCCTAAATATTTGATCATCTCTGGAGCTATTCCATCACACCCGGCTGATTTTCCTATCTTTATCTTATTCAACGCGTTTTTTACCTCATTTACAGTGATAGGTATTTTTGTTATTGTTCGGTCCTCTATTCTGGTCACTGCTTCTTTATCTCTTTCCCCTTCATTAGTCGTGTCACTCATCAGTAACTCTATGAAATATTCTGTCCACCGCTCCACTATTTGGTTATTTTCGGTTAATAATTTCCCATTTTTGCATTTTATGTACCTGGATTTTATCCCATTTAATGTTTTGTAGAAAAGTTTTATGTTGTCTCTATTATTTTGCTCTAGTACTTCCCCCACTTTATCCATGTCTTCTGTTTTTACTTTCTTAACCCAGCGCTTTACCATTGTTCTTAGTTCCTTATATTTAGTATACGTTTCCTCTGTTCTCCATGCAAGATGGTTTCTCCAAAGTTTCTTTTTCTTTCTAATTTCTTCTTTTAATTCGTTGCTCCACCAGTGGGTTAGCTTCCGTTTTCCATCCACTCTAACTTTTCCACAACATTCTTCCGCTGCTTTGATTATCGTATTTCTAAAATATTTCCATTCTTCTTCTAAGTTATCATTGCTTTTACTTGGGTTTGATAGCTTTCTTTCTACGAGTGTTATATATTCTTTGAGTATTGTTTCATCTCTTAACTTATATGTTTTAATTTTATGCTCACATACTTTACCCTTCCATTTGTCCTTCTCATCATATGTGTTTTCCATTCTTAATGCAGCTTCAAGTAGGTAATGATCACTACCGATTTCATACCCCCTATTTACACGTGTATTCAATATTCTGTTCCTATATGCATTATTTACTATTACATAATCTATAATTGATTGCTCGTTTCTAGCTATACATTCTCTGGTTATTTTGTGTATTCTTTTATGCTGATATTGTGTGTTTGTTATGACCAAATGGTTATCAACGCAGAATTCTAGCAGTAGTTTCCCGTTTCTGTTCAGTTTATCCTCTCCATATCTTCCAATTACACTACCCCATTCCTCGATGTTATTTCAAACTCTAGCATTCAAGTACCCCATGATAATAACCATACCCAAGCATTCTTCAACCACTTCTTGTAATTTTTCCCAGAACTCTCTCTTCACTGCAATCTTTGCATCCTCATCCGGTCCATAGCAAATTATTATATTTGCCGTTAATTTATTTCCCTCTACCTCTATCTCAATGTTTAATATTCTCTCGTTTATTTGTTTCCATCCCTTCACTCTCTTGATGAGTTTCTCCTTTACTAGACAAGCAACTCCTGCGCGAGCCCTGTCTCTCTCATCCACCCCACTGTATATCAATAAATCGCCATTATCATATGTTATTACTCCTTGACCTTTTTTCTTTGTCTCTGTCAGTGCTAAAATTGCTATTTCTGAGAATTTAATTTCGTTTATCATTTCCATTTCCTTATTTTTTAAGCCTCTTACATTCCAAGTACCAAGTTTTATTATCTTCTTTTCCCCTTTAGGTGTTCTTTTTATTAGTTTATCTTTAGTTGTATTATTTTTCGTGTTTTCCTTTTCCTTTGGCATATTCGTCAACGTATTATTTGTTTTAGTCTGTAGATTAGTTAATCGTTTTTTGATGGGACCCACTTATGCACCCCATACTCCACTTCTTGTACTGCTCTTTCTTTTATATTCCATTTGTACTTTTTGCCGTCTATCTCCATCCGTTGATATCCTACTTTTACACGTTTTCCTTTTGCTCTTTCTTCTCGTGCAATGCTCCTCATTTCTTTCTGTATAAATGCTTCTTCAGTAGTTAAGTCATCGTTGATGTACACATTTGTATTTTTTAGTTTATTTTTGGCTTTCATTATTATCATTTTTTCTTCCCATGTTTTAATTCCTACTTTTATTATCTGGGTATTATCCTTCTTTTTGATAATATAGGTATTATCAAACTCTACTGCTACTTCTAGTTTTTCATTTAAGAATTGCTTCACTTGTGCTCATTTACCGCCAATCCTTGGATAAGAATGTTTTTCTTTCTTTTTTGTTTCTCTTCTTTCTCCATTTTATTTTCAAGAGTATTCAATCTATTCATAATTATCTCCTTTTCTTCCTTCCACTTATCCTCTTTAATTTTCATTTCATGTTTGATCTCTTTAACATCTTGTTTTAGTTGTGCTGTATTTTTGGATATTTCCTTCATTTCTTCCATCAGTAGACCTAGCATTTCTTTTAGCTCCTCCATTTCTCTTTGCATTTCTAAAAATGATGATTCTTCTTTATTTGTGAGCTTACTGTTCTCCCTTTCTTGTAAAGCCTTCCTTTGCGCTGGTGATCTTAAAATCTTTTTGCTTTTCTGAAAAATGTAGTCAGTATCGTCCTCTTTCGTTACTTCTTTGGATTTTCCTTCTTCTCTACTGCGTTTTCTTTCCTCTCTACTGCGTTTTCTTTTCTCAATTAAATTAGTTCCACTTAAAACAATAAGCTGAATTAATCAAAACGGTGATACATCAGAATTTAAATAATATTAATGAATAGTAATTAAATTAATTCCCCTTACTTCAATAAAAGGAATTAATTAACACGGTGATACACCAGAATTTAAATATCATTAGTTAGCAAAAAAAAAAAAACACAGAAACAGATTAATTCGGTCACAGGAAAATGTAGTAAAATTAACACCGTCCTCTAGGAGCGACAGGTGTCAATTTGAAACGGTGAGGGAAAATAATTTACTCTCACCGGCATCAAGCTTTTAAATAGCTTATTATTCACCCACACACTACTGATAAGACATCACTATTAAATTGGACTTGTTGAATAATTGAAACACAACAAAACTAACATATAACCTACAAAATTACACGTGCTACGTTAGCGGTACGCATTTTCGATAAACTTTTTACTGAATAAATAACCTGTCGGTTAGACAGCGGTATCTCATATTAAATTAATCTGGCCCGCTCTCTCACACCACCTTTTCCATCCACTTTCGCGCCTCTCGCGGGTGGAATCTAACTTAACCAATGGCGTAACATGTGTCGGGTACTAATTAATTAAATAAATGAAAACAGAACCGTTACATCATATAATACAAAAAAAGCAAGTGCACTCGCGGTAAGTCGCAATTTTTGAACAAACTGTGATTTTTCTACAAGAAAAAAGATAGCTACGAAAAAATTGAACATAGAAAAATTGTAGATAATTTGATTACCTAAAACTTGTATTTGCACAATTTTTTTGTATTCTATTAGTTATTGAGTTATTCGCAACTTTTGTATAATACAAAAAATGCGAGTGCACTCGCGTAAATTCCCGATTTTTAAACAAACTGTCATTTTTCTCCAAGAAAACAGATAGCTACGAAAAAATTCAACATAGAAAAATTTTCCAAAACTTGTTTTTAAACCATTTTCCTGTAATCTTATTAGTTATTGAGTTATTCGCAACTTTGTAAAATACAAAAAAGCAAGTACACTAGCGTAAATTCGCGATTCTTGAACGAACCGTCAATTTTCTTCAAAAAAAAGATAGCTACGAGAAAATGTAGGATAAAAAAATTGTCCAAAATTTGGTTATCTAATACTTGTATTGAAACATTTCTCTGTATTCCCATTGGGTATTGAGTAATTCGCAACTTTTGTAAAATACCAAAAGGCGAGTTGACTCGCGTAAATTCGCGATTTTTGAACAAACTGTCATTTTTCTCCAAGAAAAAAGATAGCTACGAAAAAATTGAAAATAAAAAAATTGTCGAAAATTTGAATATCTAAAACTTGTGTCGTAACCATTTTTCTGTATTCCTATTATTAATTAAGTTATTCGCAACTTTTGTAAAATACAAAAATAACGAGTGCACTCGCTTAAATGCTGGATTTTTGAACAAACTGTCATTTTTCTCCCAGAAAAATATAGCTACGAAAAAAATTAAAAATTCTCGGGTAAATTTGCCATTTTTAAACAACATATCATTTTTCTCCAAGAAAAAAGATGGCTACGAAAAAATTGAAAATAGAAAAATTGTCCAAAATTTGATTATCTAACACTTGTACTTTAACCATTTTTCTGTATTCCCATTAGTTATTGAGTTATTCGCAACTTTTGTAAAATACAAAAAAGCGAGTGCACTTGCGCAAATTCGCGATTTTTGAACAAACTGTCATTCTTCTCCAAGAAAACAGATAGCTACAAAGAAATTTAAGATAGGAACATTGTCGAAAATCAGATTAACTAAAACTTGACTTTAAACCATTTTCCTGTATTCTCATTAGTTATTGTGTTATTCGCAACTTTTGTAAAATACAAAAAAAGCAAGTACACAAACTGTCATTTTTCATCAAGAAAAAAAAAAGCTACGAAAAAATTGAAGATAGAAAAATTGTTGAAAATTTGATTCTCTAAAATATGTATTTTAACCATGTTTATGTATTCCTATTAGTTATTAAGTTATACGCAAGTTTTGTAAAATACAAAAATAACGAGTGCACTCGCTTAAATTCTCGATTTTTAAACAAACTGTCATTTTTCTCCAAGAAAAAAGATAGCTACAAAAAAACTGAAAATAGAAATATTGTCGAAAATTTGATTATCTAAAACTTGTATATGGACCATTTTTCTGTATTTCTGTTAGTTGTTTAGTAATTCGCAACTTTTGTAAATTACAAAAAAGGCAAGTGCACTTGCGAAAATTCGCGATTTTTGAACAAACTGTCATTTCTCTTCAAGAAAAAAGATAGCCACAAAAAAATTAAAGATAGAAAAATTGTAAAAAAATTTGATTATCTAAATCTTTTATAAAACCATTTTTCTGTAATCATATAATACAAAGAAAGCGAGTGCACTCGCGTAAAGTCGCAATTTTTAAACTGTCATTTTTCTAGAAGAAAAAAGATAGCTACGAAAAAATTGAAGATAGAAAAGTTGTCGATAATTTATTTATCTAAAACTTGTATTTGAACCATTTTTTGTATCCCATTAGTTATTGACTTATTCGCAACTTTTGTAAAATACAAATAATGCTAGTGCACCCGCGTAAATCCGCGATTTTTGAACAAACTGTCATTTTTCTCCAAGAAAACAGATAGCTACAAAAAAATTAAAGATAGATAAATTATCAAAAATTTGAGTATCTAAAATTTGTTTAGAGACCATTTTCCTGTTATCTTATTAGTTATTGAGTTATTCGCAACTTTTGTATAATACAAAAAAGCAAGTACACTCGCGTAAATTCGCGAATCTTGAACAAACTGTCATTTCTCTTCAAGAAAAAAAAATAGCTACGAAAAAATTTAAGATAGAGAAATTGTCTAAAATCTGGTTATCTAAAACTTGTATTGAACCATTTTTCTGTATTCCCATTAGTTATTCGTAACTTTCGTAAAATACAAAAAAAGCGAGTGCACTCGCGTATATTCTCAATTTTTGAACAAACTGTCATTTTTCTCCAAGAAACAAGATATCTACGAAAAAACTGATAATAGAAATATTGTCGAAAATTTGATTATCTAAAACTTGTATTTGAACCATTTTTCTGTATTCTCATTAGTTATTGAGTTATTCGCCACTTTCTTCAAATACAAAAAAAGCGAGTGCACTCGCGTGAATTCTCAATTTTTGAACAAACTGTAATATTTCTCCAAGAAAACAGATAGCTACGAAAAAATTGAAAATAGAAAAATTGTCGAAAATTTGATTGTCTAAAACTTGTATCTAGACCATTTTTCTGTATTCCTAGTAGTTTTTGAGTAATTCGCAACTTTTGTAAAATACAAAAAAGCAAGTGCACTCGCGTAAATTCGCGATTTATTAACAAACTATCATCTTTCTTTAAGAAAAAAGACAGCTACGAAAAAATTAAAGATAAAAAAATTAAAAAAATTTGATTATCTAAAACTTCTATGCAACCAGTTTTCTGTATTTATATAATACAAAAAAAGCGAGTGCAATCGCGTAAAGTCGCAATTTTTGAACAAACTGTCATTTTTCTACAAGAAAAAAGATAGCTACGAAAAAATTGAAGATAGAAAAATTGTCGATAATTTGATTATCTAAAACTTGTATTAGAACCATTTTTTTGTATTCCATTGGTTATTGAGTTATTCGCAACTTTTGAAAATACAAAAAATGCGAGTGCACTCTCGTAAATTTGCGATTTTTGAACAAACTGTTATTTCTCTCCAAAAAAACAGATAGCTACAAAAAAATTGAAGATAGAAAAATTGTCGAAAATTTGATTATCTAAAACTTGTTTAAAAACCATTTACCTGTTTTCTCATTAGTTATTGAGTAATTCGCAACTTTTGTAAAATACAAAAAAAGCAAGTACACTCGCGTAAATTCGCGATTCTTGAACAATCTGTCATATTACTTTAAGAAAAACGATAACTACGAAAAAATTTAAGATAGAATATTTCCCATTAGTTATTGAGTTATTCGCAACTTTCGTAAAATACAAAAAAAGCGAGTGCACTCGAGTAAATTCTCAATTTTTGAAAAAACTGTCATTTTTCTCCAAGAAGATATCTACGCAAAAATTGAAGAAAGAATAATTGTCGAAAATTTGATTATCTCAAACTTGTTTTGAAACCATTTTTCTGTATTCGCATTAGTTATTGAGTTATTCGCAACTTTTGTCAAATACAAAAAAAGCAAGTACACTCGCGTAAATTTGCGATTTTTGAACAATCTGTCATTTTTCTTCAAGAAAAAAGATAGCTACAAAAAAATTAATATAGAAAAATTGTCTAAAATTTGGTTATCTAAAACTTGTATTGAACCATTTTTCTGTATTCTAATTAGTTATTGAGTTATTCGAGACTTTCTTCAAATAAAAAAGAAGCGAGTGAACTCGCGGAAATTCTCAATTTTTGAACAAACTGTCATATTTCTCCAAGAGAAAAGTATCTACGAAAAAACTGATAATAGAAAAATTGTCGAAAATTTGATTATCTAAAACTTGTATTTCAACCATTTTTCTGTTTTCCCATTAGTTATTGAGTTACTCGCAACTTTCGTAAAATATAAAAAAAGCGAGTGCACTCGCGTATATTCTCAAATTTTGAACAAACTGTCATTTCTCTCCAAGAAAAATGATATCTACGAAAGAATTGAAAATAGAGAAATTGTTGAAAATTTGATTATCTAAAACTTGCATTTTGGCCATTTCTCTGTATTCCTTAGTTGTTGAGTAATTCGCAACTTTTGTAAAATACAAAAAAGCAAGTGCACTCGCGTAAATTCGGGATTTTTTAACAAACTATCATCTTTCTTCAAGAAAAAAGATAGCTACGAAAAAATTCAAAATAGAAAAATTATAAAAAAATTGACTATCTAAAACTTCTATAGAACCATTTTTCTGTATTTATATAGTACAAAAAAGCGAGTGCAATCGCGCAAAGTCGCAATTTTTGAACAAACCGTCATTTTTCTACAAGAAAAAAGATAGCTACGAAACAATTGAAGATAGAAAAATTGTCGTGATTTGTTGTCTAAAACTTGTATTTAAAACATTCTTTTGTATTCCATTAGTTATTGAGTTATTCGCAACTTTTGTAAAATACAAAAAATGCGAGTGCACTCTCGTAAATTTGCGATTTTTGAACAAACTGTCATTTTTCTCCAAGAAAACAGATAGCTACAAAAAAATTGAAAATAGATAAATTGTCGAAAATTTGATTATCTAAAACTTGTTTAAAAACCACTTACCTGTATTCTCATTAGTTATTGAGTAATTCGCAACTTTTGTAAAATACAAAAAAAAGCAAGTACACTCGCGTAATTTCGCGATTCTTGAACAATCTGTCATTTTTTTTCAAGAAAAAAGATAGCTACGAAAAAATGTAGGATAGAATATTTCCCATTAGTTATTGAGTTATTCGCAACTTTCGTAAAATACAAAAAAAGCGAGTGCACTCGCGTAAATTCTTAATTTTTGAACAAACTGTCATTTTTCTCCAAGAAAAAAGATATCAACGAAAAAATTAAAGAAAGAATAATTGTCAAAAATTTGATTATCTAAAACTTGTTTTCAAACAATTTTCCGGTATTCTCATTAGTTATTGAGTTATTCGCAACTTTTGTAAAATACAAAAAAAAGCAAGTACACTCGCGTAAATTTGCGATATTTGAACAATCTGTCATTTTTCCTCAAGAAAAAAGATAGCTACAAAAAAATTTAAGTTAGAAAAATTGTCTAAAATTTGGTTATCTAAAACTTGTATTGAACCATTTTTCTGTATTCTAATTAGTTATTGAGTTATTCGAGACTTTCTTCAAATATAAAAGATGGCGGACGAGTCAAGTGCTAAGACGGATGAGTCCGAGAATAAGTGCAATAAATGCAAAATTAAAACAGTTAATACTGTGCCATGTATAGTGTGTGAACTGGATTTCCATCCCTCATGCCTAAAAATACATAGCAAGTCTTGTGGAAAACTGCAACCGATATCAACTGGCGATCCAGAAATGGAGGTTAAGTCACCGGGCTCAGTAACGGCAAGTACCATCCAATTTAATTTTCTTACGGAGGAAAATAAATTACTACGAAAACTTATTAAAGAGCTTGAAAGCAAAAATGATATTCTCATCGAAAATAACTGTCTTCTGAAGGAAAAAATATTAACTCTTGAAAATAAGCAAAGTTATGAACCTGTAAATAAAAATAAAAATGTACCAAGAGATGTCGAAAACATTCAACAGGTGTCAGAACCATCTATAAAACCCACTAAAATCAATAAACCAACAAAAACCGTAAATAAAACCGTGCCTCCATCCACCTGCGAAGAGTCCAAAGTCTCGCATTCGCCGCGTCATGGGCTGACCATCACTGTGCCCGATAAAAACGAGCAACAAAATAAACTAAACAAAAAAGATACGGATGGTTTTACTATCTACACAGGAAAAAGACCCAATAAAAATAAAAACCGAAAAAAGAAATTAATTACTACTGGTAGTAGTTCGGCCGGGGTGATATCAGCAGAACCGCGGAAAACCTGGCTTTTTATAAATCGTGTAAATTACGACGCTACAGTAGCTGATATGGAAAACCACATTAAAAATATACCAGTTCATAAAGCGTTTACGTGTGAAAAAATGGAAACCAGAACAAAAACATACAGTAGTTTCAGGATCGGAGCTGATATTTCTGAACACGATCTCCTAATAGATTCAACAAATTGGCCCTTAGGAATAGAAATCGGCAAATATATTTTTAAAAGGCCACCTCCAAAACCAGAAGCAACATAATCTACATAACACGAAGAATTCCCACAGGAAAAACAACGTTATATTTATGGCGATATTTAAGGCGTTATTTATTAATACTCAATCTGTGCGCAATAAATACAATGAATTAGATAGTATGATAGAAGATAAACAGTATGACGTTGTATGCCTCACAGAACACTGGCTAAAACAAAATGAGAGCGAACAGTATCATATAAATAATATGATATGCGCTTCCTACTTTTCAAGAAAAAACTCTTCAGGCGGCGGCGCCTTAGTACTTGTAAATAAAAAACACAACTTTGTAGTGCTGAATAATATCAACCTATTATCTATAGAGTGTCATTGTGAACTGTGCGGCATATACCTAGTCGAATCTAATACAACCTTTATCGTTGTATATAGACCACCGAACGGCGATTTTAGCATATTTTTAAACACCATAACTACTGTATTACACCTATTAGATATTGTTAACAAACATGTTGTTATTGGAGGGGATTTTAATGTTGTGTTTAATAACCCCAACCAAAGAGTCAGAGATGTATATGATTTGTTTTGTTCATATGGTCTCAGACAGTATGTGAATTTCCCAACTAGAGGTAATAATATTCTTGATAATGTCTTTATGAACTTTGAGCCCAATGGTTTTTCTATAGATCCGTGTACAACATCATCAGATCACAAAGGTATCGAACTTCATTTTCAACATGAAGTATCCTTGGATGTGTTAACAACGAAAAAAATAAGGCCCATTACGCAAGCAGGAAAATTCTTTTTTTTCCAAGAATTAATATCCCAGGACTGGAAAGACATAACAAATGAGACCGAATGTAATAAAAAAATCGAAATATTTCAAAATATTATCATGTCAGCATATCACTCATGCTTCCCCGAGGTAAATGTAAGTAATAAAACTAATGAAATTAAAAAGATTCACTGGTACACTGAAGATCTTCGCAATATGCGTGAACATTTAAACTTAATTCACGAAGCAGTGGATATCAGCAAAGATACATCTCTCGCCAAAACTTACAAATCATACAGACGTAAGTATACAGATGAAATAAAAAAGGCTAAAATCAGAGCTTATGATAACTACATCGAAAATTCAAATAACAAAGCCCAATCAATGTGGAACATTATTAATTCTAGTCGTAAAAGTAAACGTAGCTGTGATAGGCCCTGTGATATTAGCTGTGAACAATTTAATAACGAATTTTTATCTTACATAGACAATATCATAAGGACCATCAAGGATATAAATATAAATCCTCTAGACATGGTACCTTTAATACTATCAAGCAGTTTCTCATTTAAATTAATATCCAAGACTGATGTCAGAGATGCAATTAACAGCATCAAACGTAGCAAAAGCAGAGATATTTTTGGACTCTCTTCTGATCTGTTAAAGTCTTGCAAAGAATCAATTATATTTCCATTAACAAATATCATAAATACATGCATTAAAAAATCCATAGTCCCGAATGCTATGAAAGCTGCTACAGTAGTGCCTATCTACAAAAAAGGAGACAAGAACAATCCACACAATTACAGGCCCATTTCTATACTCCCAGTTTTCTCCAAAGTATTTGAAAAAATATTACTGCTGCAAATAAAACATTATTTTGAATATAATGAGTTGTTTAACAAATCACAATTTGGTTTTCGTAGCGGAAAATCCACAACAGATGCTATAATATCTCTATTAGACGAGTTATTGTCGTCATACGAAGAAGGGGATTTTGCAATGGCATCTTTCGTGGATTTGAGCAGGGCTTTCGACTGTGTAAATCATGATGTACTAATTGGCAAACTAGAGCGCTACGGTTTCGATAAACCTAGCAGTAAATTAATACAGTCATACTTATCCAATAGGACACAAGTTGTCAAATATGGCAATTGCGAGTCGAATGCTCTGCCTGTCAAACATGGTGTTCTCCAAGGGTCTATTTTAGGACCACTTTTATTTATAATATACATTAACGATCTACCAGATTTTGTTGATAACACATTCAAGGTGATATACGCGGATGACACCACGTTAATTAATAGGGCGAGTGAACTAGATGAAGCAATGCATAAAAGCACTACAGCTAATATTAGATGCAAAGAATGGTTTGGTAGCAATAAATTGCTACTAAACCATACAAAAACAACTCATTTGGCTTTCACCTTAAAAAAGCATACATTACCCATGCCATTATCGGTGAAATTTCTGGGTGTGCATCTTGATTGCTCAATGAAATGGCATGCACATAGCGATAACTTGGCAAACAGATTAGCCACAAATATATTTTTACTACGCAACCTATCACAAAGTGTATCCGCAAATACCTTAAAAATGTCCTATTACGCCACATGTCACTCTATCTTGTCGTATGGTTTACTTACGTGGGGACATTCGCCATGTTGGCAGCGCATATTCAAATTGCAGCGAAGGGCAGTACGTATAGTGGGTAGATTAGGTTACAGGGATGACTGTAGGGCTATCTTTCAAAAACTGCGCATAATTACCTTACCGAGTCTATACATCTTTCAATGTCTTGTTTATGTTAAAAAGAACTTGTCTGCGTTCAATTTAGCTATGTCTGTTCACAGTCATAATACTCACAACAAAGATAATATATGCTTAAAACGGGTAAGACTACATAAATCACAAAATGCGAAAAACTATTGGGCTCCGAAGTTCTACAATACATTGACGGCAGAGGTAAGGTGTTTGCCGCTGAAACAATTCAAATCATATATAAAAAAACATCTACTAAATCATGCGTTTTACTCATGGGACGAGTTTCTAAATTCTAGAATTGAGATGTGATAGTTTGTTAATTTATTTCGATGTTTTTATTTATTTTATTTATACAAAGTTTTATATTTATATTTTAGCTATATTTTATTTAACGATATTTTAATCTTTATATATATTATATTTTTTTCATATTTTAATCTGTTGTATATTTAAATGTCTGTCATGTTTTAATCATTTTTTATATTTATATTTTTATGTAATTTTAATCTGTCACACCTACTATTTTTAACTGTCTGTCCACCTTATTGGTGCTGCATTTAAATTTCGTCGATCATTTCTGATCAAATATCATGTTATATTATATAACCATTGTTACTCTGATTACAAACATAATTGTAATTCTTGTACGTTTTTTATGTTTAATTTCTTTTGACCTGTGTAAACTGTATCCACTGTATTGGCATTAATAAACAATAAAAAAAAAAAAAAAAAAAATACAAAATAAGCGAGTGAACTCGCGTAAATTTTCAATTTTTGAACAAACTGTCATATTTCTCCAAGAAAAAAGATATCAACGAAAAAACTGATAATAGAAAAATTGCCGAAAATTTGATTATCTAAAACTTGTATTTGAACCATTCTTCAGTATTCCCATTGGTTATTGAGTTACTTCGTAAAATACAAAAAAGGTAGTGCACTCGGGTAAATTCTCAAATTTTGAACAAACTGTCATTTTTCTCCAAGAAAAATGATATCTACGAAAAAATTGAAAATAGAAGAATTGTCGAAAATTTGATTATCTAAAACTTGTATTTAAACCATCTTTCTGTATTCTTATTAGTTGTTGAGTTATTCGCAACTTTCTTCAAATACAAAAAAGCGAGTGCACTCGCGTAAATTCTCAATTTTTAAACAAACTGTTATTTTTCCCCAAGAAAACAGATAGCTACAAAGAAGTTGGAAAATAAAAACTGTCAAAAATTTGATTATCTATAACTTCTATAAAACAATTTTCCTTTGATCATATAATACAAAAAAAGGGAGTGCACTCGCGTAAATTCTCAATTTTTGAACAAACTGTCATTTTTCTCCAAGAAATAAGATATCTACGATAAAACTGATAATAGAAAAATTGTCGAAAATTTGATTATCTAAAACTTGTATTTAAACCATCTTTCTGTATTCTTATTAGTTGTTGAGTTATTCGCAACTTTCTTCAAATACAAAAAAGCGAGTGCACTCGCGTAAATTCTCAATTTTTAAACAAACTGTTATTTTTCCCCAAGAAAACAGATAGCTACAAAGAAGTTGAAAAATAAAAACTGTCAAAAATTTGATTATCTAAAACTTGTATTTGGACCATGTTTCTGTACTCCTATTAGTTGTTGAGTAATTCGCAAGTTTTGTAAAATACAAAAAAGCAAGTGCACTCTGTCATCTTTCTTCAAGAAAAAAGATAGCTACGAAAAAATTAAAGACAGAAAAATTGTAAAAAATTTGATTATCTAAAACTTCTATAAAACCATTTTTCTGCATTTATATAATACAAAATAAGCGAGGGCAATCGCGTAAAGTCGCAATTTTTGAACAAACTGTCATTATTCTACAAGAAAAGAGATAGCAACGAAAAAATTGAAGATAGAAAAATTGTCGATAATTTGATTATCTAAAACTTGTATTCAAACCATTTCTTTGTATTCCATTAGTTATTGAGTTATTCGCAACTTTTGTAAAATACAAAAAGTGCGAGTGTACCCACGTAAATTTGCGATTTTTGAACAAACTGTCATTTTTCTCCAAGAAAACAGATAGCTAGAAAAATATTGAAGATAGAGAAATTGCCCAAAATTTGATTATCTAAAACTTGTTATGCAAACCAATTTTCTGAATTCTTTCTTTGTAGCTATCTGTTTTCTTTGAGAAAAATTACAGTTTGTTTAAAAATTGAGAATTTACGCGAGTGCACTCGCATCTTTTGTATTTGAAGAAAGTTGCGAATAACTCAACAACTAATCGGAATACAGAAAAATGGCTCAAATACAAGTTTAAGATAATTAAATTTTCGACAATTTTTCAATTATCGGTTTTTTCCTAGATATCTTATTTCTTGGAGAAAAATGACAGTTTGTTAAAAAATTGAAAATTTACGCGAGTGCACTCGCTTTTTTTGTATTATATGAATAAAGGAAAATGGTTTTATAGAAGTTTTAGATAATCAAATTTTTTTACAATCTTTATATATTAAATTTTTTCGTAGCTATCTTTTTTCTTGAAGAAAAATGACAGTTTGTTCAAAAATTGCGAATTTACGCGAGTGCACTTGCTTCTTTGTATTTTCCAAAAGTTGCGAATTACTCAACAACTAATAGGAATACAGAGAAATGGCCAAAATACAAGTTTTAGATAATCAAATTTTCGACAATTTTTCTATTTTCAATTATTTCGTAGATATCTTTTTTCTTGGAGAAAAATGACAGTTTGTTCAAAATTTGAAAATTTACGCGAGTGCACTCGCTTTCTTTGTATTTTACGAAAGTTGCGAATAACTCAATAACTAATGGGAATACAGAAAAATGGTTGAAATACAAGTTCTAGATAATCAAATTTTCGACAATTTTTCTATTATCAGCTTTTTCGTAGATATCTTTTTTCTTAGAAAAATATGACTGTTCAAAAATTGAGAATTTACGCGAGTGCACTCGCTTTTTTTGTATTTGAAGAAAGTCTCGAATAACTCAATACCTAATAAGAATACAGAAAAATGTTTCAATACAAGATTTAGAAAACCAAATTTTAGACAATTTTTCTACAGTTTGTTCAATAATCGCAAATTTACGCGAGTGTACTTGCTTTTTTTGTATTTTACAAAAGTTGCGAATAACTCAATAACTAATGAGAATACAGGAAAATGGTTTTAAAACAAGTTTTAGATAATCAAATTTTCGACAATTATTCTATTTTCAGTTTTTTCGTAGATATCTTTTTTCTTGGAGAAAAATGACAGTTTGTTCAAAAATTGAGAGTTTACGCGAGTGCACTCGCTTTTTTTGTATTTTACGAAAGTTGCGAATAACTCAATAACTAATAGGAAATATTTTATCTTAAATTTTTTTGTAGCTATCTTTTTTCTTGAAGAAAAATGACAGATTGTTCAAGACTCGCGAATTTACGCTAGTGTACTTGCTATTTTTGTATTTTACAAAAGTTGCGAATAACTCAATAACCAAGGAGAATACAGGAAAATGGTTTTCAAACAAGTTTAGATAATCAAATTTTCGACAATTTTTTATATTTAATTTTTTTGTAGCTATCTTTTTTCTTGAAGAAAAATGACAGTTTGTTCAAAAATCGAGAATTTACGCGAGTGCACTCGCTTTTTTTGTATTCTAAAAAAGTTGCGAATAACTCAATAACTAATGGGAATACAGAAAAATGGTTCAATTACAAGTTTTAGATTAATTAACTTTGAACAATGTTTCTATCTTAAATTTTTTCGTAGCTATCTTTTTTCTTAGAGAAAAATGACAGTTTGTTTAAAATTCGAGAATTTATGCGAGTGCACTCGTTATTTTTGTATTTTACAAAAGTTGCAAATAACTTAATAACTAATGGGAATACAGAAAAATGGTTGAAATACAAGTTTTAGATAAACAAATTTTGAACAATTTTTCTATCTTCATATTTTTCGTAGCTATCTTTTTTCTTGAAGAAAAATGACAGTTTGTTCAAAAACCGCGAATTTACGCGAGTGAACTCGTTTTTTTTGTATTTTACAAAAGTTGTGAATAACTCAATAAATAATGGGAATACAGAAAAATGGTTTATATACAAGTTTTAGATAATCACATTTTTGACAATTTTTCTATCATCAATTTTTTTGGAAATATTTTCTTTCTTGGAGAAAAACGACAGTTTGTTCAAAAATCGAGAATTTACGCGAGTGCACTCGCTTTTTTTGTATTCGAAGAAAGTTGCGAATAACACAATAACTAATGGGAATACAGAAAAATGGTCCAAATTCAAGTTTTAGATATCCAAATTTTCGACAATTTCTCTTTTATTAGTTTTTTCGTAGATATCTTTTTCTTGGAGAAAAATGACAGTTTCTTCGAAAATTGAGAATTTACGCGAGTGCACTCGCTATTTTCTGTATTTTACAAAAGTTGCGAATAACTCAATAACTAATAGGAATACAGAAAAATGGTTCAATACAAAATTTAGATAACCAAATTTTGGACAATTTTTCTATCTTAAATTTTTTCGTAGCTATCTTTTTTCTTGAAGAAAAATGACAGTTTGTTTAAAAATCGCGACTTTACGCAAGTGTACTTGCTTTTTTTGTATTTTACAAAAGTTGCGAATAACTCAATAACTAATGAGAATACAGGAAAACGGTTTTAAAACAAGTTATAGATAATCAAATTTTCGACACTTTTCCTATCATAAATTTTTTCGTAGCTATGTTTTCTTAGAGAAAAATGACAGTTTGTTCAAAAATCGCGAATCTACGCAAGTGCACTCGCTTTTTTTGTATTTTACAAAAGTTGCGAATAGCTCAATAACTAATGGGAATACAGAATAATGGTTAAAGTACAAGTGTTAGCTAATCAAATTTTGAACAAGTTTTCTAGTTTCAATTTTTTCGTAGCTTTCTTTTGTCTTAGAGAATAATGACGGTTTGTTTAAAAATCGCAAATTTGCGCGAGTTCACTCGCTTTTTTGTATTTTACAAAAGTTACGACTAACTCAATAACTAATAGGAATACAGATAAATTGTAAAAATACAAGTTTTAGATATTCAAATTTTCGACAATATTACTATCTATAATTTTTTCGTAGCTTTCTTTTTTCTTGGAGAAAAATGATATATTGTTCAAAAATCGCGAATTTACGCGAGAATTTTTTAATTTTATTGTAGCTATATTTTTCTTGGAGAAAAATGACAGTTTGTTCAAAAATCAAGAATTTAAGCAAGAGAACTCGTTATTTTTGTATTTTACAAAAGTTGCGAATAACTTCATAAATAATAGGAATACAGAAAAATGGTTAGAACACAAGTTTTAGATAATCAAATTTTCGACAATTTTTCTATCTTCAATATTTTCGTAGCTATCTTTTTTCTTGGAGAAAAATGACAGTTTGTTCAAAATACGCGAATTTACGCGAGTGCACTCGCCTTTTTTGTATTTTACAAAAGTTGCGAATAACTCAATAACTAATGGAAATACAGAAAAATGGTTTAATACAAGTTTTAGATAACCAAATTTTGGACAATTTTTTTTTCCTACATTTTTTCGTAGCTATCTTTTTTCCTGAAGAAAAATGACGGTTTGTTCAAGAATCGGGAATTTACGCTAGTGTACTTGCTTTTTTGTATTGAAAAATGACAGTTTGTTCATAAATTGAGAATTTACGCGAGTGCACTCGCTATTTCTGTATTTGAAGAAAGTTGCGAATAACTAATAACTAACTCAATAACTAATGGGAATACATAAAATGGTCCATATACAAGTTTTAGATGATCAAATTTTCGACAATTTTTCGATCTTAAATTTTTTCGTAGCTATCTTTTTTCCTTGAAGAAAAATGACTGTTCAAAAATCGCGAATTTACGCGAGTGTACTTGCTTTTTTGTATTTTACAAAAGTTGCGAATAACTTAATAACTAATGAGAATACAGGAAAATGGTTTACATACAAGTTTTAGATAATCAAATTATCAACAATTTATCTATTTTTAATTTTTTCGTAGCTATCTTTTTTCCTGTAGGAAAAAGACAGTTTGTTAAAAAATTGCGAATTTACACGAGTGCACTCACTTTTTTTGGATTTTACAAATGTTGCGAATAACTCATTAACTAATATGAATACAGAAAAATAGTTTTATACAAGTTTAAGATAATTAAATTTTGGACAATTTTTCAATCTTTAATTTTTTCGTAGCTATCTTTTTTCTTAAAAAAAATGGCAGTTTGTTCGAAAATCGCGAATTTAGGCGATTGCACTTGCTTTTTGGTATTTTACAAAAGTTGCGAATAACTTAATAAATAATGGGAATAAAGAAAAATGGTTTAATTACAAGTTTTAGATAATAAAATTTTAAGCAACGTTTCTATCTTCAATTTTATCGTAGCTATCTTTTTTCTTGAAGAAAAATGACAGTTTGTTCAAAAATCGCGAATTTACGCGAGTGCACTCGCCTTTTTTGTATTTTACAAAAGTTACGAATAACTCAATAACTAATGGGAATACAGAAAAATGGTTTAATACAAAATTTAGATATTCAATTTTTGGACAATTTTTCTGTTCTAAATTTTTTTGTAGCCATCTTTTTTCTTGAAGAAAAATGACGGTTTGTGCGGCTGTGCCCACGAGCACGCTGCCAACTCGTGGGGGTCAAACCGAGGATGGCCCATCAGGTTCGCCTCGGATAGACGATGAGGGATATGTCCTTGTAGAGAGAAAGCCAAGGAAGCATATCTGTGGGGCCGAAGCTAAGCGAAGGAAGAAGGCCCGCGAAGCTAAGGCAAAAGGCATCGGTGCTGTGAGGCCGGCGGCCACGGGGCCTGCTTGTCACGGGCCTGGATCCACTGGACTCACACGTGACACGCAGGCTGCGGAGAAGGCCGCATGCGCCAAAGAGGGGGGAACCGGGCAAGAGATTGCGCTCAGCTGACTCCGCCGAACCAACCCCCAAACGCAGCACTGCTGGCGGGGGATGGAAGCAGAGATCTTTGGAGAAGGTGAGAGGCAAACCCTCATACAAGGATGTTGCATCTAGCAACCTGAGGCTGGTGGTCGTAGACGGCTCTAACCCCCTGGGAAAGCTCGATAGAGAATGCGCTACCTTAACAAGGAGGGCACTGTGTCGGGAGCTAGACAGGGTAGTGATGGGACCATCCGCCACAGGCAGGCAGCCACCGATATTCAAAGCCTGGTCCTACGTAGGGTAGACCCTTAAGGTCGACTGTGAGGACTAGCGCTCTGCAGAGTGGCTGGTGACGACGGTGGCCAAACTGACACCATGGCCAGAGGCTAGACTGTCTGCGGTGACAATGGACAGGCTTCCGAAGATCTCGAAGGTCCGAATTTGGATTCCAAAGGAGGACTTCGAGGACTTGGAGGATGTGTCCTGCGTCACACGCAGATTGGCTGGTCAAAACCCGGACCTTCGAATAGCCGAATGGCCTGTCTTCAACAGGGAGGTTTGCGATGACCCCCCTGGACAGATACTTGTTCTTGGAGCAGGAGAGGAGGACAGGAAAGCTCTTGGAAAGAAGGGTGACAGGATGAACTACAGGTTCAGTTCACTAGCTGTGAGGGTCAAAGCCAGTCAGGTAGAGGCGGAGATGGGTGAGATGCGGGGGGAGGCTGCCGCAGGCAGCTCTCCCTCTGTATCGAACTCGCCGCTTTTGCAGGGCGCCCCGGCGCAGGCTGGAGCGGGAATGGTTCAAGGACCAAGACCCGCATCACCTGCTAAAAAGGGGGGTAAGCTCGACCTGGGATCACCCAGGTCTGAAATCACCACGACCCCTACCAGAGACTCGGATTACGCTCACCGAGTCGGAGAGTGAGGGTGCTTTTGGGGCCACCAACGTCTAAAAATGGCTGGCCATCAGGTAATTAAATATATTCATTGTAATCTGTGCCATGCGAGAGCGGCGACATCTAACATGTGCTGCCGCCTTGACATGGACACGAACACGATAGCCCTGATACAGGAACCCTGGGTACTTAAATCCAGGGTATCTGGACTGGGAGCACTCCTAGGCCTTGTTCCTGGCCTATAATGAAGAATGCCAGAGATAGATGTTAGACAATATTAAAAACGATCTAGATTCGTCTACACGCTGGTAACACATTTTTATTTTTCTAAAACAAAGGTAAGACGGCAACTACTAATTTTGTTACAAGCGAATTGTGCGTATGTAGATTTGATTTGTCGTTCATTATTTGTATTGCCAGGTGTATTAATTCTAGACAGTAATATTTACCTTATTTAAAAAAAAATTCAAAACAATCATGTTTTTCATATCAAGATTTGTGTACACACTAGTAACAAATGGTGTCGGACGGCAAATACTGTCTTACGACAAGCCTATTGAGCGTATGGAGAATAGATTTGACGGTCATGATTCCGAAATACAAATATTTCTGTTCTCGGGTGTATTGATGTTAGACAGTAACAAAAACGAACTTGTCGAACAAGTTTAAAATGAATTGAATTATATTATAGTAACAAATGTTTACTTTTTAAAAATAAAGGTGTTACACTCAAAATAGACAGTAATAAAAACTATCTACTAGAACTAGTTCAAATAATCATTTCAATCTTATCGATATTCATCTACAAGCTAGTAACAAATGTTTATTTCTCTAAAATAAAGACATTTGCAGAAAATTACTAACTTTATTACAAGCGTATTAAGCTTATAAAAATTGATTTTTTAGTTATGATTCCAAAATACAAATATTCAAATTCTCGGGAGTAGTCATGTTAGACAGTAATATAATCAGCTGTAATATAACAAGTGGTATGATTATTATTGATAATATTCATGAGTAAAACCAAGCTGCAGATTCGCCCGAAGGGCGGGTGAATATGGTGATCCGGTTTCACGAATAAATATTATCGATTAATAATCAATCATACCACGAGTTATATTCGATGAGAGAATATAATGTATTTCACTATATTTCCCTCTGGCAAATCTCACCCTATCGCCCGGTTGATATTTTTAATAACCGACCGTCAGATTTGACAAATAATTTTCGTATCAACGACCAAAATAAGGTAACAGGATTCTATCACCGCTGTGATAACATGTATCTATAGGAATAAGCGATTCTGATTGGAGGGAATATAGTCATGTGACGCTTGAGTTATATACTCGCTCTATTAAATTTTTTGAAAACAATTATCATTGAGATTCGTGTACAGGCTAGTATACAATGTGCATTTTTCCAAAATAAAGGTAATAGACAGCAATTATTTTATTACGAAATGCGTATACAAATAATTTATTTCTGATTGATTATCTTTTAGAACAAGTTTAAATAAGCATGTTAATCTTATCGAGATTCGTACACGCTGGTAATAAATGTTTATTTTTCTAAAATAAGGTGTTTAACGGCAATTACTAACATAATTACGACAAGCGTGTTAAGCGTGGATTGATTTCTCTATTTTGATTCCAAAATATATATATTTTACTTCGCTGGTGTAGTAATGTTATAAAAGTAATCACTTTATTACAACAAGATTAAAACAATTATGTAAATCTTGTTGACATTTGTGTAGAAGCTAGCAACAAATATTTATTTTTTTAAACAAAGGTGAAATACTAACTTTATTACCGCAAACGTTATAAGCGTATAAATTTATATTCTCAAGTGTATTAATTTATTCCCGGGTGTTTTGATGTTACACAATAATAAAAGGGATTTAGTAGTACAAGTATAAATAATCACGTTTATCTTATCATAATACTAGATAGTATTAACTAGCCTGCCTACTAATATCAATGAGAATAACATGATTGGTTTAAACTTGTATTAAGGCGTTTACATTAATACGATTGAGAATGAAAGTTATTTCAAAATAATAACGACATCTCAATACGTTTGTCGTAATAAAGTTGGTACTTGACGCCTAACACATTTATTCTAGTAAAATAAACATTTGTTACTAGCGTGAACGCGAATCTCAATGAGAATGACATTTTTAAAACTTGTTGTAATAGAGCGTTTTTTACTGTCTAACAATAATAATACATGCGAGAAATAAAATATTTGTATTTCGGAATCATAACTAACAAATCTAATTTCCATAAGCCTGAGTAGATTACTATGATTTTGAGTTTTGACGTATAACTAAAAAACAATTGATTTGAATGATTTGATTAGGCACATGAAATATGCGCTAAAAAAGAGCTCTGGAAGTAAATATTAGTTTTTGTCTATCATTGATATTTATGATACTTTACTTGAAAAAACCATCGAAATTGCTGCACCCTGTACAATAATACTGGTAAAATGATTATATTTGAACTTAGAGAACTTAAAGAAAACAAAACTTTTTGTCGGCCTAAAACAATAAAAAATAGCATAGAAAAATTGCGTAGAAAAAAATTGAGAATATTTTGGTAGCATTAAAAAAATTATGTTTTTACCAAAAAAAACCTACCCCTCGGCCTTTAATCAAAATTTATTATTATTTAATGAACAAGAAAATATATGAATAATGGATCTTTTTTTTTTGTTAAACAAAAATTAACTAAATTAACTGAATCTTCACACGAAGTGAATGCATTTTAATATTCTTCAAAGAAATGTTAAACATTTCAATTAGCTTACAGAAATCTTGAACGAAATTCTAAGAAATTTTACCTCTTTGCGTCCCCCTCGAATATGGATGGGGCCTTGACGTGGTGAGGGGGCTCCTCGCCTCCAGGAGCAGAGTACCTTATCGCTGTTCCTGGAGGCGAGGCTAAATACCAACCCCACGTGTTTGTGCCGTGCATCGCGACCCGTGTCGACGGATGAAGGAATCCTGGTGGTTGAGAGGAAACGTCACCTGCGGGGGCGTGGATTCGACACACCACTTTGGCCTGGATTTCGTCTAGACGGGCGGTTGGAGTTACCCAACTTCAATCAATCGGCTGCGTTGTCCCGTCAGAGGGCCGACAGGGTAGACCCTTAGCTGTGGTAGGCGCAAAGAGGACCATACTATGGGCTTTGGTGTGGTAGCCGAAGTTCTGTGGTGGGGATCCCCCTCATGCTGCAGACCGCTTCCTAGGGACTATATCGGACCGGCAATCCTGGATGTCAAGTTGACATTCCCCTTGTGGACTCCGTGGTGGGTGGGAACCGGAAAGATGAAACAAAATGGTCACTGTATGGAGAAGTCATTTAAACCAAGCGGAGTGGACAAGCCTTCTGGTAAGCCACAAATGATGCCAGCTCTGGCACAAAGCACCCCCACTAGAGGAGTGGCAGGGCCCTCGGGCACGCCGCTCCCACAGGTGGGTGGGTCCTCAGGTGCTCCTGCAAGTGGTCAACCTGCGGCTGGTCCCCTAGGACCACCACAGGATGACCTGGCAGGTTTCACCCGGGTGTACAGGAGGAAAAGAGGCCGAATATGTGGGGCTGAGGCCAAACGGAGGAAGAAGAAGAGGGAAGAAGAGGCTTATGCGAACCCAGTCATTACGACTAAGGTAGCCGCCTCTGGCTCGCCTCAAAAGAAGGGAAAAAAACCCCAAAAGACCAAGTCGACCGGCCCGGGTCAAAACAAACCCATCGAAGCAGCCAGTTGCGACTGCAACTAAAGCTAAAGGTAAGGGTGACAAGAGGCAGCGCTCCACCACCTCCTCTGAGCCAACCCCGATACGCCATCAAGGCCAACGGGTGGGGGCAACAACGGAGCAAGGAAGGAGTCCACCTCGCTTATCCTACAAAGAGGCAGCGGAGAGTCACCTTAGACTGGTGATCACAGATGGATTTCGAGACCCCTGAAGGGGAGGAAGTCATCGTAAGACGACTGGCGAGACAGAACCCAGAACTGAAGGTAAGTGAATGGCCGATCCTTCACCGGGCTGAGCCTGCAGACCCACCCATGCAGCTGCTCGTTTTCGGAGTCGGCGAGGAGGATCGGAAGATTCTATGTACAAGGGGAAACCGCCTCAGTTATAGGTCTACCTCCTTGTATCTGAAGGTAAAGTCTACCAAGAAGGAAGAAGAGGAAAAGAGTAGGGTAGGGTAAGTCAGGAAGTTAATAACTCAATAACTAATAAGAATATCAGGGCCCGAAGCGCTCGCACGTCACGGTGATTCCCCCGCTTGCACATGATTTTGTTTTGCAGGATTTGCACGCTCCTAGCCTTGAATTTGTTTGTTATTTTTAAGGTTCATTGTGCTCGCCTTTTGATTGCCAACGAAAACTTTCTCATCACATCATGTTCTCTACTTATAAATTGTAATCTTTGTTTCATGACTTTTGTAAATTCTTAGCGTCGAATATTTAATTAATTTCGTCCAAATATAAATTTTGCACAGGACCCCTATTGATTCATTACAAGCTTAATATTGAGATAGCAATGTTGCGATTTCTACCCTAAGGGATGAAGCACTAAAATCGAGTAGGGCACTAAATTAGCCCTTAATTCTGGTATAGGTTTGAGTGCGTTCTGCACATTTGTTCCTGATATCTTGACAGAGATAGTTTCCCGACATGCATTAAATGTCACATCATTTTTAGGGTATATTTCTTAGGTGGTTTTAGAGAATTTGAAATTAAATAAAATGTATTTTTAACAAAAAACAAAATCTGTTGACAGCAATAAACATAAAAATCTATTAACTTACCTTATTAAACCGATATACAATCTCCATGCTTTGCTTGATGCAATCACTGATAGTTTAATACTCACGGATATCTTTAATGCAAGAGAATTCGTGTACTTACATAAAATTAAATTATATATATATAGATTTTACTTGTAAATTAAACACTTTTTACTTTGTTTAACCACTGTATTTTGCACTTTATTTGTGACTATAGTTTCGACCATCTAATAGTCATTATCAAACTAAAAGTAAATAAAAATTACATGTTAAAAACTATTTATACGGATTCGAAAAGAGAGATGTACATTAGGTTAACCTGGTTGTTAAGAAGGGAAATTCCGGGATTAATTCGGGCCTTGTGTACTTCTAGTACTTCCAGTAAATCCATTTTACGGCCTTTTTTGGCAAAATGGATTTGGTGAGGATGTACTTTCAATAATCCAATATAAATAGTTTTTAACATGTACTTTTTATTTACTTTTAGTTTGATAATGACTACTAGATAGTTGAAACTATAGTCACAAATGAAGTGAAAAATACAGTGGTTAAACACAATAAAAAGTGTTTTATTTACAAGTGTGTCTAACATGTACCACAAAGTGTAATTTCACTTTGCTGGTTGAATTATATTCATATCCATATTTAAATTACTTAAATATATTTTACTTTGGAATTAATTGTTTATTATTGGTACAATAAATAAATCATAAAATACACTTGAATAAATAGAACATTAGATACTAGAATGGCATAACGGACAAAAATTCCTTAAAGTAATATACTTCTCCAAGGCAACATGGTGACAAACTCTGCAGATCCACTGCGGAGTATTTCTATGAAGAATTGGTTCTCCAGAAACAATACAAGTAGGGAAACTTGAATTACAACCTGTACAAAGTGTACTCCTAAAAAAACGTTAACCACGCATGTAGTGTAATTAATTAATACATTTAAGTGTGTTGTACTTAAAAAAACGAGTACATTTCCAACTTACCAGTCAAAAATACTATCACTACAATTAGGACATCTCTTCTTCCTTAAATGATCATCACTCGGTTCATAAATACTGAATATATCAAAAGTTAATTTGTTGCACTCGTTTAACTCGTTCTGTGACAACTGTAAATAATAAAAATATATCGTTTTGTTTTTTATTTCACTTTTTAATACTTGATTTTACTTCACATACCGGTAATGATTTCAATTTAATGAACGCCGTAGAACAAACGCCGTAAGCTTGATATTGACACGCCACTAAGGCCAGCAAGGAGTAAATGTCAAATTCGTTAATATAGTGGGCGTAATCTTGTAATTTATATACGGAATTCATCGCCTCTTTCAATTTGTTTGCATACAGTTGTTCATGTGTTAGGATCAAGTAGTGATAAGCTTCAGCACCTTCCCATATATTATCATATTGTAGTAAATCTCCTGAATTTTTACAAAAATAACAATAATTGAAAATTCTGTAAGTTAATTAGTAATACACGGTTATACACAGATCATACATGCGACTGCAGAGCCCGTGATGCGGGCGGGTACCAGGCTCTTGGCACCAATTTTCCTAAAATTTCGATCTACCGGAGCCCCAGAAGAGATATTAGACCATTTTTGCATGCTTTGTTACCCCAATTCAACCAATCTAATTATTTAGGTTTTGTACTTTCATTTCAGATGGTTGAAAATAGAGATTTTTATCAACATGTGTGCTATCAGATTTCTATATATATATATATATATATATATATATATATATATATATATATATATATATATATATATATATACCGGGTGGTGCATCGGACGACGCACCATAAGGATTTCAATGTATTTTTTTTAAAATCTCATTTATTTACTTCCCACGTCATTTTATCAAAAAATCATAAGATAGGTTTTTTGTGGGGATCGAAAAACTGAGTCTAATACACCCATAAAATATATATTTATTATCTAAATTCGAGATACACATTATTTTAAAATTACAATTTAGAAAAAAATAAATATACCGTGCCTTGGAAAAATAATAACGTCGCGCTTACAACTGACATTTTTAATTATCTCTATTGACATCAAATAGTAAAAGTAATATTACCTACTGTGTTAAAAGAACTTTTAAAATCAAATTATGTATTCAATTGACGAACAAATAGAAATGGTTTTACGGAGGAAACAGTTCTCGAGAAGTAAGTGCGATGTTTAGTGTAAAATACCCAGATCGAAATATTCCTGATCACACAACAGTTAGTAGATTTGTTAAAAAGTTTTAAAAAATACTGGTAGACTAATTGATCATTGCAAGTGTCATAAAGAAATTGGACGTCCTCAAGTAGAAAATGAGAGTGTTTTTAATGTTGTGGCCACTACGATAGAAAATCCAACATTGAGCTTAAGACAAATATCTGCAAATGTTGGCGTACACCACTCCACAGTTTTGCGTATTTTGAAAGCAAACAAGTTTCACTCCTACAAATACCAGTATCACCAAGAACTTCTCGAAAAAGATATGTTTAAAAGAAGTGCGTTTTGTTACGAAATAATGGAAAAGGTAAACGATGATCGTGACTTTCTTAAAAATATTTGTTTTACGGATGAATGCACATTTACTCTGCATAACGAACCCAATGTGCAAAATGTTAGAATGTGGGCTACACAAAATCCACATAAAGTGATTAACACAAAAACACAGTATCCTGTAAAAGTCAACGTTTGGGCTGGAATTTTAGGACAACACATTATAGGACCATTTTTTATCGATGGAAACTTGACAGGAGAAAGTTTTCTGGAATTGTTAATTGAAAAAATAGCGCCAGCAATAACTGAAGTGGCTCACGAAGACCAACAAATATGGTTTCAAATGGATGGCTGCCCTGCGCACAACAGCCGCATTGTGCGTGAATTTTTAAACGACAGTTTTAATCGAAAAATAATTGGACCTAATTACGATATTCAGTGGCCTCCTCGTTCGCCTGACCTTTCTCCTAACGACTATTATCTATGGGGACACTTAAAATCCAAAATTTATAATGGAATACCATTCAATAATGTGGAGGATCTTAAAAATGCCATTTGTGCCGAGTGTGGAAAAATAACTAGCTATCAGTTAGCAAATGTTAGACGTGAATTTTATAATCGATTGGGATATTGCCAAGCTGCCGAAGGAAATGTATTCGAACACTTGATATAGTTTTTTTTTTTTTATTCTTTCTTGTTTTGGCTTCGGAATCTAGTTTATAGTTATTTTTTATTTTGGTGTTAATTAAACGATTATTCAGTTTTGAATATTACATAATGAGTTTTATTATTTGTCTTTAAAATCTATAAAATAAAACTATTAAGAAATATTTTTGTATACTCTACATAAAAACTGTTATTGATTTTACGATAAAAACACATGGGGAGTAAATAATTGAGATTTAAATAAATGCATGGTCCTTTATATCCTTCCCATGCTATTTTATCAAAAAATCATGTTACCTATTATAAATATTTATTTATTTTCTAAATGTAGGATATACATTAGTTTTAAATAATAATGTCTTGCGCTTACATTTATAATTCATTGCGCCAATGATAATTACGAGTAATTAAGATAAGACAAGTATTCTTGTAATCTATTTCCACACTTATTTTTACTTACAATGACCATCAGTTCTATTAAGTCGGTTTTAGGTATTTAACCGTAAATTGGCATTTTCTTGTCGAGAACTGTTTCACCCGTAAAACCATTTATAATTTTTCGTTACGTATTCAATACGTAGATTTTAAGAGTACTTTTAACAGTGTGTTTATTTGTAGATGTTAATACATTTAATAAATAATGACAGGTGTAAACGCGACATTATTTTTGCAAGGCACGGCATATTTATATTTTTAAACTAATGATTTCAAAATAATTTATATCTTGAAAAAAGATACATTTAAAATATCTCAAATGGGTGTATTAGACTCAGTTTTTTGATCCACACAAAAAACCTATCTTATGATTTTTTGATAAAATGACGTGGGAAGTAAATAAATGAGAATTTAAAAAAATACATTGAAATCCCTATGGTGCGTCGTCCGATGCACCACCCGGTATATATATATATATATATATATATATATACATATATATATATATATATATATATATATATATATACATATATATATATATATATATATATATATATATATATATATTTATATAAAACACAATAGGAATGATATTCATGGTAACCTAGTAACTTTTGATTAAAAACCTGTGTATATATTATTAAAATGCTTTATCAATTGATTCATATAAAACCAGTAGGTATATAATAAAATAAAATAATATTCTTCAGCCAAGTATTGGCAATTTCATACATACAGTATCGGCCAAAAAGGAAGCGACGAATGTTTATTTGACTGAATTTTAATTTATAAATAAAAAATTCTAAAAATGTTAATATTTTGTCCAATAACCCTTGTTTTTAAATACTCCTTTCATACTATTGGGAATCGACAACATTAATTTTTCTAATAAGTTCCCATCCAATGAGTTCCAAGCATTTTCAATTTCCCTGAATAATTCATTGAAGCTAGTGAACATTTCTCCTCGAATCTTTTGCTCGACTATTTCCCATACATTTTCTATGAGATTTCGGTCGGGGGCCACTTCGAAACATTGAGTTTTATGGTAGAAATCTAGTTTTTGACATACTTCTTTTAACGGCATATTTCACTCAACATAAGGCAAGATGACATCCTCTAATATCGTCGCGTACTTATACCTTTCCATAATTCTGTTAATTTCGTGAATAGAACCTACACCATGTCCGAAAAACAATCCCAAACCATTATTTACCCTCTGCAGCTTTTAATAGTTTGCTTAACATACTTGGTATTTAACCTTTTATTTTTCGGACGTCGTAAATTTAGTCGCCAAATAATACCCTTTTCCACTTTCTTGCAGTCCAGTACTCATGGCGTCTGGCAAACAACATCCGTGCATCTCTATTCTTCTTGCTAAGAAAGATTTGCTTCTGATAAACGCCTAGGAATAATTCGTACACTTAAATCTACATCTCCTAATCCTGCATTAATTCTCACTGCCGACTTTAAGAAATCCTGAGTGGATATTCTTTTCATTCTCCTGTCCAACTTTTGTGAGGTTTTTCTAGGTCGGCTACATCTTTTACCATTTACCACGATACCCCGATTATTAAAATTAATAATCGTTTTAGATACGACGGATTTTGATACATTGATTTATACATTTGATACATTGTATCTACTCGCAATATCTACTTGCCTTACACTACTTTGATAAGCACTTACAATGCGTTGTTTTAAATCAAAGTTTTTACGCTTAGGCATATTGCTAGTTCGATATATACGAGCGTACTAAATTTTAATAAAATAAATTGTATTTATCGTTTTGTTCGGCATAAAAACAAAAAAATAGTGTGAATATTTAATATTTAGTAATATATACGTATATACGAGGTGTGTAAATTAAGTAATGAGACTGGCAACGTAGCAATCGATCTGGTAACCATTGGAACATGGGCCTTGGAGGGACGGTAGGTGAACATGTGATACACCTTCAGTGCTAATTAGAACACTGTAGTATTTTTTTTTTCATAAGACAGTTTTTTCTAGCGCGTTCTATAAATGAGTGACATCAATTTCGAGCAACTCTATGCTATCAGGTTTTGCTTCAGAACTGGGTACAGTTCAACAGAACCTTTTGCAAAACTTCAGCAGGCCAACGGTAACAGTGTATTGTCCAGCTTTTCTGGTGGTTTATGGCATTTTTAAAAGGAATAAGTCGATTGAAAATGAAGGCCTTGATCTTTAAGAATCGATTCAATGTCTAGAGAATCCGGGACCGCGTGCATTCAGATCATTGGTTGACAGAATGATCGGGAAAGAGTTTAATTTGATTCACACCACCGTTAATTAGCTTTGACCAATAAACAGGGGATAAGAACAATCTGCACAAAAATGACAATTTCAGTAAACAAATTTTTGGACAGTAAAAATATTCTTGTGGCGCACAAGAATATCTTTACTGTCTAAAAATTCGGCCTTATTCGCCTGACTTGAATCCTTGTGACTTTTTCCTCTTCGCGAGATCGAAAAATCACCTTAAGACAACTCATTTTGGGAAGCTATAAAGCATTCAAACGGTTGTAACCTACCAGCTGAAAGCTATTCCAGTATCCAAGTTTCAGCACTGCTCTAAAAAATGGAAGAACCGCCTCCAGCGTTGTGTGGCTTCCTAAGAAAGTTATTTTGAGGAAGACAATATTAAATTGTAATTCTATACGAATATATTTCTTTAAATCAGTCTTATTACTTTATTTAGACACCTCACTTCGTATACAGTATGAGTATTTACCATTTGTATATTATTATCAGTTTCTATACAATTGTTTATAAAATAATGAATATTTTACAGCGTCGTTTCTTTTTTGACCCATACTATATATATATATATATATATATATATATATATATATATATATATATATATATATATATATATATATTAGTATATAATACTTATGTATATCCAGATTTCGGTATATTATAAAATTCACAAGCGAAATCTACAACAGTTTTTTTTCAGCAAATACCACGTATCTAACGCGGAGTCCACGTGAATGTCATTTGCAAAACATTATGTTTATTTGAATTAGTATTTTACCTGATTTGTGACTCTCCACAAGTAGCGCAGCATATACAAATAGCTTCTTTATTTTAATAATATCAGCAGCAGACTTAACAGCTTCGTTTACTGCAAACTAAAATTTTTTCATTGCATGTATTTTATAACAAAATTCAGTGACTGCTCGTTAGGGACGGCAGGGTCGGCCGGGATGTACCGTTAAATTTAATTGAACATGTATTATACATTTCTATTTTCTCAGAAATAAATATTGCACATTGTTTATAATTATTATGTAACAGGCTAAAGGTAGACATATTAAAAAGCACTCAGTATATATATTTTTATTTAATATATGTTTACTACGCACCGTCGTATCCGCAATAATCGGCCAGCCGTACATTTTCAGAATATGAAGATTAATGCAAGCGCTACGTTGTCACGAGTGCCAGTGCAGTTTCTGTCGTTACATTTCCCCTGCAGCGTGAACGTTCGCAAGTGATTTACTTGAGTACGGCAAATTTACCGCGGCCGTATTTTCATTCTAGAACTAGTGGATTTAATAATCAATGTATTTCTGATTATTTTCATATTATTCAATTTAAAAGTACAAATTGGCCAACAAGGCCAACAATTGACCGGTATTAAAAAACAGTTAAAACACATTATTCGTCTTAAAATTTTATTTCAGAAATCAGAACATATCCCGTATTTTTAAATATCGTTAAACAACAGATATAATTTAAATATGCAAACAATAATTAAATAGTTTCCTAACTGTAATTTACAAAATATTACCTAGGTTTTTTAGAATGTGAAGAAAGAATATAACTGTGTTAATTTTTATTAGGTATTTTAGGTAGATTATGTGAAATACTCGTATATCAGTTTATAATTATAATTAACCATACTATGTATATAACATGGTTGAAAATTTTATTGTAACTCCGGGAACATTCTCTTTCTAGTTTTGAAAATCTGGAGAAATTATTTAATTTAAAGTATCGTTCCAGCGGAGGTGTAATGGTTCAGTACGGCAGGCCTTTTACTCTCAGTGCGCGTGCGCCAAAATAAATATGATCAGATGACAGAATCACTTTATCTTTTCCTTGATCCAGTTCACATGGCGCTCGTATACGATGGTTGTTGTCGAACAATGACTATATATTGTACTGGACTGATCGCTCGCTATACTTGCGTGTGGCTATACCAGCGCGCATGTGCTAAATTTTGTGACGTTAATTGGAGGAAAAGTGGACGCTACCATGCCATGTGATTGCTATTGTTATTGTTGTGTTTCGTGAGTTAGTTTGTTTGTGTGTTACATTTTCTGTGTTCGTTCGTTATAGTTAAGATACTTTGGAGACAAGATGCCCCGCAATTGTGCAGTGAGTTTGTCTAAAAATTATGGATTAAAAACGGAAGGCATTATTTACCACTCTTTTCCAAAAAATTATGTATTAAGAAAGTATTGGGTAAAAGCCTGCCGTCGAAAAGACAATTTTAATCGAAATACCAGTTCCGTTTGTTCCATCCACTTCATTGAATCGGATTACTTAGATGACTGGTTATTAGGTTTTTATAATTACTTTGAATCACAACAATGCAATTAATGATAATATTAATTGTAATATGTTATTATATAGGGTTACCTCAGAAAAGGAAACTAAAAACTGGAGCCATACCATCTATATTTATAATGAGTCCACAGTAGATGAGAAAGACAACCTCATAAAATAATGTCAGCATCTGTTTGTTAATCCATTGATAATGGTCACCTTGTGTCCGAAATGTATGTACATTTGGTAATTCAAATCAAAGTGTGAAGTAAGGTTATTAGTGCTTTTTATTCGTCAAATTAATTTGATCTTCACATAACTCAATCAATCAACTTAGTATTAATGTTATTGTTTTTTTGTCTTTTAATTTATGTTAATTCAAATTATGATTTCTATGACAAAATTTTAAATTAAATAATAAATTAATTAATAATTTGTTAAACAGTAAATATGTATTTTTTAACAAATTGTAATAATAATGTTACTCCTTTTTTTCTTCGAATGTATGTTTATTCAAATAATGATTTCTGTGGCAGCCACAAAAAAAATCAAAAGATTAAGTTAGGATTCATCAATTTATTTTTTCCAAAAAATAAAACAATTTTTGACTGTGATTATTATTCCAATAACTATATGTATAAAATACCTTGTTTGGTCTCATAGTTTCAAATTTAAAGGATTTTTTGACGTGGCCGTACAATTTTAATGCATTAAGCTTGTTAGTTTAAAATTATCAAAGATTTGCTCTAATGTTTTTTTATAAACGCACCCCCCCCCCCCCTTTAAGTCGACGAATTGTTAGGCACAGAAAACTACCAACCCTCTCTTAAGCGGACTCTATTAGAAATTATAATAACCTGGCAAATATGTCATAATCAAGGTCAAATCTAATTGATTATCAATTAAATTCGATCTTCACGTAACTCACTCAATCAATTCAATTTAAGTACAAATCATTTAATATTTTGTCAAAATCAAACAAAAAAACCCAGAATAAAGCTATATTATACTGTTTTCTTTCACTTATGCGAAACCTTCTCATATGCAGACACCTAATTAGTAAACACTTTCTTAGGAATCGATGATATAATTCTAGTAAATCTAATTACAACTATTAATATTTGCAGTGTGTCATATGCAAAAAGTCGTAAGTGCCAATTTTTAAGTAATGCGTTTTATATACGGAATATATTCTAAATGTCATGCTTTAATTGTAAAATAAACGCCGGATCGATAGTGCTACTACAAGTGACAGAAATAGGGACTCAATTATCAAAACGTCATAAGCGCCGTAGTACTTTCATTCACGTTTTATGTTTCTCCTGTAAAATATGTCATTTGGTACTTACTACCTTTTGCATATGGCACGCTTCTATGTTTTTGTTTTGATTAAAATTATAGGATTAATAAATTCTCAAACTTTATTTTGACAGCTTTGTTTTCAATAAAATTATGTTAATGTTATGTTTGTAATTATTTTGTACTAGAAACACATGTATATAAAATACAAGAAATATTTCAATCTAAGATATTCACTGTTCAACAAAAAACGTCTACTTATATAATGGATAAATGAAATTCAACGTTATTATTTTCTAGGAAAAATTCAAATTGAGCGCACTTGTCTTTGTGCAACGTCACATTAAGAAGCGCTTTTGATTCGCCGTGTCGTATGTATCAGTCCTGTACAATATATACAGGGTGGGCCATCTGGTTTCTTTTTAAATCATAGGTTATTTTGACACTGACATCTTTTTCCCGCTCGAAATCTTTACAGAAAGTCGGCATCATTCCTCCGCGATACGAAATGAGTCGCTTTACGCTTGAACAACGTTGGGAAATATTGCAAACTTATTTCCAAAGTGAGTGCTGTGTAGCCCAAACAGTGCGTTTGTTGAAAAGAAGTTTAGGCCGAAATGAATCACCCACCGCGTCTGCTGTACGCAAGTTTGTGCAAAAAGGTCGTGAGACTGGCATGCTAGTGGACAGCACTCATGGTCCTCGTTCTCGTACGGTGCGCTCAAACGAGAAAGTGGCTTCTGTAACCGACAGTGTGAGACTCAATCCACGAACATCAACTCGCCGTCGATCTCAACAGCTCAACATTGCACGCACTAGCCTGAGGAGAATTCTGCACAAAGATCTCGGATTATTCGCTTACAAGGTCCAATTGACTCAGAAATTGAAGGCGCACCATCCGCTTCGTTATCGCTTCGCAGTTTGAACCTTAGAGCAGCTTGAATTGGACAACTATTTTGGGCGAAAAATCATCTTTTCTCACGAGGCTCATTTTCATCTTGGCGGCTACGTTAACAAACAAAATTGGCTCATCTGGGGCTCGGAAAACCCGCACGTTATTGTCGAGAAGCCAATGCATCCACGGAGAGTGACAGTTTGGTGCGGATTGTGGAGTGGCATCATTGGACCATTTTTCTTCGAAAATGAGGCTGGAAACAACGTTTCGGTCAACGGTGAGTGTTACAGAGCCATGTTATCCGACTTTTTTAAAATTAAATTGAAGACATGGATTTGGACGACCTCTGGTTCATGCAGGATGGCGCGCCATGCCACACAGCCCATGCCCCAATCGATCTTTTGCGCACCAAATTCCCAAATCGTGTTATCAGCCGTCTTGGCGATGTCAATTGGCCGCCTCGGAGCTGCAATTTAACCCCTTTGGATTTATTTTTGTGGGGAACCGCGAAGGACCGATGTTATGCCAACAATCCAGAAACGATTCAAGCACTTCAGGCCAATATCATCCAAGCAATCCGTGAGCTACAGCTCGAAACCATCAACAAGGTCTTGGAAAATTGGAGTGACAGAATGCGCTACTGCGAAGCCAGCCGAGGCAGCCACTTGAACGAAGTTGTGTTCCATAATTAATGGGAATGTTTGCTCTTACTAATAAAGCCATAATACATAAAAAAAAAGTTGTTCATTTTACTGCATTTTTAAAAAGAAACCACTAGATGACCCGTTAGTCATTGATTGTCGGACGATTTAATTTTTCGGTACTCCTACCCATTACAGTTGGGTTTACATATATTTGCTTAATTACGTGGCGTTAGTAATATTTTTTAATTTTCTATATACTACGTAAACATGCATATATATATATATATATATATATATATATATATATATATATATATATATATATATATATATATATATAAGTACATTACCCTTGTAAATACTACGTTTTCACAAAAATACAGTTTATAAATAGTAACTGCAGCTTGCCTATATTCGGCCGACCCACTTCCTTAGATCACAAGCCGTCACTGACAAAATTTCAACTTCTTAACATACATATAAAAAAAATGTATTTTACTATCCATGTATTTATTACCTTTAGAGCTAATTCTGCTGCATTAGTATAATGTTTTGCTTGCAGATTAATCTCAACAGCATTCCCCAGCATACATTGCTCAACTAAATGTGAAGTATACTTTTTGAACAAAATATTAATCTGGGGAAGATCGTATTTCTTCGCCAACTCAATTGCTTGATCCCATTTATTGTGAAGAATGCATAAATCAACAGCTGCCTTAATATTACCTAACTATAATTAAAATAAATACAGTTATTCACAAGTAATACAGGTATAATATTCAAGATTATACAGAAATTTACGCATGTGTATACTTTATATTATAATAAAAGCTTGCGTTATGTATCACTGGGGCCTCAGGTTTAGGTAGGTCAAACAGATCTATACATTTGACCTACGTAATCCTGAAGGCCTTTTGGTGATGCATGTATAATTTAATTGTATATTTGATGAAAATCCAACATAAAATATCGTAGTTTTCCGACCTGATTGTGTTTGTGTATTATATGTTGATATTAATACTAATGTTGATATTAATACTCAGCCGAATAATATTCCTAAAAATTAATATACTCTTGAAAAATATCATAACAATGTATACCTTTATCAAAGCTTTAATAGCGACTGAATAAACAGCATCAGCAGCAAACATATCAGCAACATTTTGTAGCAATGGATCGCCATCAGGCAAAGTGTCGATCATTTCTTGAAGAGCGTTGTAATCTTCTAAATGGTAATAACACTCAATCATTTCAGCTCTGTTTTTGGCCAATTCGTAATACTCAATAGCAGCCGACCTTAAAGTTGTTACAATTAATTACTTTTTAAATGTAAGAGAAACAATTAACAATACCAATTATTGAAATGCGCGAAATAATCGGCGGTTGAATTGTACGCGATTTCGAGAACTAGATCAGGAGCTGAAACGCCGTTTTTCATTATTTGTATTACTCTGAACCAGTCGCCTAACGTTTGTCGCAAAATCAAAGCCAAATCCCTAAAAACATAATCCAGTAAAACTCTCAAATTGCATTTTGGGTCTAACGGTATTTTCAGAACGTTTTTTTTTCAGCGTGTCATAAGTATTTTAAAACTAAATTATGATGACATAATCGTAAACTTTGGTATTTAGGACCATCACTTGGACCCCTCGCATACGAAGCAGGTTGCCGGCTAGGCGGGAACAGGTTGCCGGCGGGGCGGGAACAGGTTTGCCAGCGGGGCGGTAACGGGACGGGAATGTTTTAGTGTGGTCCAGGTCCGGCTAGCTCCATATAAAATCCGTCCGCTATAATCTGTCTTTCTGGTCTCTGTCTTACTCTCTCTACCTTACGGTCCTTATGGGCCACGGGTTAAAGTCTGACCGTATCCCAGGGGGCGATACTGTTCTCGTTGACGTTGAAGATTGCACATCTGCTTTTATATTGTTTTACTTGAGTGAGTATGTGTTGAGCACCAAAAACGCCATTTTATTTAGTGTTTCACACTGGTAAGTTCATTGTGTAATTTTTATTTCCCTGACTATTTCCCGACTCTTACCTGATTCCAGATTTTTTTCCCTGACCTCTTAAAATAATTTCATACAACCAAACCAAATATTGGAGAAAAAAGAGTTATTCATTAGTTCAAAAAAAAAATCGGGAAGTAATTCTTCCCTGCCGTTCAAATATCTTAATTCTAAATTTTAGATATTTGAACAACAAACACTCGTAGTTGCAATGGAGGATAATTTAAGAAGTAAAAAAGAACACATAACATAAAGCACGAATTTAGAAATTGCAAGCTTTGATAATACTTTTCTAAAATGTATTAACGCGAGCGCGAAGAAACTGTTAGAATTTTAAATCATCAAAATGATTAAACAATAATTGTTTTTCGTAAATGTCTAAAAATATCATAATTATTGTAACCCAATGTTAAAAAAGTATTGTAAGTATCAAAAAATATAAACTTATATTAGAATTCACGAGAGGTGGCTTGTCATCTCAGATTTGAAATCTATGGTACAACTTTTCTTTGCGGTATTTTTATATTAACGTCATTATTTATACTTTTGTGTGCTCAATTTCAACGTAGGCTAAACTCTCTTAATTAGGGGATTCATATTATTATAGATATTTTAGTTTGAACTTCAATGTCACAGGACACCTTTAGATGTTGCAGAAATTTTGTGCCCAGAAAAGAAGAAAGACTTTGAAAAAGTAAGCTTATCTGTTGTTAAACGTATAGATATGATGGCTAGTGATATCAAAAAAACATTGACCAATAGAATGGTTGATTTTCTAGTATTTTCGACTGCTTTGGATGAGAGTACAGATTTATCTGACACAGCCCAGTTAGCTATTTTTATACGAGGTGTTGATCCCCCTCGAATATGGTTGGGGCCTTGACGTGGTGAGGGGGCTCCTCGCCTCCAGGAGCAGAGTACCTTATCGCTGTTCCTGGAGGCGAGGCTAAATACTAGTGATGGGCAAGATCGATCATTGCAAAGATCGATCAAGCAATGATCGATCAGTTGAAGTATCGAGCCGCTCGATCCGATCGATCTGATCAGAAAGAACGAGCCGATCGATCCGATCGAAAAGATCGATCCGATCGAAAAGATCGATCCGATCGAAAAGATCGATCCGATCGAAAAGATCGATCCGATCGAAAAGATTGATCCGATCGAAAAGATCGAGCCGCTCGATCTCTTTGAGCGGCTCGATCTTTTCGATCTTTTCGAACTTGCAAGGATCGATCAGTCGATCTTTTTTGATCGATCTTGCCCATCCCTACTAGTTGGCAACACTTAGGTAAAAATGATAAAATAAACAATCAAAAATAGGTACATGAAAAAACACGGGTAAACATCAAATATATGGCAAACCAAGACTAAATATATTTTCGTTCATTCAACAAAACTAATCACTAAAAGAATATGAAAAGAAATAAATACTTGCAAAATGCACAGAAATAATGACTAAAAAAAAAATTTAATAAAAAAATAAATTGAAACTAAATATTAACGGAAAAAAAATCATAAGTTAGGAATGATGACGAATTCATTTTCAAGAGCGAGCCATAACTTACTCATGAAATAAATAAACATCTGTATCCAGAAATTCTAGTAAGCATAAAATGAAAGGTACAGACGTTTAGCGTTCAAGAGAGCGCAAAGACGTATATGCCAGCAGAAAAGACAAAATTATTAGCATGTGATACTCATAATAAACGAAAACAGAAATAGGTTTCGAAAAAATAAAATCAAATAAATAGATATATAATGTTGGATCGAATATTATAACACCGATAAGGCATTATTTAAATCAAGTGTCGTAGCGCAGGCAGTAGCGCACCAGACTCTGAATTGAAAAGTGCGGGTTCGATTCCATTCCCCGGTTGCTGTGTTAATATTTCTAATTAATTTATTTTTAATTATATTCAATTATATAATTAAACGGGGAAAGTACTATGATGGACACATCACCATATTTGTTCTTTAGTATACACTAAAGATGAGAGAAGCAGTTAATTTTCAATAATGGTGATAACTAGTTATTTTTAACGTTATTTAACAGCTGTTACTAAATAGTATTAATTTTAATAAAGATTTATACTATTTCATTTCATATTAGCTATTTATGTATTTACTAAATATATAAATAGCTAATATGAAATGAAATATTATAAATTTTTATTAAAATCTCTATAATATAATAGCACGCTCGGATATAAAGTGTGAGACTAGCCCGGAAAAAATAACCGGCTCATTAGTAATTTTTTCTCGGCCCTGCCAAGACCCTGCCTATATCCTTTTTTTAAAAAATGCTGTCTCACTTTGCGCAAAACAGAATACAAAAATAGTGATCGATCCGCTCAAAAAGATCATTGCTCGAGCCGCACAACCTGTTCAATCCACTTGTGCCGATCGATATGACCAATCTGATCGAGCCGATTGATCACATCCATCAGCACGACCCGTTCGCACAGATCGAACCGCCCCCAAGATCGAGTCGCTCGAAAAGATAGAGCCGTCCGAAAAGATCGAGTCGTCGAAAAGATCAAGCCGATCGAGCGGTCTGAAATGATCGAACAGATCGATCCGATCGAACAGATCGATCCGATCGAACAGATCGATCCGATCGAAAAGATCGATCCGATCGTAAAGATCGATCCGATCGAAAAGATTGATCCGATCGAAAAGATCGATCCGATCGAAAAGATCGATCCGATCGAAAAGATCGATCCGATCGAAAAAATCGATCCGATCGAAAAGATCGATCCACTCAAAGAGATCGAGCGGATCGATCACTTGCAAGGATCGATCAGTCGATCTTTTTTGATCGATCTTGCCCATCACTACTAAATACCAACCCCACGTGTTTGTGCCGGTTGAGAGGAAACGTCACCTGCGGGGGCGTGGATTCGACACACCACTTTGGCCTGGATTTCGTCTAGACGGGCGGTTGGAGTTACCCAACTTCAATCAATCGGAGGCGTTGTCCCGTCAGAGGGCCGACAGGGTGGACCCTGGGCTGTGGTAGGCGCAAAGAGGACCGTACTATGGGCTTTGGTGTGGTAGCCGAAGTTCTGTGGTGGGGATCCCTCTCATGCTGCAGACTGCTTCCTAGGGACTATATCGGACCGGCAATCCTGGATGTCAAGTTGACATTCCCCTTGTGGACTCCGTGGTGGGTGGGAACCGGAAAGATGAAACAAAATGGTCACTGTATGGAGAAGTCATTTAAACCAAGCGGAGTGGACGAGCCTTCTGGTACGTCACAAATGATGCCAGCTCTGGCACAAATCACCCCCACTAGAGGAGTGGCAGGGCCCTCGGGCACGCCGCTCCCACAGGTGGGTGGGTCCTCAGGTGCTCTTGCAAGTGGTCACCTGCGGCTGGTCCCCTAGGACCACCACAGGATGACCTGGCAGGTTTCACCCGGGTATACAGGAGGAAAAGAGGCCGAATATGTGGGGCTGAGGCCAAACGGAGGAAGAAAAAGAGGGAAGAAGAGGCTCGTGCGAACCCAGTCATTACGACTAAGGTAGCCGCCTCTGGCTCGCCTCAAAAGAAGGGAAAAAAACCCCAAAAGACCAAGTCGACCGGCCCGGGTCAAAACAAACCCATCGAAGCAGCCAGTTGCGACTGCAACTAAAGCTAAAGGTAAGGGTGACAAGAGGCAGCGCTCCACCACCTCCTCTGAGCCAACCCCGAAACACCATCAAGGCCAACAACGGGTGGGGGCAACAGTGGAGCAAGGAAGGAGTCCACCTCGCTTATCCTACAAAAAAGCAGCGGAGAGTCACCTTAGACTGGTGATCACAGATGGACCTTTGGCAGGCTTTCGCCGGAGAGGGCCACCTTGATAAGGCAGGCCCTCTTCAGAGAGCTTGACTCGGTGGTGCTGGGTCCACAAATCGCCACAAATACTCCGCCGAGGTTCAGGGCTTGGTCTTACGCAGGCGAGTTTGTAAAAATTCACTGCGAGGACCAGGACACTGTGAATTGGCTTGTGAGGATAGTGGCGATGATCAAACCATGGCCTGAGGCAAGGCTCTTCGCGCTTACTGAAGACCGCCTCCCCAAGATCGAAAGATCCACCCTCTGGGTTCCGAGGGAGGATTTCGAGACCCCTGAAGGGGAGGAAGTCATCGTAAGACGACTGGCGAGACAGAACCCAGAACTGAAGGTAAGTGAATGGCCGATCCTTCACCGGGCTGAGTCTGCAGACCCACCCGGGCAGCTGCTCGTTTTCTGAGTCGGCGAGGAGGATCGGAAGATTCTATGTACAAGGGGAAACCGCCTCAGTTATAGGTTTACCTCCTTGTATCTGAAGGTAAAGTCTACCCAGAAGGAAGAAGAGGAAAAGGGAAGGGTAAGTCAGAAAGTGACTGAGATCACACCTGAGGAATCTAATTCAGAGCAGCCACCAGCCTCGCCAGCAAAGGAAGGGCCTGTCCCAGAGAATGTCCTTATGGAATTACCACTGGCCGAAGAAAGGTCCGACGCCACACCTCCTGAGTCGCTCGAGTCCACGCTCGTTGGGTCGGAGGGAGATTGGTGGAACGGGACCGGCCGCACATCACTGGGGTAATGGTTATCAAGGTAATCAGATTTATCCAAGGTAATCTGAGTCATTCGAGAGCGGCCACGGCAACATTATGCCGCCGCCTCGATTTAACTACGGATACTGTAGCCCTAATACAGGAACTCTGGATTGTAAAATCCAGGATATGTGGTATGGGGAGATTAACCGGTAATTTATTTCACAGACCGAGCATGAAACTTAGGACTGCCATCTACGCACCTAGGCAAATAGAAGCCCACCTGCTGCCACAACTTTCCGATGGTGATACTACTGTGGTGAGAATTTGTGGAGCAATGGGCAAAGGGAAAGACGCAGTTCTGGCGGCGGTCTACCTACCTGGAGACTCCACCCTTCCGCCCCCTATAAGGGGAATGGAAGGGCTTGTTGAGTTTTGCAGGAAGGAGGGACTACCACTGATCATGGGCTGCGACTCAAATGCACACCATATCTCATGGGGGAGCAGAGCTTCCGATAGAAGAGGTAAGTCTTTACATGACTATTTAGTTAGTAATAATTTAGAAATACTGGGACGGAACCCACTTTCGTGAATACGGGTGGCCAGACAGTGATTGATATCACACTGGCTACCATTGGTATCTCTAACATTATAGATAAATGGGAGGTCAGTCGGGAAGCGTCCATGTCTGTTCACAGATGGATCACTTTTCAACTGGGCCTAAAATTGAGTCCGAGCAAACCTTACCGGAATCCGAGACTTACGGATAAGGATGCATACCGTATGCACCTTGGTGAGGGATTGCAGGATATAAAGAAGCAATGCCCTAAGAACTGTGCCAGCCTAGACCTCCTAGCGGAAGAAGTGCAGGCAAGGATTCTTAGAGCATATAAACTGTCCTGCCCACTTAAGAGGAGGCTTGAGACAGGGACGGCCACCCCATGGTGGTGCCCAGATCTCGACTCCTTAAAAGATGAGGCCAGGAAAGCATTCAATAGAGCACAACGCTCGAAAGAGGCCTCCGACATTTACAAGGTCCGCCTTAGAGAGTACAAAAAGCTCATAAGGCAATGTCAAAGAGCGTCATGGCGTGCCTTCTGCGAAGGAATTGAAAGCACTCAAGAAGTTAGCAGACTTAAGAAGACTCTATCACAGGACCACCATCAATCTGTGGGAGTCCTGAAGAAGGAGGACGGCACCATGACTGACGACCTCCATGAAAGTCTGCAACTATTGCTCAAGACTCACTTCCCTGGATGCACTTTACTATCTACGCAATCTAGGGATGTGGTTGAAATCACTTCGGCAATACCAGAAGACTGGGAACTGGCTCATGAAGTGATAAATGAAGAAAACACCCTTAGAGCAATTGCAAGCTTTTCCGCCTTTAAAGCACCCGGACCCGACGGCATCTTTCCCGCCCTGCTACAGTGGGGGCGGGATGAACTAGCTGAGTTTGTAGTGATGTTGTTTCGGTCCAGTTTGGCGCTGGGATATGTCCTTAAGGTCTGGAAACGAGCCAGGGTTGTTTTCATACCGAAGCCCGGTAGAGCAGACTATACTGCTCCCAATGCATACAGACCAATTACACTTTCCTCGTTTCTCCTTAAAACACAGGAAAGGATTTGTGAGTGGCACAAAAGAACATCAGCTCTAGTCAGACAGCCGCTGATGGCGACACAACATGCATACACACGGGGGAGGTCCACTGATTCAGCCCTGCATAGTGTAGTGGGCAGAATCGAGAGAACATTGGATGTTAAAGAATCCACCCTAGGTGTTTTTGTTGACATAGAAGGTGCGTTTGATAAAACGACCATACCGAAGATAGGAAACGCGCTAAGCAAGCGCGGAGTACCATCTAAAATGTGTGAATGGATTGGCAATGCACTGGCCAATCGTATAGTCACAGTGGAACAGGGAAGGGAACGTATATCCTGTAAAATTGACAGAGGCTGTCCTCAGGGAGGTGTTTTATCACCACTATTATGGAACATGGTTCTGGACAGCCTACTAGACGAATTTCAGCAACTAGGCTTGTTTGTGACAGCCTATGCTGATGATCTGGCCATATTAGTATGTGGTAACTTTGAAGACGCCCTATGCGACCAGATGCAAGGAGCTCTAAACATAGTTTCTAGGTGGTGCAATGATCACTCCCTATCGGTAAACCCTGCCAAAACGGAGATGGTCCTGTTTACCAAGAAAAGGAAGGTGTCGAAAAAAGCACCAAAATTATTGAATACAATGTTGCAGTACAGCGACGAGGTGAAATACCTGGGCATCACTCTCGACAGGAAACTGAGCTGGAAAGCGCACATCGACATCAAAACAGGAAAGCTATAAGGGCCTTCTGGCAATGTCGTCGGGCAGTGGGGAAAACCTGGGGTTTGAAACCACGCACGACTCTGTGGTTGTACACAGTTGTCATAAGGCCCATGCTGACTTACGGAGCTTCAGTTTGGTGGCTCAGAACCAAACAGAGGACCACGAGGAAGCAAATCTCGCAAGTGCAGCGGACAGTCTGTCTTAGTGTAACAGGCGCCATGCACACTACTCCAACGATGGCGATGGAAGTCATGCTATGCCTTCCACCACTTGATATCCACGTGGAGAAGGAGGCCATGGCAACTATACTTCGCCTTCAGTGCAGTGGGATTTGGAACAGTAACAGCTGTGGGGAAGTTAGAGGACACCTCTGGAGGAATGTCTGTAGAGATATACCTCTTTTAGAGGCTGTTAATGACTGCTGTGTACCAACACTAATACGGAACACACCCTACAACGTTACTATTCAACCCACTAAGCGGATGAGAGAGTCTGCTATAAGGATCTACACAGATGGATCTAAAAGGAGAGAAGGATCGGGCCTTGGAGTTTTCTCTAAAGCCCTAAAAATCCAAGCAAAGGTTCCGATGGGAATTCATGGAACCACCACGCAACTGGAGCTGATGGGAATAACACTTGCAGCTGAGTACATCATAAACCGCAAGGTGACAAATGTAGCCATAATAATCTTAACGGATAGCAGGCAAGCGATTCTGTCTCTGCAGAAAGCCTATGCTTCGTCAGAGACCGAAATAGAGTGCCACGGGAAACTCAGACAGGCAGCAATGCACAACAACATTGAAGTCTGCTGGGTGAAAGGGCATGATACAGACACAGGTAACGGGAGATCTGACGCGCTGGCAAGAGCTGCGGCTGGGATGAATCTACTCTCACCGGAGCCGCTAGTGCGGTTAGCTCCTCTCTCCCTGTGTAACATGTTACAAACCAATGCCCTGGAGAAATTCAGGATGCGTTGGGATGATATCGAGGGCTGCAAGCTTTCTAAGGAAACACTTGTGTATCCCAATGAGAGATCAGCGAAACGGTACCTGCAGCTGGCTAGAGGGAATCTCAGGCGCTTAACTGCCATCCTTACTGGTCACTGTGGACTAAACGGGCACCTCTATAGGATGGGGATAGTTGACTCCCCATCTTGTAGAGGTTGCAGCATGGAAGACGAGACTGCATGGCATTTTCTTTGTGAATGCCCGGCACTATCGTCAATCAGGGAGTCCATAGTCCAGATGGCCTACAATGGCCTACATAAGAGATCTACCCACCTCAGCTAGACTAGAATACCTAAACAAGGTGGGCTGGCTAAACTGAGGATGGGTCATCTACGGGAGGTGGCACAATGGGCCTAATGAGGCCTAAGAGCAGTGCAGAACTGCACACTCCCCTTTGCACCAGAACCAGACGAGGTGTTGATGAAGAATTTGCAGTGACGGAGGAATTACTGGCTTTACGGCCGCTGCAAGGGAAAGATATTTTTGCCGAGGTTCAAAGTACTTTTGAGCAATAAGGTTTGCAGTGGTGTAAATTAGTTGCAGTGTGCACAGATGGTGCGCCTTCAATGGTCGTTCACGAAAAGGTTTTATTAGAATTCTGAAGGAAAGAGCAACCGCTATGAATGTACAAGTGAGTGATTTAATAATTCTGCATTGCATTATTCACCAATTAAGCTTGTGCTCTAAGTCCATTCGACTGAAGAACGTTATTGATGTGGTAGTAAATTCCATCAATTTCATTAGATCCCACGGTCTTAACCATCGCCAGTTTAAAGCATTTTTGGATGAAGTCTCTTCAGAACACGATAATGTGACATACTATTGCGAAGTAGGGTGGCTAAGCAAAGGCAAAATGCTAAAAATATTTTATGACCCTAGAAAAGAAATAGCTGATTTTATGGAAATGAAAGAGAAACCATTGCCGCACATGGCATTGTGACTTGGCATTCCTGGTAGACACCACAGGACACTTAAACGACCTGAACTTGAAGCTTCAAAAACAAGGGCAATTGGTAAATCAGCTGTTCAGTCATTTTAAAGCTTTTCAAAACAAAACGAAAATTGGGGAATTTAAAATTGAATTAACATCATTTTGTTTTATTTACATTTGTTTAATAATATTAGAATAAATTTGCAGCGGATTTGGCGCTCATAGCAAAGAACGCGCCTGCGTGTTACTGATCTTCAGGCAGAATATAACCCGAAACTCCGTGTACGGAATAAAATAATGAAATTAACTCCGAAATCTAAAAATTGAATGAATGTACCACTCGGCAGTTTCGAGCGCGAGTGTGTCCTTATCATTTTCGTCACCTCGGGGCAGCACTATACGATGCATCGCGATTTATCCATACTAGCGGGTCGCGGGTGTGACGGGAGGAGCGGTCGGATTTTAACACAGAGGCTACGCATCTGTATATAATACCTTAATCAATGATTTAACTCTAACATTTTTAGCCATTGAACAATCAACGACTCAGGTTATTATATTGTACAAGTAAGTGAATCTATCAACTACTATTTGTTAAGATGTTGCACTTGGTTTTACCCAAGAAATTACTAATTCTAACATTACTTAGATGGAAACAGACAAGTAAGTAATTAGTATACTATGATTTGTTAGGCCTAGCAAAAAAAATATTCAAAATTAAATCACAAAACAAATGTTAGTTCACACATTTATTTTTCTTTAAAGCACGTGGACTTTGATTTAAGCCAACAAGCCGTAGTTTTAGATACAGAAACGTTAAAGCAGGTAATTACTGTAGATTTACACTCAAATTAAAATCTTACGGGCAGAATTGCATCTCGCATCTTGCATCTCATCACCCATGCAAAAATGACTGACAAGGGTAATTAAATGGGTAAGGGTTATTAAAAAAAGATCATCTATGCAAACTGAACAGAAAATTCTATACTTGGTAAGTGTATAGACGGTGACGGCGTTTAATCCTCGGTAATCAATGCATAATCACAATTATTATGGTACGGACCATGGTGATGTTGAAGGTTGAATGATTCCCTGATTTTTCATGGTATCTAATTGCTTCGCTAACTCCCCTTTTCTGTGCGGTGATAAGGAGTAGGGCCTATTTTGTACCAGTGTGGCGTCTTTGGTTTGGATTTCTTGGAGTCCCAATGTTGTAGGTGGTCCAGTTTCTTGGAAAACGTCGTTGAATTCCTTAAGTAATTCGTTGAATGTTTGTTTGTCGCGTTCCTTTACGACCGGGCATTCATTTTCTGGGTCGGTACCTCCGATTTCTGCACGGCCTTCTAATTCGGTAGATTCTAGCTTGATTGTTGCGATGTGTGAATTTATGTAATCGAAGCATCTAGAGTCGTCGTAGAATTTCCATGAGCCTTCTAATGCATCCTGATTGATCCCTGCTGAGTGGATGAAATCCATTCCAAGGATAGATTCTTAGGCACGGGTGTTTGGTAGCACGTAGAAGGTGACGTTTATTTTCCTGTGTTGTAGCATTATTGGGATGTTTGTCGCCTGGACTTCTTGAATTTATGCTATCCCATCGGCCATTTTGATGTTGCCGGTTTTTTTCTCAAAGTGCACTGTGTCGAAAATCACGTCTTCGTTGAAGTTGAAAACTGCACTCTCGGGAATTGGTGCTCGGAGTTAGCCTGAATATTGATTCTCCCGATGTTGATTGAATTGCATTTAGGACATCGGTTTCTGACTACTCCGGGTGTTCCACATCCAAAACATTTAAAGTGCGGGGCCTCATTATGTTCTGCGGAGCCAGCAGATGCTGTTTTCCTTTTTTTACACTCTTCCCGTGTGTGTCCGGTGAGACGACAGAAGGAGCATCGCTTTCGTTGATCCTTTGTCTTTGGGGCGGTTGCTGTGGGTAACCTGCTTCTTCGCTGGTCCCAAAAGAGTAAAATCTTTAGCTTCCCTGGCTTGGTTTACTAGTTCCATGTAGGATGTTATCCCTGCTCGTGGAATTCGATGTTTTAGTTCTATGTGTGTCAGTGCGTGTAGCATATCAAAGATAGTTTCTTCGGCTATTCTCGGTTTTACTGTTTTTAGTGGCGTCCTCTTTGCCTTTAGATATACGTCTGCATGACTTGGAAGTTTCTGCGGGTCATTGAATACCTCCAGAAATACTTTATATGCCGGTTTCCTGGGAGCGAAATGGTTTCTCAAGTGACCTAGTGCTCGATTCCAAGTTGTTTATTTTTGTTTGCTCACTCTGCCACCAGTCTGCTGCTTCTTTATGTATTAGTAGTGCAAAGCTCTGGAGTGCGGTGTCATCCGAGATGTCCTCGTTCTTTTTGAATAGCGTAATCTACCTGATAAAACTCTACCCGTTGGGGATTCTTCTCTCCGAAAAATTGATGTGGGCATGCTGCAAAATCCTTTATCTTCTGACTAGTCCAGTTATTGTTCATCATTTCCATGAACTGTTTGGATGTCTTGGTCAGTGGTAAGTGTTATCTTCGCGATTTGTTTCTTCGCAGTGGACCTTGTTACTCGTTGAATTCCACTACTGCTTGCTTGAGCCACGGTGCGTTCTTACTTCCTTCGAGCCCCTTGGTGGGCCGCCACTGTGATGTTTTTTAATGTTTTATTATTTACAAATGATATATACAGGTCAAAGTGTAAAGTAACATGGACAGCCTGGATTGTTCGATCTTCGTGGTCGGCTAGGGGCGTGGGGATGCTGTCCAGGTGTGGCTGATTTACGGACTGCTTAGTATTCGGAAAGTGGTGATCGCTTACGTCATGGTCTTGTGCACATCGGATGTGGTGGTCTCTGTCGAAGCTTGCGGGGCGCAAATGCGTGTAGCTGGTACGAGTAAAACTTCTTTGTCAGAAAGAGTTCGGGTGAGGTACTCTCTTCGAAGCTCTAGAGGAGTCGTGTTCAAGGTTCGGGTGAGCCATGAGCGTACTGATTTGTTTGTGGATGGGCTGCTCTTTTATATCGTGTTCATGCTATGCATCTTTGTCTATTGGATCTGTCTGTCCTTCCGCATTTGGGATTTTTTTTCACCCAAATCGGGCCTCTTGATAATTTATTCAAGAGTGCTGGCGATCCGTCCCGAACAGCGGCAAGGGTAGCACGGTCAACTTGAGGCTGGCGGTCCCTAAGCAGTGCTCGGGTACAGCCGCACAAAGTTTTTTGTTGTATTGGGTCGGTTATAGTGTTTAATAATGTAATTTAAAATATTGTTAACAATTTAGCTAACATTTATTTTGCAAAACATTATTTTCAAAACCACAGGTAAATTAATTATTATTTATACAATTTAAGAATTTAAGCATAACTAAGTAATAATAACATAACACAAACAGAAAAATAAAAAAATTAAACTTCACATTAAATCAGTGTTTTATACGCCTGGCGCGTGAAGTAAAATTTCGAGTTTAGAAAAGCATAAAAATTTGGATTGCTTAAAAAAAATTAATAGTATCACTTTTAATTTAAATAATATTAAACAAAACTTGATTATTCGGTCCAATTCCAATTATGAAAAGTAGATTACTATTTAAATAAATTTGCAGAGATTTGTTGTTTTTATCAAATAATTTAAAACTTCTAACGAGTGTTTCCACTTCTTGATTAAGCATAAAGTAAAATTTCTAGTTACAAACTTTAAATAAGCAGTGGTTTTTTAAATAATAAAAATCTCTATGTTAATAAACAAGATGCGCATTTTTTACACTTGTTCTGAATCACCCTGTATAATTTGTGTGTTCAATTATGGTGGTTGTGATAAAATGTTTGTGTGTATGTTTAATAATGTAATTTAAAATATTTTCAACAATTTAGCTAAAATTTAAAAACTTAAACAAAAAAATCATGATAAAGTACTATAAAATATAGTTTAGATAATTTAAGATTATAAAAAACATTTAAACATGTTTTAAACAAATTTAACGTTTAAAACATGTTTAAATTAAAACCGTTTAAAACACGACGCTTTTTGGCCGAAAGAGAGATGTTCTGTTGGAGAGAGACTACACGGTCGGGTTGCCGGCAGAAGCGGGGCGGGACGGGTCGGGTTTTCCGCGAACGCCGAAAGTTCGCAAACGGTCTGGTTTCGGCGGAAGCAGAGCCGACTTTTCGCCGAGGTTGTGATAATGGATATACTAAACTGGACATGATATCAACAATAACACTTTACACTTTCTGGGTACGCAGTTAGTTCGTACACGGTGCGGCGGTAGTAGAGCGGGTTTTCCGCCGAGGTAAATTCACCTGTAGCACAGATCTAAAGCCGGTTGACAATCAGACGGAAACGAAAACTAGAACGAGAAGCAAATTGAACACAATGCACGAGAACGAAAAGCGCAAGGGAACTAAACCGAGAAGAATGGCCAATTTCCACCATCATAAATGCGATATTTCAATATTTGTATATTTTAATTCACAGCTTTGTAAAAAAATAAAACATGAACATGCGAACAGTTCCTAAAGTAAATTAAATGTCTGTAGTACTTTCTGCTCGGTTCCTGTTTTGTTGTGAAGCTGGGCATCTCGTTTCCGTTTGATTGTGAATCGGCCTTAACAGATGCACAACTGTGTGATTGTTTACAGTGAAGTAAAAAATAAATTTAATGTGAACATTATTTAAATTACACAGAAGGGCATAAAAGTTGCATATATATATGGTTAACAAATTTTATTTATGAAAATAATGTACAAAATAACAATGTCCTTCTAGATTCGGGTCCTAACATAGCCCCCACATCCTAACTCGGGGCCTCATCTCTGGCGCCCCCCGCCCCGCCCTGCTTTCAACCCGCTCATTGAGCGACAAGGCTTAGCCTCTTCGCACACGAGCGGGTTACTAGCAGTGCGGGTCGGGACGGGACGGGTAGGAAAAGATTTTATACATGGAGTTAACGAGCACTCGCACGCGCGTTTTTCCCGCATCGTCTGCGAGCGCTCGTTTAACTCCATATTCAACCCGCTCCATGTGCGACGGGAAAGTTTCAACACATGGAGTTAAATGAGCGTTCGCAGACGACGCGGAGGAAACGCGCGTGCGAGCGCTCGTTAACTCCGTGTATAAAAACTTTTCCGACCCATTCCGCCCCGCATCCGCCGGTAACCCGACCGTGTGCAACCACACTTACTCCATGTGTTAAAACTTCCCATCGGCGCCCGCACCCGACCCGATCTATCGGCAACCGGCTTTGTGTGCGACAGCGCTCAACACATTTCAACCAAGTTTTACCAAATATCTATAAACAATGATCAATATTCATCCTCGCAGGATAGATCATAACAAAATGAGAAGTCATAGAATATTGTAATAAAACACTTACCGCCTATCAGAATCTATGTAATACTTCTCTGCCTCATCAAATTGTTTGAAATATGTTGCAATGCAAGCTTTCCTAATGGCTTCATTATTAATCCCTTGTAACTTTTTCACAAATAAAATACCACAATAATCAAGAGAACGGATGAATGCCGATTCAGCAACTGTTAAATTCACCTGTTTTAATGCAGCTTCAGCTAGCAATCTCCTGTATATGTAAATAAATTAATCACTTTATATAATACATAATTAAAAACTGTGTGTATGCCCTTATTCTATAAAAGTGGAAGATTCATTTACCATAACCGAGGATGTGGATTGTCTTCAATAAACTCAGCAGCTTCATTAATCCCCACTTTTTCCAATAACTGTCTAGTATCCCTCAAGCTTTTTACTTCTAATTTCAAAAGGTAATCTTTGTTTGGTTTTTCGGGATTTTCCATTACTTCATCTAATAATACAGCCTCTATTTCTAAATCCTAAAATAATAAATATTAATCATTTATTACTTTTCTTCATATCCGGCATTAATAAATGTGTAACTTGTAAGAATAAACAATCTTACATAAAAGCTACAAATATACCCGGAACTTGAAATGGGTTCTTCTGGATTAATTCCTTTGAAGATATACATTCTCGTTTTTTCCATGATGGCCAATGATTGTGGATTATCACTTGCCCAGCACATTGCCCAAACATCTTTTCTCTCCAATTTACCACCATCATTTGGATTCAAGCGTGGGACTGTTTCTGATATGTCTAACACAGACATTATACCAGATACATCAATAATTGAAATTCGCCTAAAAAGAAAAAACTCAATAAATCGTTCATAGCCTTCTGTAAGTTTATTTAGGTTCAATAAATGTAATGAATCATTACACTACAAATATTATTAATTTATCCATTGATCTCCAATAAACAGATTTATAAGAGATTAACTATTAAATTGCAACGTCCCGCATTAAGCATTTATAGGAGACCACTGTTTTGTTTTAGGTTAATATACTTACGTAGAATTACAATTAATAGCTATCTTATGTGGTCTAGTAGCCAATTTATACCGATTACATAAAGCAGAATGGGGCAAAGCATAATGTTGAAGCACCCCAGATTCACGCCCTATTATTAAAGCTCTGTCTGAAGCTGCAATGCAGCAAATTTGATCAGCTGATATGTGTGTGCTAACTGGAACATCAGCATTTTGTTCCAAATCTTGAATCACTTCCACAGCTCCCGAAGGATTATCATCAATATGATACAAACGACACTTCATCCTATGTGCTAGAATATTTTAAAATTAATTTCTACTTGCTTACAAGGCTAATTTTAATTTACTTAATAAACTGTAAGATTTTGGAGTCTTATATTGCCAGATTAAGAAGTTGTTCTTTGAAGCAGCTATCACATGAGTTGAATTTATTGTAACATATATTGGTTCTATATCAACATACTTTCCTGAAATTACAGAAATAAAAACTTCATCACACTTTAATTCCTAACTTACCATCAACTGGTGTTCCAAGAGTATTGCACAGTAATAACCCATACTGCTCTTGAATATCGTCACTATCACTTTTTGTAACCAAAACACAATGATCTCCACAAGCGGCAATTCCGAGTAAAACAGGTACATAACGGGAGTGACACTGTTAAATCAATTTTACATCAACAAATGAACTAATACAAAAAAGTAATTATAACAAACCTGATTGTTAGTGGTGTCCCAAAATGAAATACAAACTCCAGGTTTCTGTGGTCGACACGATGTATAAACTATTGTCTTTTTAAAATAGCACCATTTATAATCAGGACGAATATTTGCAAAATAAACATAAGAATCAACAGCTAGTGCAACTCTTAATGAACCACCTTCCCACACACAACATGAAATTGAATGGCCAGGTACTTTTAATGTTCTTAAATGCTACGAATACAAAATATTAAACTGTAGTTTTGATTGTATATAAAACAGTACTTATCTAAATTAAAAAGTTTTATAACATTTAAAATTTAATTTACATTCGAAACTTACATCACCAAAAGGGCTATAAAATTGCACCATATTTGACTCTTTCTCCCCATCAATTTGTCGTCCAGCAACTGCTATTAAAGTACCATTATGATTCCAATTACAATACACAGCCACCATGTTTGTATCCACAATAACAGGGTCTGCAATTTCATCTTGTTAAAATAATTGAGAACCTTTTAGCAAAATAGGAAGCACATACTTGCATCACTTTCATTATACATGAGCTGCATGCGTCCATTCTCATAGCAAATTGATAAACAAGGACATAAAACATGCATGTATCCATGTTTGCCGTTATACCAATCCAAACCAACAATTGAAACTGGTAAATTTTGTAGATCCAAGCAATGAATTTCTAAACGCATCTTATATTATAATAAAAAAAACATGATAATAACAGAGGTATTATTATTATTATTATTAAAAAACAGCATGCATCATACATTAATAATTAATATATCGAATTATATAAAAATCTTAACATTCACTAATTTTAACCCTCCACGAAATGGGTGTTTACTTATTATTCCAAATACAATATGGATCTATGGCAATGTATTTAAAAAAAATCATTAGTGCCCCCCTAGACTTTCCAAACACTCTGATTGCGTACATATTTATTTATAAGAAATTAAGATAAAATATTTAAAATAATGTCCGGTGAATGCTTACCCTCTATGCCATCGAGTGTGATGACGTTTAATTTAGATATACAGAATGTCTATTCTCAAAATAATTTCCTAATAACTCTATTAGTTATAAAGATAAATTCATGAAATAAACATGCCTATTCATAAAATTTCATGTACTTTTCATAAATCAAATAAAATCACAATGTATAATTATGAAAAAGAAAAGTTGATGTCACTTCCGACTAGACCTGAAGTGCAATGGCTCAAAAATATTAGCCACCTTCCAGCCAAGGTCGAAATCGTACCTGCAAAATTTGAGATCAATCATTTATTCCCTTTAGAAGTTAGTGTGTTCACAAGCGCGGATGTGCTAGTGAACGGACACATCCTCACACATCCATACATACATACACACTAGCATCATCGTAAAAATATCATAATCGTACTCCTAAAAATGTATAGAAATACCAAAATTGGATAGTCGGATTTTTGGCATGATTACAATACTTTCCTTACACAGTAGCATCGAAAAGTAATACTAGATGTATGGGTTATAACCTGTATTGACATTATACATAATAAAATAATATGAAACGCAGTATATCTTTATAATACTAAGAAAATAAAAAATACTCTGAGTAAATGTAAATGTTAATTTTGTCGAAATGTTTTTATTTTATTCTATATACATTGGATTGTGCGAACTTTGTGCCCTCGTAAATGATATTTAAAAAAAACGATCTGGGTCTCACAACCCCACTCCAGTACTGTGGAGGGTTAAGTAAGTTTACACATAAATACATTAACTAATATGTATGAAATAAATACAATTAAATCTCACCACAAAATTTCCTTGATTATCGTACAAATGCACTTGTCCATTCTGTAAACTAAACAACAACAACTTCCCATCCGGCGACCATTGAACACCAGCTAACTGAGTACCTTTTAACTCTTTCCCCCAAATTCTATTTCCATCAACTGACCCCACGATAACAGCACCATCTTCATAAATTATACAAATTTTCAATCCGTCATAACTCCAAGCCATTCCAACAACTGTCGATTTCTTTCTATTATTTATCATTTCTTCATACCTGCAAAAATTAAAATGATGAAAGCTGCATTTTCAAAATTAAATATATAACAATACCAAGCTCCTTTATACAACATCCATACAATAATAACTCCATTCTGATCACTCGTTGTTAATTTTTTGTGGCTCTCATTCCAAGTTATCACTTTAATGGTCTCCACATGACCCTCAAGGGTTTGGTTCATTGATAAATTACTGGACGCTGCCAAACCCCTTGCTTTTGGTCCTGCTTCATTATCATTGCCTAATATAGAAAATTAGATATATTAAATCATCATTTAATTTCTTCTATAAGCAGTATTATGATTTATACCGAACATTCGCTTTAAACGATGTTATACTGTAATAACTGTTATAAGTAGAGTCCGAAATTATAAGCATTTATTTTCCAATTATAAGCGCTTATAAAAAGCACTTACAAATGAATAAAAAGCACGAAAAAACATGAAATATGCACAAAAAGCAGAAACATACAAAAAAGCACAAAAACACAATAATGTAAATGTTTATTGAACTATTCTATTCAGTAAGTTTGTAACAATTTAGAATTATATATTTCTCAAGGTTTTCCATATTGAAATTCTGTCTTCCACGTCTACTGAAGTTATAGGTACATATTTAAAGATTTTGAAAGGTACATTTATTTCCAAATCCTCTACAGGAATTCCTTTCATGATCCCGGAAAGTTTGGAAAGGATAACAAATCCTACATTTTTTTTTTAATAACGTCTTCGATTTTTTTATTAACCGTATCTCCAATCAGGCCTCGAATAGACTTTACTTTTTTTTCAAAATTTGAAATAATTTCGACGGAATCTACAAGTCTTATATTCTCTTCTTCCAATTTCTTTATATACTGGCTGATGAACGCATAATTTGATTGGAGAAACGCTAAATTTTGTCTTAATATATTGTTTGTTAAAATTCTGTGACATTTCTTGATCGATAATGCTCATCTTCAGGTAAATCTAGCACAAATTCTTGAAATATTTGCAAATATTCTGCATAATACATTGCAGGTTCCAACCAAGTTCCCCACCTCGTTAATATAGCCTGCACTCGAAAAGGCGCTTTGACAAAAATGCGTTTCCCATTTGCTATTAACTTATTGACTAATGGAAACTGAAGTCTTAATGTTTCAGCAACTCGTGATAGTCCATGGGCTAGGCAAGAACAGTGTATTTAATGATTATAAAATACTTTAAGGGCACCTGCTGCTTTTATCATGTAAGGCGCAGCATCAGACAACATTAAAATTACCTTTTCAGCCTTCTTGTACAAATCTGGCAATTGTTAAATGATTTGTCCTTTGCAATTCTTTACAAAATATTAAGTATGACTTTTTTGCTTGATCGTCTTCACTTAAAATACCAACAACTAAATTGGCAACAAATCGTCCGCAACTATCGGTCGTTTCATCCACAGTAAACATATGTAATTGTTTCCGATTGTGGTTTTTATTTCGGCAAACACATTTAAATACACTTCGTCTAAATATTTTTTTGGAATCAAGCTTTCACCGGGAATACTTCTGTTACAGTATGTTTCGAGAAATTTCCTAAATACCGTATTTTCTAATTTTTTAAAGGGAATACTCGCAGACACCATGGCATTGCACAAATCAAACGAGAATTTACTTTGTGCAGTTTGTAGACTAATGGTGGCTAACGATTCTTCTAGCGTTTGTTGCTTTCCGGTGCTCTTGCTTTTTTTAGAATTATTTTGGTGAGAAGTTGTATTAATATGTTGAACCACATATTTTTTCAATAGATATCTAAAAAAAAATGTTTACCATTAGATTAGTGATTCTGATTTATTTAGATAAGTAAGCACTATCGGTGGACATAAAATGTTGGGACAAATAAAAAGTTGGATAATGTCAAACATAATCAAATTTATACCACGTAAGTCAGGTTTTTTTAAAGAAAGGTTATATTATGGAGTGACAATGAAAATATGCAAATGAACGGAAGAAAATTTTGAAACTTTGACATATCAAATGACAATTACTTGACAAGTCCAAGACACACACTAAACAAATTTTGCGTGTCCCAACATTTTATTTCCACCAATGGCACCTATATTATATTAGTTTTGTATATTTCTCTAACAGCTTTCATTTCAATTTTTAATTAAGTGTATTGGAAATGCTTAGTTACAATATTTACCTGTATTAATTTACTTCAGTTAAAAAAAAACGAGCATAGTATATAAAATTACGACAATGTTCGTATAAAATCCACCTATAGGAACAACTATTTCCCGTGCAAATACACGGCCGGATATTGGATTATATAATTTTGTAGTGATATAAAATATAGCAGTATACAGTCCGAAGAGTTTTGTGTTAATTTCTCTCAAATCTGAGCACATACGAAAATCTTGTAAATCACCTACTCAGCCCGTAATGAACATCAGGAATTCGCTATTTATTTACCAAAACATTATTCACGTTACTCGGGGATTTTCAGATTTTTTTGCCAAGCGTAATAGTATTCCCGCTATTGAACGTTCGGCAAAAATAATGTGTGCAATAAAATAGAAAAAAAGCACGCGAAAGCACGAATGCGCACGGATAAGCTAAAATTAGCAAAATAGCAAAATATTTTAAAATATGCAAAAAGCAAAATAAGCTAAAATATGCAAAAAAAGCAAAATAAGCAAAATAAAAGTAGTGTCAAACGATTGCATTTTTCGTGAAACGTGGAGATTTCAAAACCAATCTGTTCTGCTTATAAAATTGACAATAAGCAAAATACTTAAAATCCGGACTCTAGTTATAAGATAACCTCGTCCATATTCCCCCCGATTCCGTGTGCGAAATGTTAAATTTAACGTACATATTACCAACATCACAGTCTAGGCGCATAGTACTTGATTTGTATACTTAGATTGTGAGGGTAATAATAACATATACGTTAAATTTAACATGTTATATACTTACATACATACTCCCCCCGTTTAAAAAAAAATTAATTTATGTATAATTATTCAAAGTTTACGATAAAATCAGCAGACATTGAATGTTCCACATAGAAGTGGAACTATAGCTATTGAAAATAAGAATTTTGTTTAAAATGTTGACTATTTCAGTGGGATTTGTTTAATAATTTGTAAAAACATAAAAATATATTCCATTAAAGCATTAAAATCTTGGTAGTTAATTTATGTAAAATTGATCAAGATATAAGACACAATGCACATTGATCAGAAATAAAATCCATCGCCCAGAATTAGAATTACAGCCACTCGAGATCTTGAATATGTCAGTGGGATTTTGTTTAAAAACTTGTAAAAACATCAGTGTTTGCCTTAAAGCTTTTAAATCTTAATAATTTATTTAAAATGACTGAAAGTTTAAGAAGCAATTATCAGAAATTATTTTTTTAATCAAAAGCCAAAAATTCATGGTACCCTTATTTTTGCAAAACTTATCATTTTTTAATTTATTTGGTTTTTATGAATGCAAAATAAATAAATATTCACTTTAGAATAATCGGGTAAGATGATTTTCCGACAAATCCAATTTTCTGTTTTATCTATTTACTAGCACATTATTTACTGTGGACTTCTGCAAGGATTTCGATTGAAGAAAAACAGCTGGGCAAATATGACTAGTCAACAAAGCACTATAATGTCATAGAACGAAAGATGTAAAATGTACAGGCCTGCCGCAAGCGAACGTGCAAGGCACGCGGGCGCCAAATTGTACTTGACAGAAAAGATCATATCTTGAATATAACAAAGGTAAAATAAGGGGAAGAAAACTGACAAGTTGGTGAAATTCTTCAAAAATTTACAGCACTGATTAATATCTTGTGAATTAATGACAATCTCAACACATTGTAAACTGATGAAAATCATCACAACTGACGAAATATTTTAAACATTTATGAAAATCTCATAACTTCGTAGAAAATTACGGACATTGGGCCCGTTCATCAGAGAGACAAGTTGGGAGTTTACTGCCAACTGTTGGAGAATTCTCTAATGGCCGGACTGTTAATCGTGAACGAGTTTGGGGTTTTTGCAATCGTACAAAGTAGACCGATTAGTGTTGGTGATTGGTGTTGGCGGGTTAAAGTTTTCAAAATGGCCGTAGTACCGTTCATTTAATACCAACATACATCACGAACAAATCCAAACATTTTTGATGGACCATTGCTTTTGTGAATTGACAAAAATCAACAGAATTAGCAGAATCAAAACGAGATAAAACATTTACTTTTACTATAGGTTTCCCAGTTTCTTGCTGTTCTGACAAATAATAGATTTGGTATTAAACAAACTTATAGTTGGTGTAACTCGTATATTTCTAAATTGAAAATTGCGTTCTTATGCAAATGTCAACAATTTCGAGAAATGGTCAGTAATATTAAGATTGTAGATAGATTTAATGTTTAGACTTGAGGAAAATTATCAACTGTTAGGCAATTTGTTTAAATTAACCAAAATATAAATATTAATATTCGGAACCATATACTGTATTTTTCTATTTAAGTATACTTTAATATATTCCATATCAACATTTGTAAAATTAATCAACGTGAGATCAAACGTAAGTAGTGTATTTCTAACCTCACAATATTTCAGTGTTTATACGCCTAGCGCATGAAGTAAAATTTCGAGTTTAGAAAAGCCTAATTTTGATTGGTCGCTCTACTTCTCTACGCCAATCCATATTTTCAGGCTTTTCTAAACTCGAAATTTTACTTTATGTTTAAGCTCTGATGGAAAACACTCGTTAGAAGCTTTGAATTGAAAGCTTTTACAAAAACAACGAACAAAACATTTTAAGCGAAAAATCGTGACGTGTATAACTAAATGAAAAATTCCCTAAATATTGCATTATTTATCAAATTAATCAATTAATTAAATTGAAGAAATTTGTATAATTGTCCGATAATTATTGAAATGCATTAAATAGGTGACATTGATTAATAATTTTATAAGTTAATAGAATCCTAGAAAATTTTCGAATATTTATAAAAAAAGGGATAAAATTGGAATACTTAACTAAAATGATTCAAAAATTGATGAAAAACTTAGAATAAGTAATCCTACGAAAACGATTAAAATCATAAATCAGAAAAATTAGAGAACAGAATACAATAATTTTTTATTTTCAGAGTGTCAAGTTACATAACCAAATCAATTGTTCATTGGAAAATTATTATCAACAAAATAGAAATAAAAAACAAATATTTTTAAAATTTTAATTATATTATTTGTCATTGTTGTATTTTTGTGAGTTTGTCTATTTACTATTTTTTGCTATACTTTTGTATAATTATATTGACTAAACTTGACTCACCCACCCATCAAAGTATCATTACTTCTATTTGGAAATAAATACATTGGATTGGATAGAATTAGATTTAGCTGAATTAAAATTAGATTTAATGACACTTTAGCAAGATTTCAATTATTAATTTCTTGTAATTATACACATTCCAATTTCAGCGTCCAATACGAGTGGGGCGTAAAGTAAACTTGCGAGTTTAGAAAAGCCTGAAAATTTGGTTTAGTCGCTCCGCTTGGCTACGCGACCAAATCAATTTTTCAGGCTTTTCTAAACTCGAAATTTTACTTTATGCTTAATCTGGGAGTGGAAAACGCTCTTTTAAAGCTTTAATTTGAACTCTTTAAAAAAACAACGAATGAATATTTGATTATTTTGTAAATTTTGATGAAATTCATCACTAAACAATATTATTTAATTTTGTCAATGTTTTCGATCCTCTCAATTATTAACACTATTTGATCTTGTGGCTGTGGAGGGCTATCAAGCGCGACCCATGTGGCGGATAGGGAAATACCACTTCCTTAGATGAAGTGGTTAGTGATGGCCATAAGTGCCGCTCCAGAAGTAAAACCCTGCGTAGTGGCACAAGAACCGTCACCGCGGACCAACTCCCCCAAACTCAGGTTGTCGTGTCGTGAACATGAGATTGAACTTAGGGTTTACGGCGTCTAGGACCAATACTGTTTTACATCACGTCCTAGTCACACCATGGGCTTCCTCTGCAGAAGGTGGTCATGTATCGCATCTACGCAGGTGGGATCGGGGGGTCTGAGCTTAACCACTTGGATCAAGAGCTAGATAGATGACTAGTTCCTACTGTACCAACATCCGGGAAATGGCAACCCCCAGATGCAGTTAGCCTTACCAGCACAAGCGGGGCTCTGCGCATCCCAAGCATCGGGGTCCACCCTCCCAAAGAGCCCCCCTCCCAAAGAGCAGCAAAAGAAGATGGAACCGGAGAAGGGTAGTGTACATCCGGAAGAAGGGAAGAGCCCTTGGGTTCCCCACTTCCGAACACAACAACACAAACCCAAAAGGGCAGGTGTCCGCACCCCCCACTGGAACACAAATCTCCGCTCTTGAGGGGGGAAAACACCAGCAAGCCTGTTACCCGCCGGGTAAACTGGTAAAGTAAGCGGCTCTGAAGCCAGACGCCGCTAAATAACCAAGAATAGGGCTCGTGAAAACGAATCCTAGTCCCCCAAGGTCCCTAAAAGACCCCGGGAAGGGCACTCTTGCAAAACCAACCGACCTCCTAGTGGCTCAACACCTATGAGCTACAAGAAGGCCGCTGAACAAAGCCTGAGGGTTAATGAGGACAACCTATACGGAAAGGTCAACGAGGAAGAGGCAAAATCCATCCAGATAAGCCTCCGAACCGCACACCTCAACGTGGTAAAAACCACGACAGTAGGCGACTAGGCACCCCGATTCACGGGGCTCTCACACCTGGGAAAAATCCTGAGGGTAAACTGCGCCGACCAAGGTCTCTTGGTCGGCTGAAGTGGCTCTCAAAAACAGTACCCTTCCTAAAACCTTGGAAAGGAGCTAAAATTAAGGTAGTTGGCCAAGACCAACTACCTAAATTCACCAAAGCAGCACTATGGGTGCCAGTAATGCCATCCATAGAGTACGAAAATAAGGACGCTATAATACTGGAACTAGCGGTCCTAAACGCTAACCTTAACATTGGGAAATGGCCAGCCTTCCACCACGAGAATAAGGAGGAAGGCCATATACTAGTCCTCGGCATACCCGACGAGGACACCAAAAAACTAAGAGCATCCGAGCGAGAAGGCAGAAACCGCCTATGAGAAGGCAGAAACCGCCTATTCCTTGGGTTCTCCACAGTCACCCTTAAACTGAACAAGGAGGGAGGAGAGGAGGCAGAGGCAAAGAGGAAGGGTCCAGCCAGGAGTATGACCCCACAGAACCCTCAACCGAGGACACAAAAGAGGAGACAATGGTCCACCACCCTCAAATCAAAGTGGCAGATGTAGAGATGAAGGGGTCGGGTACACCGCCCCCGTCGCCAAAAATCTAATCGCCACAACTAAGTGTTCCCCCAACAAACAACCAACCAAGGGAATACAAAATCAGGTAAGCAACGCTCCAATAATGCTTACTAACCCCAACACTGTCTTGTACCAACAACTAGTAAGATGTACACAATAATTCAGGCAAACTTACAACACTGCAGATTGGCGGTAACCACAATCTGCAGCCACCTACTTAAAACAAAGAACACGATTGCACTAATTCAGGAGCCTTGGATAGTCAATAAGAAAATAACAGGTTTTGGAAACTTACCTGGAAAAATACTATATGGAAACACTTCGGATAGACCCCGAACCTGTATATACCTTCCTCCAAATGTCACAGG